>PELC01000030.1:0-300487 GCA_005212705.1 Curvularia lunata | reverse complement strand
ATTCTTTGTATGTGCTGTTGTTATTTTTTTGTTTATAAGTTGAGGACCAGGAGGATGAGGGGGGGGGGGGGGGGGTGGGGGGGGGGGGGGGGGGGGGGGATATGCGGCATACGGAAGTTTCTCCTTTGATGTATATGCTTTTATTCGTTTAGCGATCAGTCTTGCTTTTTTTCTCATTTCGCACATACATACACGCTCTGTCTCTCTCTCGGTATCTCACAAAGTAAACCAGCAGCTCCGTCGCCTGCTCGTAATTGGAATCCAAAAGATTACTCTGTAACTGAAAGTCTCTCATGTTCTGATTTCAGTAACGACAATGGCTATACAATGCTTTGGCATTGCTTAACGAGCAACACCGATATCCCTCGTTGGGACGCTCGGGATCTTTCCTTTTCCAAAAAAAGCATCTCCTTCTCGCGCATGATTTCTTCTTCCACGGATCATCCATTCCCTCAAAAAAGCAAATAGAAACAAAGAAAGGGAAAGGAGTTGAGCGGCAAACGGGCGGACATGGTTCCGTGCACATCGTCAAAAAGCAAGAGTGATGCTCAGGCGGGGATGTACGGGACGGAGGCGAAGATCTCCTTTTTGAGGAAGCTCCTCTTGCTAAGTATTTTGCTTTTTTCGATATATCAACAGGGATGGGCATGTGAAATCTTTATCATCCTGAACACTGAAGATAGATGCAGTAGGAGAGAGAGAGGGGCGTGAAAAACTCGCAATCCATCAACGACACAGCTCAAAGCATAATAATACGACACAAAATTGTAGCTTGAAATAATTTATATTTTCCCCTCGTTCATACTAAAAGTATGGCGGATAGACAAACCCCTAAAATTCGCCTGGGCGAGAGTCATATGTCCTCAGGACAAATGCTCAACAGATGCACATACCATACTAAAACGGGTTCCCAATTTTTTTTTCAAATACATTACAAGAAAAGTTGAAGAGAAATACACATACAACACCAATCACCATCCCTGAACAGATGAATTTTCCATGGCCTTTTAACCCAGAGAGAAGGATTACATCTCTCTGCTCATATCATTACTCGCGTTTGGGTGGCTGAGCCCCTCCTTGTGGCGATCCCTGGCCTCTATACGGGTTATTTGAAGGAATCTCCCATCGCCTTTCTCCCTCATCTTCCTCTATTTGCACGCCAGGGGCGCGGTTCTGGGTGCGAGCTGGTGGCATCATGGTCTGATATGAGAACTCCTCTACTTGGCCTGTGGAAACTGAGCTCGGCGAACCAGGCGCTGTGCTACGAGGATGCCGTGTCGAAGGAGCTGACGGTGGCGGTGCAAACGAACTCTGGCTAGTAGACGGTACTACTTGGAGTGGCAGAGGTGGCGGTGGGTTCTGGCGAGGCGTGTCGACCGAGGGGCGTGAGCCATACGGCGACAGTGTTGCACCTCCCTTGCGCTTTCCGGACGAGCTCACCTTGTACAACAAACCGCGAACTTCATCAAGGTCTGGTCTCTGGTCCATACTTGGGCGACCAATAGTGCTAGCATCGTCGCCACGCGCTTGCCAAGTGTCATCTCGGACCGGGTCAAGGCCCGGCTTGCGGTTGTTGAGCGAAGAAATGGCGTGGTTCTCATCGCTGACACCAAGATAATCAACGCCTGTAGACGAGCCAGTGTCCTCCTTCTTGGACTGCTTGACCGGCTGCAGGCGGCTTGCGTCAGCATTGTCCTTGTACTTTTGGTATGCAGCGACCGCCTCGGCTGGCTGAACTGCAACCGACCAAGTAGGCTTGTCTTGCGAACCGAGGGTTGCATCTCCACCACCTGGGCCGTTGATAGGAACCTTGCGCAGAGCAACCACCAGGGCGCACATGAACTTGGAACGGCGAGCGGCACGAAGTGCTTCATTGGACCAGTTGCTCTTGTGTCGGATCTCAACGACAAGCTCCAATTTGTTCATCTCGGCAATGCTGACAACCTCAATATCAATATCAGGGTGGAATTCGCGAGAATTGGCAGGATCCCGAACGAATTTGAGCATTTCCGTCTTGAGCAAGTTAATGTCCTCAAAAGATGTGCCAAAGTCACAGAAGACAGAGACCTGTTCTCGCATAGCCTTGCTTCGAGTGATGTTCTCGACCCACAATCCGTTCAGGACAATGTTGGGGATTTGTACAGTTTTGCCGTTGCTGACGCGCTTAAAGACTGTGTAGAGCAGCTGAATGTGTTCTACAGTCAGCTCTGTTGCAGTGATATCAACACGGTCGCCGATGTCGTATGGGTGCTTGACGAAGAGGAAAATGCATGAACCGAGAACTTCCTGAGCGGTCGCCGCGAACACGAAAGACAGAGACAGGAGGGCAGTAGCTGAAGTGGCCAGAGTCGTACGGAAAGCCGGAGCGAGGAAGGCGATGAAGACGAAAAGACAGATGATGAGGGCAATGGTCATGATGAGGCCGTCCAGGGCGTGAATGGCCTGGTCCACGTCATGCATGCTGGAGTTGATCGACTTGCGCTGCCTGGCGAAGTCGGTCACAGTCAGGATCATCTCCTCCAAGCTGATGTCGCCGTTTCCGTCTCGATCAATTGAATAAAAGCATTCCTCGGCTTCCTCTTGGCGGTTGGATCCCATGACTTCGACTAGGTCTTCTAGATAAAGCTCGTTCTTGCCCTCAACGACCAAGGACATCCAGATGCGCTTGGCAAGAGCCTCGGCACTCCTGTTTCTCTCCAGAGCGGTGATGACGATTGAATGAGCGGAGTTGGTGTCGAAAACCTTCTTGCCGGTGATTTCCGAAGCGATGGTACCAAAGACTGAAGTAATCTTGTCACCGAGTCGGCCAGCATCCCGGCCGACTTCCTGGATGAGACGTAGAGGTGTGCGGCTTCCCGAGCGGCCGTGCTTGAAGGTTCCCTTCTTGCTGCCAAATCCGAGATCAAGAATTGTATCTTGGATGATGTAGTCTTCCTCGGCAAACTCGTTACAGTAGGCCGGAAACAAGCTTCGCGAAGTGTCGTAGAGAACACCGAGCAGGTAAATGTTGCGCTTCGACTCCTTGATCTTGGAATCAAACTGCTTACGGTGGTAGCTGATACTGATGAGTTGGATGAAGACGCGCTCAGCGAAAATGATGATAGTGCAAACGAGCAGTGCCAGCAGAACCGACTGCATGGTGTTGATCCAGCCTGGTTCTCTGTCGCCGGTTCGGTCAGGAAGTGGCCGGACGAGCTACGCAAGATTAGCAATGCGACTATGTCCCCAAGGAGACGTGATGCTTACAGCGGGAAACGTGGCTTGGTTGACTACCATCCATAGTACAAAGGACAGAGACTTCTCTACTGCCCTTAGCAACTTGACGTATTTCTTCACACCAGGGCTGACGACGCCAACCAAAAACTCGAAAATGTTGGGGATGAAGTGAGCCACAATCTTCATGACCCAGAAACTTAGCCAGATAATCTCAATCCAGATCCAGAATTTCTTCTGGTTTGTGCCACCGATTGAGCCTGTAATGGTACCGGTTTGCGAGAGAATGATGGGAATAGCGAGTAGAAGTGCAACCGGTGCAACATAGACCATGTAGCGAGTGACGATGCTCCAGTTGAGAATCTTGGTATAGAGCCTACCCATGCGATTGAGAGCGGTCTTTTCCTCTTGATCGCGAGCGGGGGGTAGAGGTGCACCCGTCCTCTCGTCAATGGCCGCCAGCTTTCTGCGCCCCCGTGTGAACATGTGTGGTCTGTCGGCCTTTTCATTCTGCGTAGGCGACTGTGAAGGCGTGTGACTGACAACAGTCTCGAGGGGTATTTCGGTTGTGCGGTTCTCCATGTTGGTGTTGCTGAGGGGCTGGAAGCCTTGGCTTGAGAGTCGGAAGGACCTCGAAGATCTCTTACTGGTCATAGAGGAGGTTTGAGGTAGAGTCGTGGGAGCAAGTTTGGTTGCTGGAGACCCACAGGCGGGGTTGTGGATATGGAACGCAAACGCCGGTGTCTTTGGTGACGAAACCAATCCAGAGACGCCTCGCTGGTCGAGTGAGTGCGTCAAGCACGTTCACTGCGCGAGTCGTCGGGGAGCAATGCAATGCAATCAAGAGATGCGGTAGAGACAGCGATGAGACGAAAGCCTGCCGTCAGTGTGGATTTGCGGTAACGAAAAGCAAAAAAGAAACAGGCGAACGAGCGAAAAAGCCAACGGAGGCACAACGGATACGAAGTAGGGGAAAAGAAGAGAGGAAAGAACGTCAGAAATAGCAAGGAGCAGTCTTGCAGTGGAGGCTTTAGACTGACACCAGGCGATGCAGGGATGGTCTAGCGCCAAAGCCACAGACCGGGACTTGAAACCCCGCTAGCACCCGCCACAGCGAATCACGGGAGCGCCCTACAGCGACCACAGAACCGTTGGCCGGCTGTTTCATTCGCAGCAGCGGCCAAAATTCGCTTCCATTGTTGGCCAGGAGGTGGCTGCTGGGCGCTGTGAGGCATGGCAGAGCAGAGGCCGAGTCCTTTGTCGTCGTGCCTGACATGGCCGTGGTCCCCAGGATCGGCCATCCCTGGCGTGGATCAATTCTGGCCCAGCGACTCTGGCCAAGACGCCTATCGATAGGCCTCAACAACACACAAGACGTGAAGTCTCGATTCCGAGCACTCGCGTCCACGCAGCCCTCATACGTGGACTCGACCGCCGCTGCCGTCCCGCCTGCATCGCGTCTGCGCCGTTCCAACACGACGCCCCACGTTACGACATGGCCGGCTCAACCCTCGGAGCAATGCAATCTAGCAGCGGCGGTACTCTCTATTGATAGACGTCTGCCCTCGCGACAATTTGCCCTCTAGTGGCGACAAGCCGGACCACGCGAGTTTTCCAGGAAAACTGCGCCGGCGGTCGTACCCGGGGTTGCGCTGTGCGGTTGGCTCCTCAATATACGTACCGATACCACAGCCTCGCCTCGCCTATGCCCGGGTGGAGTCGCCTCTCCAAATCGAGACTCTGTCCACGTAATCATTTCCCCTATCGAGCTGCATCTTGTGCCTGTTTCAGCCACGCCACGGGCCCGGCAGGTACGCTTTGCTTTTTACTGGCTGCAGCCTGTGGCGCCGACTCACGCATCCTGACTCCTTGTCAATTCAACCTCTTCGCTTTGTACACACACACATACACCATTTTCAGCGGCATTCAAGACGGTGCGTACAAGAGCGGATAACTGCTGGAATAGCGGCTTGCCGTCTTGTTAGCATTGCAGATCCAGAGGCAAGCCTCCATTGATCGGCCGCTAACACTACCAGGGTCCAAGCCAATGCCGTCACTCATCCTCGCCCTCGCGGGTCTTCTATGCTGATCCTCAAAAACACGAGGATGCGATGTGCTCTCGCGGGGACAAGCACTGTGCACACAATTGTGCATGCGTCCCGAGCATCTCAACTGAACCACTCTTACGCCATATCGCAGATCTTGACACCCTGAACTCCGCTCCATTCTCCACGCAACACATCTAACAACTCCACTCTGCTACCATGTCTACCTCATCGCACCCACAAAATGCCGATTTCTACCCTTCCAACTGGTATCCGGGGTTTGATCATAAACGTCATCTCACATAACTGTGGGCCACTCCGGCATATGGAATGCAGGGTTTGCTCTCGATTCCTTTTTTCCACCGCTTTCGTTCACCATCTCATATTACCGAATTCTGACGACAAGCGAAAGCAGGAGCTTGATCTGGGTTCATCAACTACCGTCTAAAAAAGCGAATGTAGGTATAGTTATAGCGCGTTTCATACAAGACGTAATATGGCTTGGGCACGGATGAGAGGCGAGCCACAGAGTACGCACCACGGCTGTTGAAGCAGCCATGACAAAGTGTAAGAGATACACTTTCTGCCATCATCATGATGACACCTCCATGGCAGTTTGTTTCGCTATCAAAGCATGTCACCCCTCGCTTGTAGAGACTGTACCCCTAACCCACCGATTCCGTACCTCATTTGCCAAGGCCTCGCGCGTGGTGCTAGTTCAACGGCCCCTGAATCCGACTTCTTGTAAACTTGTGCTTCTAGATTTTAGACTCAATATATTGCCCTTGGCCATGCGATACACCTACTGTCGAGAAATTGCCGTGAATTTTGAAGTGCTGTTGCCTGAGACTGACATAACTTTCACTCTGTCCATATTCAGTCGCTACCCGATGAGTGAGATTAGATTTCAATGAAACATTTGCATGGTCGAACCAACAGTGTGCGCTTGTATTCTATACGTCCCAACTTGAAGACAGGCTGAATGGTGATCATTACCACCTTCTAAGCTATCACGTGTTCTGCGCCCAAACAACTAGACAGCACGTGATGGAGCTCCAACATCACACTGCAACCACTGTTAAGACTTGGCAAGAGAACGTTCAACGTTCGTCTCTGAACGTGCTCTGAAGAATCGCGTTTCGCTGATCTCCGCAGGAAGGGATTCTTATTTTGCATTATCCTTTCATAGCTATAGGTATCTTGTATTGCATACTGAGCTGACTCTAATTTCGTACTTCCTATAGTTACAATGAGATCAAAGATGTAAAACATAAGCACTATTGCTAGCGTCTACGGGTCATTTCAAAATCTTCTGGCCATCGCCTCACCTTTCGCAGTTCAGCTCCTACTATTTCATTTTGGACTCAATGCCTTGAATATTGCCGTAAGAGTGACTGTTGGTGTGACCTCCGGAACGACCATTGCATCTGCTCGGTAGTCCATGTAGCGAAGTGGAATTTAGTCAAGCTTGGTAGGCCATCTAAGCTCTGTCAAGCGGGCTAGGCCTAGTTAGCCTGACCCTACATATGCATAGCTGCCGCCGCCGCGGGGACATCTGACACAGCCCGTGGCGGCTATCGTTTGTCTTCTTGGAATAGCCCCAGTGGTACTAGGTACCTACAGAAAATCAATCCCCTTTACCAGCCCCTCCAATTATTTCCACACCACCGTTGTACAACATGAGACTCCACCAGACAGACTACCACAACGTTCGCCCCTCGGAAAAAAAAACTTGCAACATGCAGGCGAACCAGTTCCCCTCCAGAACGGCCGGGACGCACGTATCTGCAGCCTCGCTGGCAGTGCATGGTGGAGACACAGCTCACGCGGGCGGGCAGCCTAAACCTATATGGGGCTAGTATTTGTGGGTAATGCAGTTCCAAGAGGAAGAAACCAAGGATATCACAACACACCGACATTCATCCATCACACGTTTTTCTGTAGCCTTTACGGCCCCCCGCGCGCTAACATGAAGATATTACGGCAAGATGCTTCCTGCTGCCAGCTGACCGTGATATTTGCGCCGCTGACGAAAGCAAATGGGGTGACGACAAGGTGTCACAAAGACCATATTGACCTTTGTTTTTTCTCTACTCATTGACGTGCATATCTCCTAACAGTGTCGAACATTCTCATCGAATAACAGGCATTAGTACGCCCGGCTCGCAGTTGTTGGACGTCCCTTGCCAACAGATCCAGGTCCTCACCGACACTTTCAGAACCCCTACATATCAGCAGAAAAATCTCCTTTTGAACGCCCCCTCCCCAATCGATTCCTCCGCAATTTTATTTTCGGTTGTGCAACCGCTTAAATTATACGCTGTGTGCCCTGCGCAGTCTTCTCTCTCTCTCTCTGCTCGTTCGCAATATACTACACACACCCGCGCGCGCGCAGAGATCACGCTTACGCAATTTCATGTAAAGGGTTTATTACATACAACGTGTCTCCTTCGTGTTGCTCGTCTCCGCGCATTTGGCTTCAATTTACATACATATCTTGGGGTCCTTAGTTCTTCCTGCCTTTTAGCCTGCTTTTGCGTCCCTGCTTTCCTTTCGCTACCAGCTCTTCAACACAAACGCGCGCAAACACACAAGCCATTCTGCGAACCAACGGGTGAACCACACTCCACCTCCACCTCCGCCCCCCTCAAAACAACGAGTCATCCACCCCACACATCAACCAACGCTCTTGAAAACTCGCCTCGCCAATCTACTAGCCAGCTGGCCAACTCCTCCACCATGGGCAAAGACTCGTCCTTCCGCATCTGCATCGCCTTCCTCCTCATTGTCCAAATCGCCTGCTGGTCCCTGACGCTGCTCGACCTCCTACACCCAGGAAAGCCACACGCCATCATGCGCACCACCATGGACCTGGTCTCGCTGTACTTCTCGCGCCAGTCGAGCGCCCTGCTCAGCTACCAGGATATCAAGGCTTTCATGTACTGAGTGAGCCACTCATCCTCCAAATTTCCCATGGACGAACTCCCATGGGATAAGAAAACAACTCAACCTAGGATGCTTGAGTGATGACAACGACGACGATACGCAATTGGACCATGGAGATGGACCAGTCTTTCGGACGTACCTTTTATTTACTCGCTATGTTTTTTTTCACGACATGTTTATGCGAAATACAAAGTACGAAGAAGTGTGGGGGCTGGGAGGTTGAGAAGAATGAATACCTCAGACGCGTTGCTGAGTCTATCCCTTCGCGCCGCGCCATGTTGGAAACACAGTATATATCGTGTTGACTCAAGCGGGTCGCCAGCATGCCCAGCGCGAAGAAGGAGGAGCGGAAGCCGAGCAGCGAACGGCGGAGAAGAAGAAGAATAGCTGAATACCAGCTAGCATGTGTATATGTGGGAGCCAAGGGGAGAGAAGGAGCGTTTTACCAAGACACTCGTTGTTGTTGTTGTTGTCGTTGTTACCATAGTAGCAAGTTTTGCAGAAGTCTTCAATACACAGTTTGATACATATCTTATGATTTGTTAGTCTGTGTGACTGTACCGTACTACTTGCCATCTTGCTTCCTATTCCCTAAACAAACAAATCCCTTTGCTGCACAGCAGACAAAAAATACGATTTATCCTTCCTTTCACGTTCCACAGTCCAGCTTTGGGCCTTACTTGGGGTGACTTGTTCTACGTACGCTGGTAACAATTTCTTTTTCTTTCCATTCATGCCTATAAAAAAAACATATATTGTGTGTTCGCCACCCATACCGCAACATGAGGTGCGAACATGCCTCAGCACCAAAAAAAAATGAGGAGAGGAAAAAGGAAAGAAAAAGATATCATAGCGATTGTTTTGCTACTTGATAAAAAGCCTCCAGCACAGTATTTTCGCCGGCCTGGAAAAGAAGAATAAGAATAAGAAGAAGATGCAGCCACGCAACTCAACTCCGTTTTACTCCTTATAGAACACCGATGAGAATGCAAGTGATGGGAGAGTGATATGAGAAGAGTTTAAAATGAATGTTTTTGGTCTTGCGAGTATGTGTGAAGTGGAGCGAGGGGTTGCTTTCATTGGGTAGCATGCTGCCTTACTTGGTGCGTCATGCTGACTTCCCCAATGTGCTTTTGATCCATATGGGTGTGCTCCTCAGAAATCAGCTCGACCCGCGGCACCGGGCTGATCTCGTCATCCGCGCCATCATGGCCATGAGGTGCTGTCGATGGGGCCTCGCTTGGCTTGGATGTCGCTGGCTCTGGCACCTCTGGAGTATGGTCCGTTGAATCTCCAAGTGTCTTGTTGGCATCGTCTGGCTGCGATTTGTCCTTGTTCCCTCCAACGTCCTCGATGAACTGCGGCTTATTCTCATTCTTGTTCTCTTCAGGAGAAATGGTGTCCTTGAGACTCTGGAAGTTGAACATGGGCTCGGTACCGCTTGGACCCTGCGGAGGAGATTCACCTGAAGGATTCAGGCTGGGCGAATACGATGAACCTGGTGCTTGGTTGTTCTGGCTCCCTTGCCGCAAAGAGTTTTGGTAGGACTCGGAACACGAGGACGCAGATGAGGAGGCGTTTGATAGGTTGCGTAGCACAGCGCGGTGTGACTGCTGCTCGTTGCCGTGTGAATCCAGTGTAGCGGAATTGGCCGAGTCGGAGGTCTCTCGCTGAATTTGCGCACGGCTGGCTTCAAGATGGCCCTGAGGGTCGTCCTTCGTTGACGTAGTGTGCAAGGTTGATGCCAGATCCGACTTGGAGTTGGAGCTCTCAGCGCCGCCGGATCGGTCGATTCCTTTGCCTTTACCAGCGGCAGCTGAACTGCCAGCTTCCACGCCATCAAGTCCCTCAATGTCGATGGGGTGAAATCCGCTTCCAATGTTGCGTTGGGCCTTTGCAACCTTCTTGTTTTCCTTTGCCTTTTTCTTTTCCTCCTTTTTGGCTTCTTTGGCGGCTTCCTTTTCGTCCTTCCTCTTACGCTCTTCTTCGGCTGCCAAGCTGAGACGAATCGCTTCCATCATCATGAGGTCCTCCAGGTCTTCAAGCCTGTTGCCTCTCCTTGAGCTCAGCCGATTGGGGAACAAATCACCTGAGTTACCTGGCTGACCCGAAGAGCTCTCGCCTTCGCGTCGTGGCGTTCCGTTTCCGCTACTACCACCGCTATCGCTAGTAAACAATCGCCTTCGCCTCCCGATACCAAAGCGACTCTCTCCCTGTGGCAAGTTACCCATCATATAGGCAGCATTGTGCAGAGCCGTGGCTGCTGCAGCCCTTCTTAAAGCGTGGGCTTTGGCATCCGCAAGCTTCTTCGCCCAGTCGGGTCGCACCATGTCCGTTGTAACTACCGTCTTGTCAGTGACTGCGAGCGATGTTGCCCTTCTTCGCCCTGTGCCAGCAGAGGTTGGTGAATTCAGAGACGTTGTGGATGACATTGCCGATGTTGCGCTACCCAGGTGATTTGGGGCCTGTCCATTATACACCAGTCCTCTTCTGAAAGGCGGCGGCTCATACGTCACTCCAAACTCGGTTTGTGTGCAGTATGGGCACGCAGCTGGTTCAGATACCAATTGAATCTCTTCTTCTGGTTCAGCTGGGGCCGCGCCTTCAGTACCAGGCTCTCCGTGGTGCTCTGGGGGATGTGGGTCCGGGCGCTTGATCTGTACGAAGCATTCTGAGCAAATTGGCTGATCGCAGCAACGTGTTCTGTTCAGATGTGGTGGGTAGTACATGAAGCAAATGGGGCACTCTGAGGCATTCTTGTATAGAAAAGCCTCTATCCGTTGTCCGTTAACATATGGATCCTTGGGTAGCTGTACTTCTTGCGGCGCCATGTCTGCCTGTGACGCATTGCGCGAACCGGTTGCCAGGGAAGCAAGCGTTTTGGCGCGACCACGGAAAAAGGGCGAGGAGGGAGAATTGTTGGACATTGGAGATCCAGATGAGGGAAGGGAAAAGGTAGGATGTGAAGGTGAAAGGCTGCCAGCGCGCTCTGGCTCTTGAGACATGGATCGGGAGCCCATGGGCACGGTGAGTTTGTTCAAGTTGGGCTCCGAGCTGCGAGGGTTCCATGCTGGGCTGAGGTTGCTGTTTGTGCGAGGGGGCTCTTCGGGCGGAATGGCATCGGCAGGGGGCAGTGGACGACCGTTTACGATTTCTACAAGTTGATGCTCTGTCCATGTGTCCTCGTGGTCATCGAGACCTCTCCAGAAGGGAGCAAGTCGGCGCTCAATCTAGCACGTGTGTAAGTTTGCGTGTTTCTCACAAGGTCCGGGAACCATACCTGCAACTGCCGCACCACGGGCTTGCTGAAGTCTTCGGGTCCGGTGTAGACACCGAGTGTGACGAGATAGCCTCCGTCAACGCCCTCTTCTTTCAAGCTTCTCTCCCGCTCCTGGGCCCTGAGTATTCGCTCCCTCTCCAGCTTCCGAGCCTCTCTCTCGGCCTTTGTTTCGCGGCGCGGCTCGAGGGCAGGATCCCGCTCAGCATGGTCTGTCGAGCGGAAGCCGAGGATGGACAGGTCTGGCCTGCTGCCTCGGTGGCTCCTCGAGTTGCCATATGGATTGTTGCCCGATCTGTCCTGGGCGGGCCCAGAGGTAGTTGGGGAGGCAATTTGGTGTGCGCTGGACCGGCGGCCATGGCCGCGTCTCTCTGGCTGAGACTCTTTGCCCTGTGAGTTCCCCATGGCGAACAAAGAGAGATGGGAGAAATGGGCCGTCGACGGAGAAGCGGATGGTGCCGGGCTCGAGGTCAGGCGGCCCGTGGATGCCCAAGGGCGGTGTCGATGGGCGTGGGGGCAGGGATGGGGTCGTTATCGCAGAGGCTGGCGGGTCGAGGGTGGTGAGGTGTTGTGGTGGGCGATAGTGGGTGTCACAAGGACATGGATGCTGGGGGACGTGACGGCGTTCGGTCCTCGGTACTGGGGCCTCAAGATACGCGGTCGACGTGTAATGGCAGTCGCGATTGACAGGACGAGCGCATGAGCAGTCGCGGGCTGGTGCAATCAGGAGGGCTACAGGGGCGGCGAGAGCGAGAGCGAGGGCGAGGGCGAAGGCTGGTGTTGAGCAAGGATGCGTGAGATGATGTCGTTTCTTGGCGGCAAGGCACGTTGGGTGCAAGGTCAAGGTGGTGATGATGCCGTTAGGGCCGAAATGGGCAGAGACGCATCGGGCGGCACAGACAGACACAGGCACGGGCGTGCACTCGCGTCTGCTGGAGCGAGTCTCTGGCGGCGTGTGGGTGTGCTGAGTGAGCAAGAGAGGATGGACGTGTAAGAGCAAGACAGGCACGCAGCTGCTTTGAGCTCGACATGGTCGACACGGGCACGCCGCCGTCGGCCCTGGCACCGAGCTGGCCCAGCCGCGCCGACCGCCGCCCACGTTAGCACCATCACCACCACGCGTGCTCCCTCACAGTGCCTGTCTGCACATCATCGCTTCACTTTTGCACACGCGTCAGGCCGCTTGGCCGACTGCCTCACTCGCCAGCTGCACGACTCCATGGACGGCACACAAGACACACACCACGCCGTTGGGGCGGACAACCAACCGCCCCCGCCTCAATGCGGGGCTCCAGATACATAAGCAGTATATACGACTCGCGGCCATTGCTGCTTACTACCCGCAGCCTCTGGCCAGCCCTCAGCCCCTTTCCATTGCGAAGAGACACGCTCGCTCTCAGCCTACAACGTCCCAAACTCCCACGACGACTCCCAGTGGTACTTCCCGCCCGGCCCCGTAATCTGCTTGCCCAGCCGACCCCACTCCGGACTGTTCAACACTATTAGCTCAACTCTTCAACGACGTCACAACAGCACACTTACTGGTTGATGCCGTCCGGGTAATCCTGCGCCTCAATCGCAATGCACCCGTCGCGTGGGATCAGCTTGTTCTGCCCTGCCACGCCCTGAGTGCTCTTGAACTCGGTCTTACCGTCGTTCCAGTTGCACGTGTACAGGACCACCGCGTCTTGGTCCGTCGTTAGCTTGGCCGTGATGCCGCTGTACTTGCTCGACAGCGTCAGCACACTCTTGCTCTTGTCCCTGTTTTGGTTGAACGCCCACGCGCCGTTGTATCCGTGGCACCCGTTACCACAGTGTGTTTCAAAGCCAGCCCTTCCCGCTGCAAACCCCAGTTCGCGAGGTGTCGACCAGAAATCATCAATCGCGTTTACGGCAATCGGCGCAATCTCGCCAGTAGGGAGAGCGTTTGCATCACCCACCACCACGCGCTTAGCCTCAGGCATGTACAAGGTATGATTCCAAATGGTCCGGTTGTCTGGTCGCGTAAACGCATCAAGTTGAAAGTACGTGTGCTGTGTCAGCATCAAGGGCGTCTTCGCTTCTGGTGACGTAGCGTCCATGGAAATGTGCCATCTGTTCTTGGAGACCGAGTATGTGACGCTCGACTCGACGCGGCCAATCATGCCGAGCGAAGAGTTTGACGCGTCAGTGATGGAGAATGTAATGGACGAGCCCGTCACGCGCTTCACCTTCCAGAATCGGTACGACCAGTTGTTCGTGCCGCTATGCAGGGTATTGGGTCCGTCGTTTTTCTCGGTATGGTAGGTGACGTTGTCAATCGTGTACTGAGCTTTTCCAATGCGGTTTACATAGCGGCCAGGAATTGCGTTGTACACAGGATGTCCAGGGTCAACGGCTGGTTCGGGTCAGACAGAACTTATCTGAAATGACAGAATGCTTACGGTAGTAGGACGTGTTGTCGTAGCCCAGGACTATATCCATTTCCTTGCCCTTTGCATCTGTGGCTCCATTAGCACAAGTGTGTACATAGGTCAATTGGGACTCACCCTTGACGAAGAGGTTAGTAAGAGTAGCACCGTAGGGGATAAATTGCGCCTTGATCCCCTCGGCCTCAATTGTGTACCGTCCTTGAGCATCTGGACGGGGAGCCGGGGCGTTTGCCAGTGTGCTCTGCACTGCAGCGGCTGCGAACAAAAGGTACTTCATCGTGGAGAGCATGACAGCGGCACTGCAAAGTGCCCGCAAAAACTACGGCACTGGCATGATTTAATACTCACATCAGCACGCACACCTTCGTTCGGAAGCATATGCATGGTGATTAATAGGTTTCGGCCCTGTATTACCACACCCTGGAGCCGTGGATAAATCAGGGATTGGGTGGAGCCTTGGCCATATAAAATAATATGTCGAAGATTACCTCGACAATCCTACGGTCCTCACATGGCTTAGTCGCGCGCTTCTGGTCTCTAAGTAGATGTTTCAGTCCGTTCTATGTGTATGTCTAGATTAAACAAGTACCGCGTGTCACATGAGGTGGGTAGTACAATGGCGGTTTTGCGGGGTGCGCCGTGTTTCTGTGGGGCGACGAGCCGGGCGTTGTCCCTCGTCCCGGCGTACCTTTCTCGTCTTTCTCCGTGCAATATTTCCTTTAGCGTCCCACGTCGCTGGGCACATACCGTGCCACTGCGTTTTCGTTCAGAATTTTTGTACATCTCTGCAGACGGTGCAGAGCTTACTGCCAGTTGCTGTGAGCTCAACATCCCTAGAAGATCACGTGTGGAAATCACGTGCTACTTACTGCTACGACATACCATGTATGGTTGCCTTACTGCTTGGCAGTCATCTTCTCGGCCGGAGGGCTAGGATAACCCCAAGTATTCGTCCCATGTAGTTGCTTGTTCTCCGATACAGAATTGTCTCGTCCCGCAATATGGGAGTCCTCGAATTCATCTGCGACTCCAAGTTTCACAAAAGCTTTGTACTCCCTGCAGATCCAGAGGCTGGCCGACAGAAACCCTACCGGACGACTTACGCAGACTTCGGAGACGTGAATAGCAGCGCAGTTGTCCTATTCTGCGGTGCTCTTTTCGGCTCGCGTCTATGCTACTCTCCCTTGGATCAGCTGGCCAAAACACACCATGTCAGAATTATTCATCCAGATAGACCTGGTGTCGGCGGCAGTGATGCCATAGAGCCTGGAAAACGCATACAGACATGGCTTGGTTGGTGCACACTAGGCCTCGATTTCATGCACCCAGCTCACAATCATAGAAATGGTACCCAAACTTCTGGCACACCTCAACATCTCTCATGTCTCAGTTGCCAGCCACAGCGGAGGCGATATATACCTCATGAATCTCATCCTCACTTACCCGCATCTTCTGCACCCTGAGAAACCATATATTTGTTTCTTCGCGCCGTGGGTCCACTACTCGCACTCGAAAGTGACAACCATGTTGGCCACCGAGTTGCTGCTTTTATGATAGGGAAGTTTGGATCAGTGGGCAGGTTCGTCAACGAGAATGTCGTCCCACTAGTTGGCCTGAGCGGTTCTTTCGTTCATGGTGTATCTGGTCCGTTTCTGCGCACGGAGTCTGTCTCGGCCTCAGCACCGTCGACCAACGGCGACCTGAACTCTCCAGACATCAGGCTGGATGACCCCAAGGTCGTCGAGGAACTACGGGAGCACATTATGAAGTTCATGTACGCTGAGTCTGTAGATGGTGCGTCCCAAGATGCTCAGCTATTTCTGAGGCGATCTGTACCGTGGCATGCACTTAACGTGGAATGGAACGACTTTGACGACGCTGCGCTGCTTCTGTCGAGACAACTCAGCGAAGGAAATCAGGGAGATAGGATGTGGGCCATTGACTGTTTCCATGCAGAGCATGACCAATTGGTCGGTAACAAGGGGAGAGACTGGTTTGATAGTCTTTGGGTACCCAATCAAGGGTACTTGTACCAGAGCGAGCAGGTCAAGGGCACAGAACACGACTTCTTGATGGATCCCACATTTGGTGCCAGCGAGAGATGGCTTAAACGGGTTAGTACGAAATGGCAGGTATGATATTCTCCAGTAATACTTTAGGATAATAATCATTGTTCCTTCAACTTTCGTCGTTCATGAAATTTGGCGGGCTGCCTTCTACGAGCAGCCCACCACGGGCGCCACTATACAACCGGAGATAGTGCCTTAACACCGAGCTGACGTCTTTCCTCATGCAAGTCCAGTCTCCCACGCGAACACCCTCAATCCTGTACCAACAATGGCCGAAGACATGCACATCAACCCACAACGCGCCAAGCAGCTCGCCGAAAACATCGCCAGCATATCCGCGCGCATCAATGCCGCCAGCAAAGGCAGTAAACCAGTATGCTCTACCCCTCCAACCTACCTTTTCTTCCACCTTCCAACTCACAAAGCCCTCCTCCTCCCCCTAGGTCCGCTTGATCGCTGTATCCAAACTTAAGCCCGCCAACGACATCCTCGCCCTCCACCAGCCCCCTTCTTCACCGCTGCAAACCCACTTCGGCGAAAACTACGTCCAAGAACTCCTTGAAAAAGCCAAACTCCTCCCCCGCTCCATCCAATGGCACATGATCGGCGGTCTACAGTCCAACAAATGCAAGCAGCTCGCCGAGCAAATCCCCAATCTCTTCTGCGTGAGCAGCGTCGACAGCGCGAAAAAAGCGAATGAGCTCGAAAAAGGGCGGAAAGCGCTCGTGGAAAAGGACAGCAACAATGGAGACAAGCTAAGGGTACTGGTGCAGGTCAATACCTCGGGGGAAGAAAGCAAGAGCGGTGTGGAGCCAAAGGACGCATTGGACTTGTGCAAGCATATTATAGAGCAGTGTCCGCATCTGCAGCTCGCGGGTTTCATGACGATTGGGGCTATTGCACGGAGTCAGGCCATGACGGAGGAGAATCAGAATGAGGATTTTGAGATGCTGAGACAGACGAGAGATCAGGTGGCGCAGGAGTTAGGCTGGGATAAGAGCAGGCTCGAGTTGAGTATGGGCATGAGTGCGGATTTCGAAGGCGCGATTCGTGCGGGGAGCGATGAGGTTAGGGTGGGAAGTGAGATTTTTGGCGAGAGGCCGGCTAAGAAGGATGCTGTTCTCAAAGAGAGTGTGGCAGAGGGTCAGAGCTGAGAGGGATGAGGCAGATTAGATTGTACGATTTATGTCATGGGTTGCCTTGACTGGCAGTGCGTCGTCCTTTTTGGCTGTTTCACCAGGCAAGTCTATGGATTGGCTATTGGGGAATTGCTCTCAATACCATCGCGATTTTCTCCCTTAGAACAGGTGAGTAAGTAATGCTTGCTTCCAAGGATCGCTCTCCATGGCTCCATTGCACTGGAGAACACGACTAGACATCTATTGAACAACATCGTAGATGAAAAACATCGCAAAGACTCATACATAAATTCATTATCACAACAAAAAAGGGTATCTCGCTATCCTAACATCGTACCGGTGCATTCCACCCAACAACAACCTACTCCTCTACTGTGCGAACAATAGCGCCACCATAATTTGCGTTGCTTCAAACGCCCCTTTCGTACGTAGCAACGAGGCAAACGTCTCCGGCACCTTTTTCAAGCTCGCCGCCGTATCTGTTTCCGACCCTATTGAAGTCAGTTCTGCAAAGCACCCTTTTTGGGGGGACAGGGGTGTCCATGGCGCCAACTTACAAACTTGAGGAAAGGCAGACTCGACAGTGACTTCTGACTCTGCCTCACCGGTCCAATCGAAGCTGATCCGCCAGTTCAACTTGAGCAGGACATGTTTGTCTTGCAAGATAAGTGTGTCGCGACCTAGATGGCGATTCAGGTTCTTGCGGGATATGGTCTTTGCGGGCTTGGTTGGCCGCTGCCGCCTGTTCTCGGCATCGTTTCCTCCGAGCAGATGTGAGAACGCTGTCTCGCAATTGTGCCAGTGTTGTGCGCGCTTCTGGGCAATGTTCCAGTAAGAGTCGATGGCCCAGGCTGCATTGCTTAGATCCTTTTTTGCTGCTCTGGCTCGGATGAAGGAACCGAGTTCTGGCTCAGCCCAGGGAGCGATACGGAGAAGCTCCACGTCTTTGATTGCTGTCGTCTCGGTGTTTATGTTCAGGGAAAGCTGAGCTGTGAGGAGTCTCTGCGGTCCAGTGACGTCGATTATGTGCTTTTGGAGGACCCGCCTGGAAACTGCTGCAGCGTTGCCTCGGGGCAGGCTGATTCGACTCGAGAACTTGAAGGACGTAAACATCTCTAGATAGGGCAGAGGGTCTTTGACTTCTACTGGCCGATGTGAAGGGACTGGTCTATCCAGTTGTTTTGAGCGTGTTGGCAGAATCGGCATGGCAGCAAATGGTAAGAATGAACAAAGCAAGTTTGATACTGTCGGCTTTTCTGGCTCTGTATCAGTCCCGCTGATTTCAGCAATGAAGTTCCTAATTCCAAGTTAGTCGTGTATAGAAGCTCGTCACTCTTCGGCTCACCTCAGACTGTCACGCTCCTGAGGCTGCAAAGCGTCATTTGGCCCTCGCCGTTGCTCTTTATCAATCTCGTCGACACATCTTAATATCTGAGACTCCAGCTCCTCCACTTCACGCTGTAACCGTGCCTTTTCCTGCTTCCTCCGCTCCAGTTCTGGATCGGGAGGCTGTCGTTCTGCAACTTCGCGCGTGTCGTCCTCGACGGGTCCATCCTCTACGGTCCTAGTAACTTCGTCCGATTGTACTGCAGGCGCCTTTGGTTTCGATGGTGATTGTTTAATAGCACGCATAGGTCGCCTGCTCGGCGAAGAAAACAGAAAACCGCGAGGCGGCTGGTCTGGCTTATCCAAGGCTTGTCGTGATGGTGTATCCGGTAGGCTTGAATCTTCACCCGCCTCTCCGGGATTTGACAGTGCGCTTCTGGCCGACTCGATTCTACGCAAAGGACGTCTGGGAGATCCGCTAAGGCGAGGAGTTGTTGTAGAAGGCAGAATATTTGGATAATTGCGCGCAAGACTGGCCTTGGTAGGCGACGCGAACGAAGGTCGACGTGGTAGTTGTCTTACAAGGCTTGATGCGTGGTCATCTGGTGATTGGGTCCTCCTCCGCTTGGGTGACGGCTCATTCATGGCATGCAACGTGCGAACCCGATCGGACGGGCAAACTACAGCTTTGGAGAGTATTAAGAATTGTCGCGCTAGGAATGTACAATTGTTCGGGTATACGTGCTCGGCGGGGCTATGCGATAGAGGCGTGAATGCGACGCGTCGGCGCGTGTTGTGACCCTGTCGGCGTTCGTTGCAGCTTTTGCCGAGTTTCGGAAACGCAGCGCAGAATGACGTCGCACCGTTGATTGATATCAGTAGGCTGAAGACTCCACAACCCACAAACTGCCTATCGCGGCATGTCATAGCCAGAGATTTTTTGGTCACTGAGAAGCAGAGTGTTCAGAACGTTCCTTTGGCAAAATGGAACACATTGCACACTCAGCATCAAAGGCCGTGCAACAAAGACTTTGCGCTTCCCATCTGAAATCATGGCGCAGGTCGTGTGCTCCTACGGAGACCGGACGAATAGGGCTACAGAATAGCAATCGGATACAGCGAAGATTCAAGGGCTATATAGCACCGGAGGGCGAGCAAGCTCGACCCATCACGGGCTTCTATGAGGGTCAGGTTGGCCGTTGCGTTGCTTGCGAGACTTGTGCTAACAGCCTTCAGACATGCTGAAAAAGCCCCTCTCCCAGGTCCAATCTTTATCCCACACAAGCCCCGAGCCTCCTAAAGAAAAACCACAAACCCCAAAAGAAGAAACGTTCGCAAAAGCGCGCATCATCTTCGGTTCCACTACCGCTCTCGAAGAACGAAAACAAGAAATCTTGAAATCCTCGCAAAACATCGCTGGAGTACTTGTACCTCCGCGTCCCGAGGAACCAGACAACTGCTGTATGTCGGGTTGTGTAAACTGTGTGTGGGACCTGTATCGAGATGAGATGGAAGAGTGGGCAGAGAAGCAGGCTCAGGCGAGAGCAGCAATGCAAGCCCAACGGCAAGCAGGGAAAAGCACAGGAAGTATGGTGGCAGGGGACTCGACGCCAAGCCATGTCGCTACAAGTATGGATGATGACGGCGGTGGCAGCGAAACCAACTGGGACGGGGGCTTGGACGATACAGACAAGGACAAGCTGTTTGAAGACATACCCGTGGGCATTCGGGAGTTTATGAGAACAGAGAAGAAATTGAAACAGGCGCAGAAGAAGGCAGAGGCAGAGGCAGCTACTACCGCTTAAGCATTACTATCTGGCAAGACCTAAGAGATGTCTTGCCCTGCGCAACCGTATGTCTTTTTGAGAACGTTCAAATGCCCATCCAATACAATATCCTTGCCTCCTGCTACAGATGCCTACCAACGCCCAATTATGCAGTTCCTATCCCATCCACCACATCTAATCCTCGCCAACGTCCACGCCCTTGGCGCTGAGGTCCTTGCGTGCCTCTGCTATTTGCTGCATGAGTTCGGCGTGGGCTTCCGGTACGTCATTGAAGGTGAAGACACCCCAACCAAGGCTGAAGAGAAGGTAGGCGCCGAAGGAGACAAGAGCCCAGAAGGGAATCTATTGTTTTGTTAGCCAGGCATTGGTAGATGCACAGTGGACTTACATAAGGAATAATCTCTTCCTGAATCTTCTGGGGCAGCGGAACCACTTGCAAGAACAAGGCAAGGTATATCTACTCCGTGTCAGTGTACTGCCCTCATGCCACAGGTAAGGGGCTGTCATACAGAAGTAAGGAGCATCGCAATGCTGATGGTCTGCTGGGCGCGTGTCATCTTGGCGGTATTGAACTTGCAATTGGTTTCAACGAGAGTCTTTGGTCGGCAGGATTATGGGCGCGAGATGCGTGTCGTCGTATGGTGTTGAGTGTTCGGTGCCAGATCGCACAACTGTCGCCAAGGGATCTATTCCAGGGGTTCAGTGGAGCCGAACAAGGCAAGGCTAGCCGGCGGGTGGGTCGAGAGCGCCGCAGGAACTCGCCCGCCTTTGCGCGTCTCGGAAAACAAGTGGCTGAACTAATCATTGCAGCTTTTTTCTGCAGTCTCGCCTGACAAATCCCGCCCTCTTGGTAGTATTGTTGTGACGGCAACTCCGGGCAGCTAAAACCTACTTGTTATCTCCTGAAGCGTGAACGCCACTATGAGCACCTGACCAGTACCACGACTTTTGCGCCGATTGCGTTTCTCCATCATCAACCCAACTTTCCGATATGCCATTATCCAATGAGGAGCTTGGCGAACACGTAGCGTCCTTAGAGCGCCTACTCCAAGGGAACCCTGCAGGCCAGACCGCTGCTCTCACGGACTACGTGCATAAGCTCGAAGCGTTTGCAAGAAGTGGGGACCATGCACCTATAGAGAAGACGCTACAACTCTTTGGAACCGCTGTTGGAGGGCGTAGTATGTGTTGCAGACCGTCGGCTTCACGTCTACTGACAAGTTCCAGAACGATGGCAGGTTCCGTTCAGAGACAGCGGCATTCTTGCATTTGCTCTGCGGGGTTTGTCCGCTGTCCGCCACGATGAACCTGTAGCAAAGCAATGCTTGAGAGTCATCGGCAATTCCGTTGCCGACAATGGTACTGTATCCTGGAGTGGACCTTTCTACGACACAAACAGTCTGACTGGAGTCAAGATACCAACCGAGAGATCGCCGTGCGAGATATTCAAGCTATCATCAACTGCCTTCAGTCGGCAGAACTACGCCTAACGACTTTGGCCGTACTCTTCAACCTTTGCAACGATTTTGGTGAGCAGGATGGGAAACCGCTCCGAACACGCAGCTCATACAGATAGATCCTGCCAAAGCCGCAGCGGCTACGTTGAGACTGGATGCCACTATAACCACGTTCCTTGTCCTTGATAGAATACCCGAGGCAGCACTGGACTACGCCACAGATCTGCTCAACTGGACCACGAGCAACTTGACCGACGCGCAGTTCAAAGACGAGGTATCCCTTGAGACGTTCAAGAGTTTACTAAACGTAGCGCTCCAGTATGACGAAGACCATCATCTCGAATATGTTGCTATCCTCGTGCACTATCTTCAAGATTTGGAGTTTCAGCAGAGAATAGCAACGCCAAAGCTGCTTGATGACCTCGTTACCCTCATGTTGGAATTCGAGGCGCGGCTCCAGCCAGAAGAAATTGAAGCCGTGTTCGAGGAACTTGCAACAAGCAAAAACGCAGACAGCACTTCATCAGATGAGGCACAGGTTCTTCTCATGGCCCAACTGATTGGTCTGGTGTCTGCTGCCTCAGCAACAGACGTCTTCATACAGAACTTCAACATCAGGAGCCCAGTCATCGAAAGAATGGAAGCAAAGCTACGAGCACCCTGGGAGAGTGCACAGCCATCTACGATATGCGCCTGTGTCATGATGGGAAACTTGGCTATGTCGGATGAGGTTTGCATCGACATGGTCAAGATTATGGAGCTTCATGTTCGTTTAATTACGATTATGAAGAAGAGTGATAAGCCCGCGCTGCTGTACGCAGCAGCGGGTATCATGCGCCATCTTACTTTCCCAGAAGCTAACAGGGCTTTGCTTGCAGATGCCGGGCTCATGGAAGCATGTTGTCGTATGCTGGTACTGGACGACCCCTCTGTCCGCGGCGAGGCAGCAGCCATGATGTGCAAACTCGTCACCGGCAACTTTCACAACATCGAGAAAGTCATGTACGAGACGGTCGGCCCTGATACCGAAGCCGCTGATTCGGAAGTCTCAGCAGACACTGTAATATTCTCTCACATTGTCGAGCAGGCCCTTGCTCCATCGAAACCGCTCCCTAGCACTACGATGAAGAATCCAATGATTGAACTTGGTCGTACCATTGTCGCCATGTTGCGCTATCTCGGACGACCGAACGCAGAAAAAGATGTCGAAGCAGTACAAATACAGATTCTGCAAGTACCCCAAATTGCTCGCCCGATCGCCCAACTTGTCCGCCAGCGCTTCTATCCCGAAGCCAGATCCGAAGGATTGCTTGGTCTGGGCTTGCTGGCACAGACGCTTGAGGGCGCTGCTGCCATTGCGGACGAGATCAAAGAAGACAGTGGGCTTCTTGAGATTATCAAAGAGCATGCAAATGCAACAGAAGAGGGCCTTGCGCAGCAAAACCCCTCGACAGCTAGTAGAGACCACCAAAACGCGATTGTGCTGCTCCAAGCGCTGCAGAACAATGCGGTAAGAGAACTCCAAGAAGCCGTTGGGGAAGTACTAAGGACTTCCAGGCTGACAAAATGGACGCAATACTCGCGCATTAGGCAGTCACTGTCCAAGCACCAGCGAGATAATTCGATACGAAGATCGTCGGGTGACACCAGTGTGCTGAGTAGCCCTTCGAGAGACTCGCCTGGGAGAGTAAGAGAGTTGACAAGAAGGGCTACAGAGTCTCCAATGGCGACACCTGGAAGGCCAAGAGGCTCCACGTATGTAAGGGATTCAATAGGAGAGCGCCCACAGACGCCGGTGAGAGTTAAGGAGGCGATTGGAGAGATTGAGGAGATCTCTCCAGGAACCATCAAGGAATCGCCGGCCAGGGAACGGCTAAAGGGGAAGGGAATGAAACGCAGCAACACAGCCCCGACATCATGACCATTATGATTGAATGTCTTGTATATACTACTTCTTAATAATGCACTCTCCGCTTGTTCGAATTCAACCCCGCATACCACGATGCTAAGTGAGGAAGAGATGAGCAACTTGGCACCTATAATCTATTGCCACGGATGCATGCGTGCGGTGGTATGCAGTGATTCTGGACCTTTCTGACGCTCCTATCGATCAGATAAACACGACGATCTATGGCAAATGGGGAGCGTGCGAAAGGCAGTGCATAATCAGGGTAGCATTCTCAGCCTCGACAGGTGATGAGGGCGTAATCATATGCGCTCTGATTGGCCGAGGCCGCCACTCACGCGACTCCACCAGTAATAGTCCAGGATCCATGTCAACTACGTAGCTGCAAATGGTAGTAAGAGTGACGGCTATAAAGAAGAGCTTGAATCCTGCTTTGGTTTGCTATCCAGTGCATTCAGCTCTTCAACGCTACAACTACATTCCGATCTCAGATCAATCACCGCAACTCACACCACAACTTCACTCTATCAACCTACACACTTCAAAATGGTCTGCTGCGGACGTAACAACGGCACCTGCGTGTGCGCCCAGGAAGCTACTTGCTCTTGCGGAAAGCAGCCCGCGCTTCAGTGCAGTATGTGCTCTCTTCATCAGTCGGTGCAAATTAGCCAGTGCTAACATCTCATT
This sequence comes from Curvularia lunata, assembly GCA_005212705.1. Classification (NCBI taxonomy): domain Eukaryota; kingdom Fungi; phylum Ascomycota; class Dothideomycetes; order Pleosporales; family Pleosporaceae; genus Curvularia; species Curvularia lunata. The sequence goes on along the minus strand of PELC01000030.1, from coordinate 276,224 downwards.
TCCAGCCTGCGAGAAGGCCGCTACCGAGAACAAGCTTCCCTCTTCCACATGTGCTTGCGGAAAGCGCGCTGAAGGTGAGCATATTATGTCTGATCAAAACATTCCTGGAACCTTTCCTAACTCAACATTTCAGACGCTTGCAACTGCAGCCGTGCCCAGAACAACGGCTCATCGAGCCTCGAGACCGACTTCACCACCAAGAAATAGATGTATTGGTGTGATGGCGTAGTCGTGGATGCATTTGAGGCGCGAAGATGGTGGCATGAGGAGGGTGTTTTGGCGTTTGTAATGTATTTGTTATGAGACACTGGATGATGGTCTTTAAGTTTACAGAGGTTACCAAGCCTGGATCTGTGCTTCCAACGAGATGGAGAATTCAGAGCATTCCCAATCAAGAATTATTTCTCTAAGATCTTGACGCGGTCATGCAAAGTGTGTATCCTAATGTTTGACTTCCAATTATATCAGCAAAGTTCCCTCCTGCATAATGCCGCATACACAACACACTAGAATGTCTGCACCAAGCATGGAAAGTTCCATTCTCGGCCATGGAAACATGCGCAAGTCATGTCTTGCATGCTCAACGCTCACGCATCCGCGTCTGACGTGACCATATCGAATGGGAAGCAATTAGCTTTGGTAAGGCTCCGGACACGTGTATTGGTACGTCAATAACGTTTTTCCCAGCCGATCGCAATGCTTGACGTGAGCAGAGGCCAGGGGGTGGTGATGGAGGTTGCTAGTCAGCGTTGTGGTCTCCTCGTAGCGTGTGGAACCAGCTACGCACGCTACTCGACCTTGTCAGGCTTGGCACTTCAAGGGTAGAGCAACCATCCACCCATTCCGCCAACTCAAGAGAGTCAAAGTATTTTGCTGTATGTCCTTGTGCAGTGCCGTGAGCCGTGTGTTCTTGTCTGTGTCACAGCGTTTGCTTTTCGCTGCATCCTAATCCCGTCGCCCGGCTCTTGATTTTGCTGACAGCCGCCCCTTTCGCGAACACTGCACCTCCGCTCCGCAGAGCGCACGTCGGCATAAACCCTGCTTCGAGGCCCGTACCGCTATATCCATTAGCATAGTGCACCAACACCGCCGCCGCATTGTCGGGCTATCTACCAGGTGGGAACCGCCCACCCACCACCACTACCACCTCATCTACCACCAGCATGGCGGCCTCGGTCACCTCTAAGATGGCGGCGAGGGCTGGTGGAGGGCTGTTCAGTCGAGACCAGACCGGCAATGTGCCAACGATGCGAGGTATGCGCGGCTCCACGCACCACGACCAAAGACGGCGGCTTACCAGACGTGCGCAGGACTCGTGTCTTTTATTGCAGACCTGAGAAATGCTCGCGCCCGTGAGCTGGAAGAGAAGCGGATCAACAAGGAATTGGCAAACATACGGTAGGTACACGATGCCGCGTCCCAAGCAGCACCGGATGGCTAACAGCGTCGCAGGCAAAAGTTCAGAGGTACTTATTCGCCTGTCTTTCTTGCTTGACCTGCTCTGACAGAATTCCCTCAGATGCCGGACTGAACGGCTACCAGAAGAAGAAATACGTCTGCAAGGTACGCAGGCCGCGCCTTCAAGCACACCTATCCTTGCTGACTCTCGCAGCTCCTGTACATATACATCCTCGGTTGGAACGTCGATTTCGGACATCTCGAAGCGGTCAATCTTGTCTCGGCGACCAAATACTCGGAAAAACAGATTGGATACCTCGCCGTCACTCTATTCTTGCACGAAGAACACGAACTGCTACACCTGGTCGTCAACAGCATCAGGAAGGACCTGTTGGATCACAATGAACTCAACAACTGTCTGGCGCTGCACGCAATTGCGAATGTGGGTGGCAAGGAGCTGGGAGAGGCGTTGAGTGCAGAGGTTCACAGGCTCCTCATCTCACCGTAAGTCTCATGGGAAGAGAAGCTGATGGCAGGGCTGACACATGGCAGTGCTTCCAAGGCATTCGTCAAGAAGAAGGCAGCGCTCACGCTTTTGCGTCTCTACCGGAAACACCCTGCGATTGTACAACACGAGTGGGCCGAACGGATAATAGCCCTCATGGATGACCCGGACATGGGTGTTGCCCTCTCCGTCACCTCCCTCGTTACAGCGCTTGTCCAGGACAACACGGAGCAATACAAGGGAAGCTACACTAAGGCCGCCAATAGGCTGAAGCGGATAGTCGTCGACAATGAATGTGCGGAGGGCTACTTTTACTACAAGGTACCTTGTCCGTGGATACTCGTCAAGCTGCTCAAGCTGCTGCAGTACTACCCAGCACCTGGTTTGTATACCTTCAGTCACTGGTAACTGGCTTATACTAACCAAAACAGAGGATTCGCATATCCGATCACTCATCCGTGAAGCGCTTCAAAAGATCATGGACTCAGCGCTTGAGATGCCCAAGAATGTGCAACAGAACAACGCCCAGAATGCTGTCCTTTTCGAAGCGATCAATCTCGTGATACACCTCGACACAGAACAAGACCTAATGATGCAGATCTCACAACGACTCGGTAAATTCATTGCCTCTAGGGAGACGAACGTGCGATACCTGGGACTGGAAGCGATGACGCATCTTGCTGCTCGATCAGAAAACCTCGACCCCATCAAGAAGCATCAGGCCATCATCATAGGGTCGTTAAGAGACAGGGACATCAGTGTGCGAAGACAGGGTCTGGATCTTCTTTACAGCATGTGCGACCCGACAAATGCCCAAGCAATCGTGAACGAGCTCCTGCGCTACTTACAGTCGGCCGATTATGCGATACGAGAAGAAATGGTGCTGAAGATTGCGATTTTGACGGAGAAGTATGCCACGGATGTTCAGTGGTATGTCGACATATCATTGCGCCTGATTGCAATGGCAGGAGACCACGTCAGCGACGAAGTGTGGCAACGAGTTATCCAAATCACTACCAACAACGAGGAGCTCCAAGTTTATGCTGCGCAGACTATCCTGCAGTATATCAAGGCAGACTGCCACGAAACGCTGGTCAAGATTGGTGGATACCTGCTCGGTGAATTTGGCCATCTAATCGCGGACAACAAGGGATGCAGTCCGATCGAGCAGTTTATGGCACTCAGCGCAAAGATGCGAGGCTGCTCGTCAAGCACAAGAGCCATCCTCCTTTCCTGCTACATCAAGTACGTCAACTTGTTCCCTGAGATCAAGCCACAGCTTCTACAAGCATTCCGCGCCTACAGTCACTCACTTGATTCGGAGCTTCAGCAAAGAGCATGCGAGTACCTCACTCTTGCTACAATGCCAACAGACGACTTGTTACGAACGGTGTGTGACGAGATGCCTCCATACCCAGAGCGAACATCGGCCCTGCTTTCACGACTACACCAGAAACACGCCACAACAAGTGACAAGCGAACATGGGTAGTCGGTGGCAAGGATGCGAACGCAGACCTCAAGGAATTTGGTCTTGCAAGGTCGAACACATCTGCTGGTGTCAAACGAAGTCTCACAGAGCCACTATCAAGTGCTAAGACTGGTGCGGCAAATGGCACAAACGGTGTTGCTGCCATCTCGAGCGATCTGGAGGGCCTGGACCTGAATATTGACACAACTACATCCAAGGCACCAAACCTTGCAAGCGCTGCCCATTTGAGTCCAGACTGGGAGATTGGATACAACCGCCTGCTTCTTCGGTCTGAAGGTGTGCTGTATGAAGATCAGCAAATACAAGTTGGTCTGCGTACTGAGTACAGAGGACAGCTGGGCGCTCTCATCTTCTACTTCACAAACAAGTCACAATTCCCAATGGGCTCCTTTACTACCACGCTTGACAACAGATCCTCGGAAACCCTGAAGACCGATATCAAGGGCCTGCCCGACACCGTCATCCCGCCTGAGGGCCAGACCCAGCAAACAATCATGTTTGAATGCAAGAACGTCTTCGTCGACCCCCCTACCATGCGCATATCATACCTTGCGGGTGCCCTCCAAGGCCTCACACTCCAACTCCCGGTACTGCTCCACAAATACATGGAGGGGGCCGAACTCAGCTCAGAGGATTTCTTCAAGCGCTGGAAGCAGATTGGCGGTGCTCCCCGCGAAGCACAGAGTATCTTTGGCCTCGTCAACAAGAACAGGACCATGGACTCGGACTTTGTCCAAAAGGTGGTCAAGGGCTTCAAGTGGGGAATTGTCTCTGGTGTGGATCCCAATGTGAAGAACGTAGTTGGTGCTACAGTGTTGCATTCAAGTGAGGGCAAGTTCGGATGTCTGCTGAGGCTGGAACCGAACTTTGAGACTCAGGTATGTCGAGACGATCGCACAGAGCACGCATGAGACTAACGCAGTGTAGATGTACCGCATCACGATCCGCGCCACTGACGAGTCGGTCCCGCCCGTGTTGGTGAAAGCCATGGAGAGCCGACTTGCGCAGGGCATTGAGGGTCTGGTCTAAGCCTTAGACCGTCACGATACCAATATTCTTACACTGTAACCCGTTCAGTTGAGGCACCTGTTTCGAGCAAAAAAACCAGAGTGTTCATAAGCTTTAATCTTATTTTTGGAGATCGGAGAGAACCTGCGATGATGGAGACTGTTTGTATCGAGTCGTTGGGCGAGAAGACGGTAGAGACGACGTGCATACCCTTTAGTCACATAGCATGAGCAAGTACACCCGTTCTGTGATTGGTGTTGGAATGATTCTATCTCAAGTGTAGTTACATGTCCTTAGTGTGTAGTTATGTGGCAACGTGGAAAGTCACCTGATTAATACGCAGGTACGTCCCGCAAATGACCAGCCAGAATGCGACCGAAGGGCCGGCATGCCTAATGACAGAGACCGGGCCCAGCGTGCAGTGTACGAGGTCAGGGCAAACGGGTGGTGCTGATGCAGTAACCAGAGATGGGTGTGGCTCCGGTGGACCGTCTCGCTCTGACCAATCACTCGCCTCCGTGTGCGGACAAAAAGTGCGGAGGCGGAAGACATGCAACCATCACGTGGCAGCGACACCCATCACCAAGCCTTGCCCGACTCGATGTCTGTGAAGACGACAGACGCTCCATAGTCTGGTATACGCGTGCTTCGACGTTCGGCTTGACAGCGAGACGTGCAGTTGCTTGCGCCGACATGTTGGCTACCTTCGCCGCTAATAACGAGTTTTTCAGGAAGCGCAAACGTACGACCACTAAAGTGACCAAGGGGCAGTGTGCAAGACAGGAACACGCCAGCTAACGGCACCGCAGGAGTCCACCGCGCATGCGAATCATGCAAGAAGCGGAGAAAGCGCTGCAGCCACACTTTTGACGACGAGGGCAGCTCTTTTGACGACGACAAGGCCAGCACTGGAATCGGAAGCTCTTCCCAAAGTGGACACGCACCCAACCCAACATCAGATCCTCGTGGGCCTTCTTCCAACGGGCACTATCATGCCCATGATCCAAGAGGGCCCCGTGGGGACCTGCATTCTCACGGCCATGCCCAGTCCACAATGCCGCCGCCCCAAAGCCCGGCCTCGGACCAAACCGCTCAGACTCCACCAAACTTCCTGGGCTACTTGAACCCAGAAGCCGTCTTGCGAGAGCAAGTTCATTCTGAACGTGGCAAGACGGCCTCATCACCACCCGGCCCGCCTCCTATCGGTCAATGGGTCGAAGAGCGGGACCAGAGACCAGGCTCGACACAGACGGGCCCGCACACAGCACGCATCGTCGAAACAGGACCGCATTCCAGCCAGGAATCTCAAATATCTCGCGCTCTACTGACGTACCTGGAAGCCGTCGGTGTAGACATTCTACCCTCTAGACCGAATCAAACTGCCCTTTTGGAGATTTATTTCAACTATGTACATCCGCTGCTGCCGCTTGTAGACAAGGAACTCTTCTATGAGCAGTACAACCATGGCCGAGAACCCAGGATCCTGATGCAAGCCATCTGTATTGTGGCGTCGAAACATGCGACTGCTGCGAAGCATCTGTATTTGGGCAACAATACTCAGCCAATGAACCCACGCGAGTTCTCACAGAGGCTGTACAATGCCGTCATAGTTGGCATCGAAGCAAAGCTGGAAAAGAACCGAGTTGTGCTCATCCAAGTACTGGCTTTGATATCGCTCCACTGCGAAGGACCAGACGGCGCCGAGCAAGCTTCGATGCATCTTGCCCAAGCCATTCACCACGCGCATACATTCGGTCTTCAGTTCGGCCACCAGTGGAAAAACCAAAGCTCCGAGTCGCAAGGCAATTTGGAAGATGTCTTTTGGTGTTTGTGGAGTCTTGACAAGATCAATGCTTGCATGAACGGACGTCCTCTGCTAATGCATGACCGAGACAACAGCTTGAGACAGCTGCCAACAGATCCGGAGAAGCGGTCGAGTCCTTTCGGAATCTGGCTTCAAATATCGGAGATGTTGGACAAGGTTATTGATTACTACCGGCCAGGCAGAGCGGCGGAAGAGACGGGATGGGAAGGGGACGACTTTTTGGGATTTGAGGAAATGGTTGGAGATGGTGAGGACAAGCTTGATGGTCCTATTATGAGTAAGTGATGCACGAGGTGATGAATTTTGGGTATGCTGACCTGTTAGGCCTTTTGTCGCTCTTCCACCACACCATGTGCATGGCCTCGCACAAGTCGCTCTCCATCAATGCCCCCGTCAAGTCAACCCCTTCGTATGTCCGCCAGAGTCTGTCGGCGACAAGAGTCATCCATCTCCTGAATGCCGAACCCCCTGAACTTCTACCACCACTACCACTCGTACCGTATGCGCTTGGCGTGGCTCTCAGCGTAGTGTATCGCCATTTCCGATCTCGCCGCCTCAAGGTCCACGTCAACCGCGCTACTGAAGAGTTGAAGCAGTGTGTACGTCTGCTCGATCGCCTACGCAATGCATGGTGGTCAGCGGGTACCATGGCCGACCTTGGACGAGCCGTCCTTAGCAACGCAGCAGGACGCAATACCACCGCCAACACGCCCATGCCCGTTACATCCGAGCCTCGTCACGCCGAGTCCAAGACTGGTCCTGCGACCCCACAGAGCACCCAAAGCACCCAGGTCCAGCCGCCCAACCAGCCACAACACTGGCACCAAGACATGGAAACACGCATCGACCCGCGTCTCCAACACAACCAATCTCACCCGCACGCAAACTCACCCATGACCAGCCTCCTCAATCCCATCCCACCTACTCCCGGCCAGCACCCTACGAGCAGTGAGCGAGCAGATCGAGCACCAATAACGGGACCCCCCGCTGGCTTTGGCTTCGCAGAGCAATCGCCCGACTGGCTGAATTTCGATGCGGCGTTTGAGAATTTTGAGGGCTTGCTGGGTAGTTCGGGTGCAGATCTGAGTAATGAGCTGTTTAAGCCGTTGAATTATGAGACGTTGGAGGGGTTTTTGGATCCTGCTGCGTAGCTAAAGGATGTTTTGTATGGGTGGTGGAGTGTTTGTATATGTGTATATGGTTTCTCTCTTCTCTCTTTCAGTCATAGGGCGACATCTTCGGGTCTTTCTTTTCCACTTGATGAGATGATGGTGAAATTGAGGGTGGAGGTAATGATTCTTCCTGTTATATTTGCAATGAATTCAGAAGATTGCAGGTTTTATTCGCTATAATGTCATTTAAGCACATGAGGTATTTGTACAAGGTGGTGCACGTTGGAATTTGGATGAAATGGTGTACGTTGCATTTGAATTCCAGGACAATATACTCTCTGTACAACGACATGTGTGAGTGCTAGAAATCGCAAGGGAGTGCAGATATCTCTACGACATTCCATATCCTTCTTTTTCCAGGATCTGACAGTGTAAGATCGGGAGAATTTATTACTATCACATTCATTTCACTCCCCTACACACAGAGAAAAATGTTGTTTATTCGCCCAAGCAATGGAATACTACATCTCCATCTGCTTTCATCTACATTTCTTCTCCTGCTGCGTCCACGAGCACCGACTCACTCCCCTCCCCGTCAACCCAATACGCCCCGTAACATCGACCTCTCCACACAAGGTGGTCCCTGAGCAGATGGCCATACAGAGGTAAAAGAAACCGAGGAAGTCTCTATGAGTCCGGAAAAGACGACATGGCAATGATAACCCTTAGTCATCTCCACACTTTCGCCCCTCACGCCTTCCTATTTTTACCTTTTTTTTTTGACACAAAGTACCCACTGTTTTGGCCTTTTGTATACGAGAGTCACGAAGGGAAGCAAGCAAATGTCAAAGATGTGGAAAGATGACAAGAAGTGTTCCCACAAATAAATGGGATGTTTGCATCGACACCTCAGTACTCGTTCGCGGACATTCTTGTCTCATGTCTCGAGCAAAGCCATCACTTCTCTATTGTGTTTTTGATCACGTTGGGTTGGAGTACTAGGTGGTGTTGCGATGGATTGTGATGGCACGGACACGTACGTGGATAGATGGTGTAAATGGGCTTTGGGTTTTAGGGGACGTTGTAGAGGACTTGTGCAAGTGTGTGTGACGGAGTAGAAGAAAAGGGGGATGGTGTGTATGTGGTTAAGGAGGGAAGGAAAGATAGAGGTGGGGGCAAGAAGGAGAAAGAGAAAGAACTAGAAGGGATGAAGGGCGTACTGCTGTCGTATACAATGCGAGTATGAGTGTGAAAAGATGCGATAAGAGTCATTCCAATTGACGACTTCAACGACCGCTAGAGAAAGTGCTGGAAATACACCAGGATACCCTCTTGCGTTCAGCTTCGTAGCCCTCGTGCATTCATCAGCAGAATACGTAACTAACTCGTCCGCCGCCACGCACAGCCGAAGATCCGCTTTACTCTCGTATCCACATACGAAGCCATACTACGTAATAATCTCATTTGTCACAAACAATGCTGATGCTGATGCTGCTGCTGATTCCCAGCAACCCGCGCGCTACTTTGCCACCAGCCCCGGCGCCATGACTGTACGTATGCTGAAACAATGCTTACATACTCGTACGCCCCCCTCCCCTCTTTTTGTTTGTTGTTGTTCTCCACTCCTATCTCTTGAACAAATGTTTATTTTTGTGTTTTTTTTTTCGACGTCACGACTCTAGCTCTAGCTAGGCCACAGCGCGTATGTATGTAAGTGTATAGTGTGACTGACTTGCCTTTTCGCCGCAAACATACATACAGATGGCTTGCATATATACAACGGGGCGTCTATGCACGAAATAGGGTTTCCGATTTTAGAAATACAGATCAGGCCCAAGGCTCACACACAGTCGCGCCGAGGAGGGAGATAGGGAGACCACTCTTTTAGCAAACACCATTGTCTCAGGACGAATGGATGGGCAAGTCGTCTTTCGCATTCGCCCTCCCTCCTGGTGGTCGGGTGGGTTCTCGCCGCATCCATGCATCTGCCACCAGCGGCTATTGTACTCGCCGGGGGGGAAGGGGTAGTTGGTTTTCCTCAAAGGGACGCGCATACGATATTTCTATTATGGGAATTTGAACAAGACCGTCGTCGTAGTCGTCGTCGTCGTCTCGGCTAGGCCAGGGCTGGGTCATCGCGCAACCGCCGGCCCTAAACCTTGAGAGACCTGAACCTATTCTCAGACCCACCCCCGCAACGCCCGCGCACAAACGGGCATCAAATGCCGTGCAGCTCTGTGCCACCCCGTGCCTAACTCCACATGTCGAGGTCTCAACAAGAGGATGTGGGTGCTCAGCATCCTTCGGGCGTTACGCGCATGCCATACATAGTGGAGGCAGGCCCATCAGTGCTTGCATGGTAGCACCGGGGAGTCTGGTCCATGGCGATCCATTTTCATGTGATCGGCTGACTTGACTGTGTTGCTAGCAAAGAAAAGGAAACTAGATGACTGCACTGCCGAAGATCTGAGATACGAGGCTGTTTCATATTTGGTTTTGTGCTGATGGAATGAGCGGACCGCAGGGCGACTGGTGAGGCGGACCCAAGTGGCGACCTTTTTTTCTCTCCCATGAAGCGGCTAACGGGGGTTCCGTGGCTATGTATACACACCACAACAGCCGCCCAGCTCAATTGGGGAGGGGACGACCCTGCGTGAGAATCCCGTGATCAGGCATGGTCGTTATGCGATTGTGACATGGCAGAGTCATCAGGACACGGTGTGTTTTGGGTCTTGACGTGAGAAATGGTGGTGCAGGGTCTACCAGGCAAACCGTTGGTTTAGGCACGGATGGACGCACGTGAGAAGCGAAGATGCGGAACAACCTGGGGTGTGCGGGTAATGGATGCTGATTAAGCTGAGGCTGAGCATGCAAATACGCAAAGTTTCGTTCGGGAGGGAAGCACAGTCTCATACACCGCCCGGATGAGATGGCATTCCCAACTCACGTGTCTGACCCGGGATATCGATGTTATAGATGCAACACTAGTAGTCTCTGGGGTTACATGTAGGAGTGGTCGCTTACAGCGGCTGCACGTCTGTCGAAATAGAAGCATGTTGGGGATGGTGACGTATGCTGTGATTTGGGCAGCATATCGGCACGACTAAAGATATTTTCTCAACGGGCCTTTATCGCATGTAGTGAGAGTAGCAATACTCAACAAAAGCTTGGCAAGCTAAATCGGAATCATCATAAGGCTTGAAATAGGCCAGGGAAAAAAAAAGACTAGATTACGCATACGACATAGCTGCAAATTCTTACTTCGAATCACCTATGATAGTGCTCCCGGAGAGAGCAAGCTTCGTACTGCCGACCTTAGTAGGGCGAGGGGGGGGGAGGTCAGGGTCCGAACACCTGCCGTGGCCGTATTGTGCCATTAAGAAACACATTAAATTATCGTTTCCTTAGTCATGGCGACGCGGCAAATCCCTCATACTGCCATGTGTGACTGTGCAAATGACAAGCTACTCAGGTCCAAAAGGGCGACTGAACGACACGGCGGAGCCGTAAAAGGCCCGAAGTTCCTGCCGATCTAATCTTGGGCAAAGTCTAAAATTTGGAAAAAGTTTGGTTCGGTGATTAGCTGCCGCCGACTAGGAATTGCCTAGACACGTGTGTTCCAATGAGAAGGAAAGCTAGAAGCGTCTGGCAAGCGAAGATTTGAAGTCTATTCTGCACCAGCGAGTTGGGTCCCATGAAGGAGCCCTAATCGCTGATCGGATGAACCATGGTGGAGCACGACGGTGGCTTACAAGTCGGCCAGAATACGTGTACTGTTGAGGATGTTGGGTAGGCCATGGGCCACGAGCATGTCGAGAGTTTGTCAAGCAACTGTAACGAATATGCAGCAACTAGCAAACCACCTTCTTGTGCCGCATCAGAGTCGAGCTGCACATGTGATTTTCTTTGAAGCCCGTGGCTTGCAGGTGAATGGAACGCGGGACATGGGAAGTTGGTCTCTGTATCAGAATAAAGTGATGTGCAGGGTCTTGCATGACTTGGCCGCTCGGTATGATGACATTTCCTGTGGCCGCCTTCGCCGTCCGGCAATCATCAGTCGATACGCGCAGGTTAGCCCGAGCGATCGGCCACTAGCAAAGGGGCCAATGTGAAAGGCGTGAGACGGCGGCATGTACAGTCAGCAAGGAGCGACACAACGGCCAAACCTGGGGTGTCGGAATAGCAGACTACTAGGCAGGCAGTCTTTGTAACGCATGATGATGGTGAGGAAGAAGTAAACACAAAACGCCTTGTGGAGTTTGGTCCAACCATGAACGAGGCGAAACGTTGACGCCTGTACGGCCCCAGGTTGACTTGACAGGTTGCGGACCGACTTTGAGCGGTGTAGCTTGTGTTTTGCTAGAGTTTTCTCCTAATGAATGACTGCCTGGCTTTGGGCAAGACAGCATGGCAGGGCGATTACACGGCAGTTGGAGTGCTGGCAGTGTTTGTTCATCCTGACAATCAGCGTCTGAAGTGATCGAGACAAGACAGGCCAAAGCGAGCAAAACGAGGCTGCACTATGCTCATCCGCTGATGAACAAGATTTTAGCCGGAAAGAGTCTGGAGTGTGGTAGAAGAAGTGCCTGTGGATGCCCTGTGGAGGAAGGTGGAGCAGCCTGATTGGCATTATCTCCGTCCGGCCTTGCACCAGCGGCGGGCGCCACGTCGCAGGATCTACTAGCCATGGAGAGTAATGCACTGAATACTAGCCGTCTGGATTGGGCGTTGTCTTGCTCACACGGCCACGGTTAGAGTTTGAGAGTATAGAGGAGGTTGGCATGGAGGGGGGAGGCTTATTTTTTCTGCCATGGTCAGCTATCGATAAGATCGAAGACAGTGACTGGAGCTAGGCCAATCACAGCATCCTTGACGCCATTTGGCGGTGAATGTGTAACTCTGGGTATGTCCACTGAAACGCTCGAGCTTTGTGGAGAAAGGCTGGCTTGGGCAGGGAGGCATACGGTCTGGCGAATCAGAGATTTCCATGGTTGGGGGGACGATGGGTACGACGCATGACAGATGTGTGGAAGAGCAAATTGGAGCGGGTCAACGAGGTGGGGAGCATTAGAGAAAGGGGGCTATAGGCAGAAGACGAGCAGATTGTGGTGGACAAGTGGTGTTTGCATTGTGGCATGCATAGAGGTTGGCGGCAGCGCCGTATGCAAACAAATGTGCTGGTGAATGTTATGAAGAAGATTTTGCTAGCGCAGAGGGAAATTAACTCGGCGTATACGTCGTGGCTCAGCCGTCACCTGGCGCCATGGCCGTGGGAACGGTTCTGTGTAATGAGCACCGACAAAGTTGCTGGTAAGTGGCAGGCCGGCGTGTGAAGGAAGGAAGGGGGGGCGAATTGCGTGCGTGCGTGTGTGTGTGGATGGATGATGGTCGGGTGTGATGGGCGTGAGTGACAAACCCACAGACTCCCGCTGGTAAGTTTAGGCAGCCGGGCGACGGACCTGATTGGCATCTGTGCCAGGACGCACGGATGAGTGCGGAAGGCAGAAAAAAGAATTGGAATCTGCAGGTGGTGGGCACGGGTGGCTCGCTTGGGCTAGGTAAGCTTTGCAGTGGTGGGCATCCCAGCTCCTGGCGGTTCATATGCGGACAGGAGCGGTTTGGCTATTCGTCAACCAGACATGGATGGCGACGAGATACGAGGTGGTAGGCTCTGGACGGTTGGGAGGCTGGATGTGGAAGCCATGGGAAACGTGGAGTGGTATTGCACAGGGCCAGCCATGGATCAACACGAGTTCGCCCCCCCAGGCTAGCATTGCGCAATAGACGACGCCACGGCATCGAGGGCGAGGGCGAATGACCGGTGTGAGGCAGAGTCGTCGAGGCGGTGGGCGGTGACGGGCAGGTCACAAGACGGAGAGAGGACTGCAGCGACACGTCGAGGGGAAGGGGAGGGGCAGCGGTGATTGGCGCAAAAGTCAGAAATGATATGGGGTTCGATTGGCTCGGCAGCAAAGTCTCGAAAATTCTGGTAGCCCTAGGGCGCCACTGGCGGGCCCAGGCAAGATTGCCCTGGGAGAGGTGAACGGTTCGGTTAGTCATTGGCAGACGAGCAATAAGGCTGGGCAGCCAATGGCAGGGGCGGGCGGGCGTGGGCGTGCGCTGGGCCCGATCAGGCAGCGGCGGCCACCATGTGTTACGGCCAACGCTCTGGGCTGGCGCGACAGGGCGGCGCAGCGAGAGGGCAGTATTAGCCAGCAGCGAGCATCGAGCATCGACAGGCGGCGAGGCGCCTGTGTTGGTGTCCGAGGGAGCCGGTGTTGGTGTCTAGTGCTGGTGCTGGTGCCGTCGAGGCGGCAGGCGGTCCACCGACTCGAAACCGAAACGTGAGGGCGAGATTGCTGTGCCGTTGTGCAGAGACAGGACCGGGTTCAGGTAGACGGCATCGCAGGGCGTGCTGGCGGCATGACAGTCACAGATGCAGGCCACGGCGCCGCAGCGTTGCGAGATCGTCGTTTGGACTCGTCATGGGGGGCGGCCAGCGCCAGCGCAGACTATCGAACGCCGCCCGTGCGCTCGCGGCTGGTGCTGGCGACGTCGTCAGCCTGGACAGGCTCTGCACATGGGCGCTAGCCGCATGCGGGCTAGCGCAGCGCTCGAGGGCGCGGCGCGGTCGTTTTCAGCGCGCTGCTCGTACAGCAGCGGGCCCGCCTGATGGGCCGCGAGCAGCACGCAGCGAGGCTTGGACGGCGGGGGGCGGCCAATCACGCACAGGTGGCGGCGGCGTGCGACAGGTGTCCTCGCTGCGCGCTGACGAGGGCGCGCGACGAGTGGGCGGCGGGCGGATCCTCTGCGTCGAGGCTGCTGCACTTGTCGCGTCGGGCCCCGGCTGCTGTGTCACTGCCTGCGCGCTGACGGCGCGTGATTGGGCGCCGCCGACAGCCGCCCGGTGAGAGGGCCTTGCCAGGCGCCATGATTCACACCCGGCCCAGGCCCAGCCGGTAGCTGCATGACGGCCTTTGTTGGCCCTCGCCTAGCGCACGCCTGGCTAAACACGGCCTGCTCCCTGCTGCGGCTTGGACCACTGCGCTGCGCCAGGGTGGGCTGCACCAGTGGGCCCAGACGTTAGCCTGCGGTCGTGTGCGTGTGCGACTGTGTGCCACTGCGTGTGTGTGTGGCCGCCTGCGCGCCCTCTGTCGCCCCATCCCTCTTCGTCATAGCGCCGCTCCTTCCCTATATTTACGAAAAACCGGGGCCCGCCCGCCTGGCCAATCCCAGCCCGCCCCCGTCCCGGCAAGCCTCTCTTTATCACCGCTGCCCGCCCAGCCGTGCTCAATACACATACATCATATCCCGCCTCACCCTCACCACCCTCACCACCCTCATCCTCCTCCTCTACCCATCCTCCCGCCTCAAAACAAACACGCATCCTACCCTCACGTCCTCTCTCACAACACACATTCCTTCCTCACCTCCCGCTGCTGCTTCGCTCCTCGCGATCAACCACAGCCGTCTTGCTGCGCCGCGCCCAATCACAGGTCGCCGCTCCTGCCCAACTGCTCAAGTCACCTGACTTGCCACTTCCGGGTGCTCCTGCCTCCCGTATCCCTTTCTAATAGGCTGTTCTTTCTTCTCGCTCTCGTCCACCACTTGGTTTTTTTCCCTTCCATCCGGACAAAGGCCAGCCGCTTTCAACCTCCCCCGGATTACTCAGACCCGTCCTTGAGGCCTTGATTGGACCTGCGAGGACTGCTACTCTTTCTCCATATTAACAGAATGTACCCCACGCCACCAGCATCTCCCTCCCAAAATGGTTTCTGCGCGCCCGAAGACCGCCTAGGCCAGGTGCTTGCTGGCCGTCTGCAGCTGACGGGCGTCCTCGGTGTTGGAGCCTACGGCGTCGTCTACACGGCCGTGGACATCCAGACCAACATTCCCTACGCCGTAAAGGCGCTCAACAAGGTTGGTCTTGAGCCTCGCCAGAGGAAGTTCCAGCAACGCGAGATCCAGCTGCACCACCAGGCCAGCGCCCACCCCAATGTCGTCTCGCTCGTCAAGATCATGGACGCGCCCGACTGCACCTATGTTGTCATTGAGTACTGCCCAGAGGGCGATCTCTTCTCCAACATCACCGAGCAGGGCAAGTATGTCGGAAACGACGCCATGGCCAAGCGCGCCTTCCTCCAGGTTTTGGATGCCGTTGAATATTGCCACTCCATTGGAATCTACCACCGGGACCTCAAGCCGGAGAACGTCCTCGTCACTGACAATGGAATGACCTGCAAGCTTGCCGACTTTGGACTCGCTACTACTGACCCCGTCACCTCCGACTTTGGCTGCGGTTCCACCTTTTACATGTCTCCAGGTAGGTTGTTTTCTGCTGAGTCATGCAGAGTCACGTGCTAACACAGATGCAGAATGCCAGACATCGGCTCCCAAGCCTTACTCATGCTATGCTTCAGCGCCCAACGATGTCTGGAGCCTGGGTGTCATGCTTGTCAACCTTACATGTGGCCGCAACCCATGGAAGCGCGCCTCGTTCGAGGACAGCACTTTCCGCGCCTTCATGAAGGACCCCAAGTTCCTCAAGACGATCCTGCCCGTCTCCGACGAGCTCGATGCCGTCTTGAGGCGCATGTTCGAGTTCAACCCCGCCAAGAGGGCCACCATCCCCGAGGTTCGTGACATGATCCTCCGATGCTCATCCTTCACGGCTACCAAGTCGGCTGTCTCGACCCCTCTGCCCACCCCTGCCTTTGGCCCTGTGGACTATGCTCAGGATCCTGCCTACAACCAGTACTACCAGGCTCCTGCTGTTCCCCAGTTTGCTCCTCTTCCCGGCTCGGCCTACGCACCATCGCCCTTCCAGTCCTCGACATCCTCCGGCAGCTCAAACTCGGACGGCGAGTCCGTCTTCTCTGCTTGCTCGTCGGCTTCGTCTGCCTCCTCGACCTCGTCATACCAGGTCTCACCGTCGCAGCTTCCCAAGTTCTCTTCGCGTGTACCGCAGCCCCAACCTCAACAATACGTTTCTCCTCAACCTCCCGCCAACACCTGGTTCCAGCCTTTCATCCAGGCCGCCAACCTGGTCAAGCACGTCTCCTTCCAGCCCTCCATCATGGCGCCGGTCCACGTCTACTAGGCCACCTTTCTTGTCCATGGCTCCATGGAACCTTCTACTTACGAATCCGCTTCTTGTCCATGTGTTTATATCTATTTTCGAAAAAAAAGTGTCATGATGAGACGAACCGCTGTTGTTTCTCGCTAGGTGTTGGGGTGGGTTGTTTTCTCCTTTGGCGTTACAAAAACTAGACCAGTATCGACAACCTTCTGGTCTTCACCGTTAGAATTTTCGGCCACGTCGGCCTAGCACGTTTAACTCTGTCAAACCGCCTTGATGGCATAGAGTTTGTTTCTTCCGGCTACCGCAATGGGCTTTCGCCGCCAACGTAGGAGTAGGTTTATATTTTTCTGGGCATTTCTCGGAGTTGTCCCTATTTATTCGAGTCTTGGGCCCGTCGAGGCCCTGGCTCCATCACGTTCATTTACCATTTTTATTTATTTCTATATTTCATATCTAAAGATACCAGAGCAAGAGCTCAACAATGTACGTTAGTCAAGTCCCACAAGAAGGACAGCCATATTTGCTTCCAGCAAACTTCCAAATGACAAAAAAACATAACCCCCACGGCGCTGCAGCATCAGCTGCAGACGACCAGCCAACAGCAAAGCTTGCCACCTCTTGTCGAATCTGATAAGTGACATGTGTCATCTCTGGTTGCTCTCCATGCCCAACTCGATGCTCTACATAGACGTTGTCTCTGCCGACGTTCCATGACCAGCCCACGTAGCTGCCCTAGTCGAGTCAAGGTGCCACAACACATCAACTCTGCAGCGTCCCCACCACGATGCTGCATCCGGCCCAAAACAAAGATGGACTAGTGCATGAAATCAAGATCGCATCCAACCAGACCCCTAGTCGACTCCCCAATCTAAGGCTCCACGCTGTGGCCATCGTCCGTATGCATCTGCAAAGTCCCCATCGCCATCGACGCAATCAGCCTAGAGCCAACAGCAAATCACCGGTTCCACTGCGGCAGCACATGTGCATAGCCTTCTGCGTGATGGCCATGTAAGTGTGCAGTAGTCGCTCTTGACTTGCCTCCCCTCATTGGACCATGGCTGCGCCTCTCTTTGCACCCTTGGCCCCAAGCGGACTAACCCACCTGTCCAAAGGGGGCATTGCAGATGGCTGTCAACGGATATCCAATGCAGGTCTGGGGGGACGGTGGCGGGGCGATTAATGACCCGACTGCGGGATCGAGACTCTCTGATCAGGGCCTTGGAGCAGGTGTTTGTTGGGAGAGAGCAACAGCCGCCCAACCAGCCAGCCGCTCAGACCATGCCATGTTGAACTATACACATGGCAACTATAGGCTACCCAGCGCGACTTTGGTCAGTAAACAGCAATCCACCCTCCAACAATAGCCCCCAAACAAGCCCCGTCCAGCTGCTGTTGGAATGCAATATCCGCAAAAAGACACGTCGGCAACCGGCTGTGAGCATGTTTCAGTCGTACCAACCAGCGCCCGCTGCTAAAGCCAAAGGCCTCTTTGTTCTTCTCTCTCTCGTTCGTTCGTTCGCTCGCTCCCTCGCTTGACTTGACTTGCCTTGATGACCGGTCAGCTGCCCACCCTTTGGACGGCCTGGTTCCCTGATCAACCACCAAAAACATGCCTCAGCCTTTCGATGGCTTGGAGTTGTCTCGGCTTCCAAGGCAACTAGCGCCGTCGCGTACAAATGTAAAATGTAGCATGTACCTTGACCTGCAGAACGGCGTCACCGGAATCACGATGGGCGCCCGTTAGACATCCTTTTTGTTTTGGCGGCAGCCAATCCAGGCATGGTGCACGGGAAGGAGATGACGAAGAAAAAGTAATTAAAAGTCACGTGCCTGGCGCTGCCAATCCGCAATGGCGTTGATTGACGTGCAGGTCGTCATGGGAGAAAAGTCTATAGGATGACTGGTGCCAAGAAGCGCGGCTGGAAACCGTGGCAGGTCATCACCAGGCAGCCTCTAATATTTTTTCTTTCCTTCTGCCGCTAGCCTGGGCAAACAAATGCCGCAATCTCGACCTTTTGCATCATTGCCAAAATCGTCCCGCAGCCACGGTCAGACGTACCCTCTCTCATGCAAGCCCGCCATCGGCATGTATGGAGCCAGCTGTGCGAAAAAAAATGCGGCCGTGACATTCACAGTTGGGGAAGCCCTCATTTACCCAATCCAGCTCCACCCGATATTGCCCCAGCCTGGAATCCATTCGCTGGGTGAATACACATCCCCCTCCCTCCCCATCTACAAGGCCTCCACTATCTACCTTTCGACTCATGCTGTCGGTCTTCGGAATCCGTAGTAAGGGCTTGGCCGCTCACCCCCCTGGAGTGGCTTTAGATCTACCAGCTTATGAGCTCGTATCGAGATCATTCTTACGAAACCGACCCTTGAAGGCGTTGAGACTCGCTTCTCTCATCCTTGATTAACGTGGGAGCGGAGCAGCGGACGAGGGACCTCACTAACAAAGTTCCTCGCCACTCGCGTAGGCATTCCATGGGGTCGCTTTACCGTGCTTGCATGAGCTGGGTTTTTTTCCGATGGACGCGTCCGCGCTTTCCGTTGCAACCTTTCCCTTTCTTTCCGAATCAGACTTTGCTTTGTCCGGCTACGAAAACGCCTCTCTGTTTCTTTGCTTCTTTGGCCAAAGCAACTCAGCAGGCTGTGTGGGAGGGTGTGTCTCGCTTCTGGCAAGGATGCACCCGCAAGCTCCCGCGTGATGAAGGCCCCTCGGACGTGGCTGGCCGTACACCGGATATTTACGCTCGAGTAGGGATGGCCGCTTTGGATCAAAAGCAAGGAGCAGGCCTTGCACAATAAGCTTCATGGCTGTTTGCATTCGTCTAGACACGTGCCCGGCTGGCTGGGTTGATACACTGACGCCAACCTTGTGAATGCCATCGGTGCTGCGCCTTGGAACCTTTGACGAGGTGACTGGACTTTCTTTCTTCACCCGAGACCATGTCCGATCCCATCATCAATCCTTCATCAATCCTGACACCTTGGCAGTACATGTGAATGGTTGTGCGGCTCTGCATGTGCTACCGAGTAGTGATACTGTGGCTGACAAACAGTTTGGTCGCCCAGTGTCGTCTTCGACACGATACGGGAGACATGACCGCACGAAAATGTCACAACATACACTGTCCTGTTGACGACCCATATCAAGCGGAAGACTTGTTTCATGTACTGCATCGCGATACTTTGCTTTACTCTGCTGCAGTCGTACGCGGCTATACGCGACCACAGCTTTCTCCGCGCTTTGCTTGTATCGGGAAACTTGCGCTTTGTTTGCTGCGCAAAACACATGCAACGGTACTTTAAGGTTGCACACCCGGGCAACCTAACTCGCCACTCAGTTTACTCAGCCACATCCCAGTAACCTTTCACTACAGGATGAGATCGTTATTCACTATCGGCACATATTCCCCACACGTCGCACAACACACTACCAACTGTCAGCATGGCATGTGTTCGGCTCCGACCCCCTGCCAGCAATTTGCTCTTTCTGCAAAAGAAAGAGACGAAAAACTCGGGTAGTACAAGTCTTATCTCTCTGTGGCTTGCCGCGGAAGAAGTCATGCTTTTGTGACAGTGTAGGGTGTACCACTGCGTTCCTTGGTTTGCTACACTCCTCATCACACGTACGACGACATGTATTGGCTCTTACGTTTCTCTCTCCATTCGAGACACCAGGCAGCTCCCAGTACGTGTATCATCGGGCCGAGCAAGACAGGTGATGATTCGGCAGCGACCAGCGACCTGTAGGCCATGACTCTGTACCTGGCTTTAGTGTACAAGCCCAGGCTGACAGATGACAGTGTGTCAACATTCCGAAGCGTGTACATGCACTTTGGTGCGCATTGAGTAAGGCTCTCCCTGGCCCTTTCCATCATGTGTGGTGCTGCCTTTCAATGGCGTGACAGCTGAGACTGTGTTCCCTTTGCTCATTCTGCAAGGAAACGCTTTCCGGTCTAATAGCACAAGCATACCAAAGCGTACCAAGGCCACTTTCTTTGCTTGTTCAGACGATGACAACGACATGAAGGCCCACGAATCCGGTACCCTACGCAAGGCTGCATGATCAACACTGAGCACAGGGCATTGGGCATGAGGCAAGCGTCGGCCACCACCGTTCGCTTCATGGCCAAACCTGTGGAACGCTACAGGTGAGACCTTTGGTCTTGGTCTTGTTCACGCCCGTCGGCTTGATTAGCTTCCCATCCAAACTTGACGCGTTAAGCGCCTCCTGAAAACCATTACCATTGATTTTATCACCAACCGACATATCGAAATGCGAGATGACTGTAGGTACATGGACCCGTGAGCCATCCGGTGAGCAAAAAAAAAACGAGAAACATGGTATGGTCCACGGAAAAGAGACGTCTACCTGTGATCGACAAGAAGAAAATGCCCTATGGAATCAAACCATCAGCGAAAGTGTTTTTCGCTACGGATGCGTAAGATGGGGTGTAGCGAAAAAGAAGGTTTTCGGCCCGCATGCTACCTGCGCATCGGAAGCTGAAGAGTTCTGCCCATTGTATGATCTAGACCATCCCACATGAGCACTTCTCCCTCCTCTCTCGAGACCTTAGTCCCAATCCCTCGTACGATATTCGTCTCCCTAGGCGTGCGTAGTACGAGGAACCCCCCGCCGTTATCCTACTTTCTACACCTAACTAACCAGTCGGTAGAACCGAACCAGCTAGCCACCACACCAGAGCTACTCGTACTAGTGATACTTTTTTTTTCGTCCTAGTCCCAGCACTAGCTTCCCCTTCGTCGCCACCACTTGCACTAAACTACACTTAGCCCACCCACTTCCTCCATCTACGGAGTAGCCGGGGAAAAAAAGTAAACACATCGGCCCACATGCGCAGAGCAGAGAAGTCTGGATCTCTCCCTGTACCAAATGCTACTGCTACACACAGTAGGCTGTGTTTTTACCATTCTAGGCGTGAGAGAATCCCATCTCTTTTTTCCCCGGCTTGTAAGGAAAACATACATCGCCACTTTTTTTCCGTTGTAGCCAGCACAAAAAGGAAAGTATGGCGATGAGAGCACACACATATCACACTCTCTGTATCTATCTCTATCTCATACAAAAGAAGAAAAAAAACAAGAGAAACCTGTAAACTCTTCATCTTCGATACCACACACACACAAACCCCCCCACTTGCGCCAGCCCAACCCCGTCAGACAAGCCCTCCCTTCCTTTCGTTCATCTAGCATACATACTAGCTGTGCCCTTTCCACCCTATATCCCACCGTGCATTGTCTCTAGAGCCAACATAGATAGAGACCTGGACCGAGATGCTTTCGCTTCGGCAGCGGCGCACCCTTTTAGGGGTCTGGCTGCGTGTCGCCGGACTCTTGCGCACTTACATGTGTAGCTTGCATGCGGGGCTAGGGAGTGGAGTCAGAGGGCTAGATGGGGTAACGGGGAAGTAGCAGGTCTGGAACGTCATGGATGGATGGGGGAGGTTTGGCGTGGGTTGATAGAGTGGAGGGATGGTGTGTGTGTTAGGGACGGGGGAGGGGGGAGTGAGTGAGTGCCGGTGTTGTTGTGGGATACTTGGAGATACGGCTTCTAGGAGTTGTGTCGAAGGTAGAAAAAAAGGTAAGGTTTGTAAATGGGTTGTGTTTCTGACTGAGTGGTTTGTAGTTTGTGAGTGGATGAGTAGTGTTACAGAACGATTTACCAAAGTATCTAACACACCTCTTGCATGGCCGCTGCTGCAAGCATTAATGAGACTGTCGAAGTGCTATCGTACAAGTTCATCTACCCACTTCAAGTCAATACCTGTCTCCCTCATGCGACTCAATCCGGTACATGACCGGCAAGTCGTCCTCCGACTCCTCCGCATCTACAACCTCGATGTGCTGCGGTCTGGTATCGTCCTCCTGCGTCTGTGTACCCGTCTCCTGCGTGTCAATGTTCCCGATATGCTGGGGCCTCATATCCTCCCCCTGCTCCTGCGTCGTGCCCTGCTCCTCTATCTTGACCCCATCCTCACGCGAACTCCTAAATCCCCTCAACTTAAGCGTCAACTTTTGTCTAGTTCCCTGAGCCACAGGAATCTTGCTCTCCTGTTGCTTGAGCATGTTCCCAAACTTTCCATCGCTTCCATCATCGCTCTCGCTGTCACTGCCACTGACGCTCGAAAAAAGACTCGTCTCGCTGTCAACATCCCCAAAGACAAGAAAATACTCGTTCACATCTTTCAGCAGCCTCGTCCTTGCTAGCCCCGTAACATCACTCGTCTTGACCATTCTCTCCCTGAACTCAGGAAAGCGCTCGAATAAAGTAGTCCATGTGGATCTCGGGGGCACCGGCGGCGGCAGCTGTTTCGATGAAGATGACGACGCCTGACTGGGGTCACGCCAGAATCCCCATCCAGGTTTCGACGAGCGCGGCGAACTGAAGAAGAGGATATTCCGCTGCGTCCAGTGTGCGGCGAGCGCGTCGTAGCAGAGGTAACGTAGCCCCCTCATCATCGCCGCTATGTCAGTGACGCACGGCGCGAAGACAAGGGTGGCAGCACCAGCACGCTCACACACGTATTGCATGTCTGCAGCGCCGATGATGGATTTTGTGGCATTCCAGCTGAAAGCGCGAGTTTCCGGCACAAAGAGGGCGTGCAAACTGCGCATCGCTGCTTTGCGGTACTCGTCTGCACCCAATTGGGCGCCTAGGAGGCATGCGTCGACGTGGGCACGGATGGAATTGTATCCTGTGACTTGTGTGTTGGTTGAATAGATGCTGGAGCGGACGAAGTTGGCGAAGTTGGCGAAGGTGTGGTGTGTGATAGCTGGAAAGTGCTTGTCAGATACTTTTGTGTCTTCGGTGAAGAGTGACTTGAAAACGTGGGAGCGCTGGGCGAGCAGGGTTTTGGGGATCGTCCATGATGGGCGAGGTTCTGTGGTGCCTACGGTGATGGTGATGGTGCCGGGGGCACCTTGATCGAGGGCGGCGCCGGAGAGGTAGGCGCGTAGAGCTTGAGAGGACATGACTTGGGAGGGCGAGAGAGAGAGAGAGAGAGAGAGAGAGAGAGAGAGAGAGAGAGAGAGAGAGAGAGAGAGAGAGAGAGAGAGAGAGTTGACGGCGAGGGTGTAGTGACAGGTTCGTAAAATCAAGGGCCATGTGCTAATGTACGAGGACAGGTAGGTCACTGTCTGTATGGCAAACAAAAATATTTTCCATCCAAGTGAGGGTATGCAAACGGCTGCTCCGCTGGATGAACGCCCCAAGTGAATAGCGATGGTGAGAGCGATGCCGATAACGATTTGAGCAGTCGTTTGACAAGATATTATGGGCGTGTTAATACTGAAGGCTGGATCAATGTGTGTCTCGAGCAACGATGGATGTAGAACGATGTGAAGCCAGACGATACATGGTCCGGATGGGATGGGAACGTATTCTGAATCTAATAGGATAAGGAAACAATTCGCACTGACAATAGACAGTGTTGCGCGATCTGGGAGGAGCCATGAAAGTTAAAAGGGGAGGTGTCGATTGATAGCAGAGGAAGTTGTTTAGCAGATAGAAACTGGAGCAGTTTGTGCTCTACGTACGGCCCCTGTGTTGTTGACGAAGAACGCAAGAGCGCTCGCATGAAATCAGCGGGGCACTTCTTTCCTTCCACATTGAGCATACGCAGCTCCCTCTCACACCTGTTATACACATGTTCCTATAATGTTGTGATTGTAACGACAGAAAAGTGAATCGATACTAGACGCTGGTAACATGTACCAGTACGATGCAATATCTAGTAACAGGGCTCCCGAAGGTCAGCCTAATCTTTTTTAGAGGCATTGCAAATCTCCTAAAAGCCGCAATTTCGTTGTTGCATACACAGCCAAACATGAGGGATCGTTTCGCCTCTACACTCAATATACGCTGACGAGACTTAGTCATACTGAAACCCAGATCGTATCGCAACCTCTTCAGCCACCTGATAGATCCTAACCTTCGCGCCTCCTCTGGCATTCTTTGTGTATGATGATGCGCCCCTATTAAGCACAGGAATGAGATTGGTAATCTGCACTTTATAATCTCCACTCATGTCAAAAGATTTGGGTAGCAAGTAGGAGCAGATGATATGACCAATGTTAGTATTACTAAATCAGAAGCTCGACCCTGTGAGAGACACGACATTGAAGGCATAAATAGCCTGAACCAGATCGGAAAACAACACAAGTTCAATCCCAAGGATCACAAGTGATATCGGTTTCCAAGCAGTGACGATAGGGGCTCTACCACCACCCACTCTTCTGCATACCTATCAAGCACCAGATTGCCGATTTCCCGAAGACCTATCAATTTCGACCGGAAACTTCTCAAGGCTCTCATACCATTGCAACGTACTACCAATCAGGAATGCCCAGCTGCCCCAGAAGGTACTGAGACAAGCTTGGTACTGCGCCCAACTATTGCTGTCATACCCAAAAGCCGGACATAGCGTAAATCCCACACCTCCAATCAGATTCAGAGCTCCAATCCACCAACCGAGTGTTCGGGGCGCTGGCTTCCACCATTTCGACTGCGTCTCGATCATGAAGAGGAAGCCGGAAATGATGAAACCTAGACCACCGATGACCTGCGGTGTCCAGTAAAAGACGATGGTGATGGGCTGCGACATTTTGTTGTAGATGCCAGGCAGCGCCGTGAAGCCTGCTATCCAAAAGATAGTTGCACCAAGGAACTGAGCGAGTGACGCTAAGAAGCCCAGATTGTGGACGTAATGAGTCCGTAATTCTTCGCTTGACGGCCACCAAACCCACTTGCGCCTGTCTGTCGGAACCTCGTGCTTTGCATCGTTCGTGTGATTTCTTCTGCGAGATTGTGGTTTGTTGTGAGAGTGGACACAATGAGACTTTGATGGGCGCAGTACTGCAATGCCCTCATCATCTTCATGCGACAAAGCTCGCTCTACAGCCCATCCGAAGCAGCCCGACCTCCCCTCATTCACAGCCTCCGCTAGCAGCAAGACGGATCCAATTTCAAACACTGTTGCTCCTATGAAGGCGGTTATGCCGCCGCCATACAGCACTTCATTCTTGAATTCCGTGTCTGGCTGCGCCAAGGGTAGGAAGACGAAGAAAGCGTTGAAAATCCAGAGGACACTGCCTATCGTGAAGGTGAAAGCAACATCAAAAGAGATGTCCCAAACTGGGTAGTACGTGAGCATCTTCCACACGTTCCGACCAACAATGCGGGGGGAAGACGTTGGCGGCGGAACAGCATGCTTGGTCGTGGTGGTGCCATGGCTTCGGTCAACAGTTATTGCGTGTCGCCCTTTGCGGTCGTTCCGTGAACTCCATTTGAACCGAACACCAGGATGTGCCTCAACGTGGTAATGCGCTCGTGTGGGATTCAGGAAAGGAAATGGCCCAGTAACGTGGCTGGGTACAGGCTGTAGCCCTGCATTGTGCCTTACAGGCATGCGCGCAGGATGGAAGGCTTGGTTGCGCATTGGTCTGCGCGTACGCTCTGGCTTGTTGAGGGATCCCATGTCGGCTGGTGTGCGATGGCGTGGCTGTGTAACGAACGGCTTGATCTAGATCCGGCTGCAACAAACGCCTTTTGCGGATATGTTGAGTCAAATATTTACAGTTACTATGCAGCGCCGTAGAATGCTGTCACGTCATGGCGTCGTATGCGGAGGGAAAGCTGGAGGTCTATCTCCGCCAACTATCTCCGGTAACGCTGAGTAAGCTTTGTTTTGGGATTTCACTTTGTATTGATTGGTACAAACCCACCCATAAGCTTTACTCATAGATACACTCGGATGACATGAATTTTCTGTCTGGTATAACGTTGTTTATGAGAGACAGCAGAGTGCGCAATATATTAGTTGTCTCCTTCTATGCTCTTTCCTCAAAGTAACACGAGCAGACCTTCTCCAAGTGCTTGCTATGCCGAATCCGCATCTGAAGTACTTGCCATTCTGATCGGAACTCACAGAGTAGATGCACTTGGACATAGAGACATCACCCACCATGGTACCGAAGGACACAGACAGAACAGTGGAACTACAAACGACTGAAAGCCCATACTTTTTGACCCTGTGAAAATGGCAGAAAAAAAAACACTCGTTGATTCCAAATTACAGAACAACTACCTATAATGCATTGCCAGTCGCAAAAAACCATGTCAGGACCAGCCTATGCCGAAAGTAATCGTATTCCACTGCCAATATCGCAGCATCTTACTTCTTCGCCTCTGTCTTCGCCTTCTCCCTCTCACTAATCTTCAGCCCCCTGACCAACTGTCTTGTCATTATCCTCGACAGCTCCTTCGTATAATCCTTCATGCGCATACTTGTCTTCTCATCGTCTGTCTTTCCCTCGTACTGCTCTTTGCTGTACGGCGGCGGCGCATTCGTATACCGCGAATACTGCTCTTCGATGCGCCGGAAGTTGGAGCCGTTTGAGGTGGTGGAGTTGGAACGTGATGATGACGAATCTGGCGTGTGTGACGAAGGTGAGGGAAAGGAGTGATATGAATATGATTGCTGCTCGGTAGACTCCATGGTGCTTTTGGTTGGAGAGCCTCGTCTCCTGGTGGCGCCTTTGCCGATTGAAGATACAGAGTCGTGGCGTGATGATATTCTCGAGTTGGGAGTTTCGCGTTCGTTGACTCGGACTTCAGGGTAGTGGTCCATTGGTAGTTAGGATAAAACAAAATGTGGAGCAGTAGTTTGGTTGGTAGTGTATAGGATGTTGAGGACCGAAAGTAGAGTTTGGCAAAGACATACACAGCCTGTTTATCAGGGCTGCGCACAAAAGTGCATTACCGATGCGCCTAAGGAATGCAATTTTGCGATGCCCATCGCAGACACTTTAAAGGGTTGCCTACATGCCCATCCAGCAAATACGATATGGATGGCACAGACGCGGAGCAGGCATGCAAGTCATACCACATCCCCCGACGTCATTCCCGCCTCGCAAAAAACCAGCCATGCTTGGCCTATGGAGTTCCACAAGAGGCAATGATAGGTAACCAATCAGGGTGTGATCGGTGCAGCGGTTGAAAGACCGGCCTAGGACTTGTTTGTCTCAGCGGAGAGCAGGCTTGTTCCGCGGGAAATTCTACAAACAGTAAGGGAGCGTTCAACAAGTTGTGGAGTCGTTGGCGAGGTGACGCTAGGATGCATGGCGGTTGCGGAGGCGTAGAAGCGAAGGAGGTGTGGCGTGGGTGATGAACGGGGCTGATGATGTCACATATCACGATCACCCGAGCCGTGTTGCACAACAAAGACTTGGAAAAGCGGCCATGTGGATCGTAAGCTGAAACAGATAGCTAGGAGGTAAGCGATGGGTATCTAAAAAGCCCTCGACGCACACAGTGCGCGGAACGTGACTCGAGGTCGTGTGGGCCATGACGATTTCTGGATGACATGGTGTGCAGAGGTAAGAGCAGGTAAACAACGCCGAACGCCAACAATCCTAATCCTATACGCGGATCAGACCCTTGACCGTATCCTTGAGCTTCCCCATACCCCGTGACCGTCTACTATGGCTCTTTTGCCGCTCGACCTCAATTTCGGTCGGTGCGTTGAAATTCCCGCTTATTCTCCTGATCTCGCTTGGCGGGTGATGCTGCGATGACGAAGGCGTGTAGTAGGATTCAGTTGACGAGGAAAGTCTCCCATGGTGATCTACGTTTTCTCCATGATATGAGGATCTCAGATAGGCCGAAATGAAGGCTTGTTGAGGCAGGTGCTCGATTTCTGATGGTGATAGAGCGCGTGACTGGTCTGGTAGAGGTTGGTGTGGTTCTACGCTCTTTCGTCTCGAGGATGTGTGGCGTCCTAGTTGTTGATTGAGGCCTTTGGCCACATCGCCGATGGAATGCCTTCCTAAGAAGACTTAGAAAACCAGCGCCGCGGATATGGCAGGCAACGCGTACCTTGGTGGTGATGCTGGGGCTCCAATCGTCTCTCTTGCATACTCCTTCTTTCCATCTTCGTGCCTCTGCTTGAACACCTGTTGATCCCTTACGTTATCCGCGGTTCTCAGACGATATTTTGGACTTCGTAGGTATGAGAAATTTGTTGCGCAATGCGCGACGCTTGAACGATCAACGAGCTACAATCAAATCTGTGTGACAAGTCAGGTCCAAGGCACCCAAGGCCCCCGGAGCAGTATCGCCCTTTCATATTTAACCACACAACCGTTAACCACAGCCATTCCACCAACATCATGCATAACAGTGTCAAACGTCATTAGTCCTACTCCAGTTGAGACGGGTAGCCGGTTAAGCCAAGTTCAGCCTCGGCCAGCTAGCCTGCTTCTGATATTCATCCATGGTTACCCTGAATGCAATGAAATCTGGTTATAAGCGTCATATGTGAAGCCGAATGTCCGGTTGGATCAAGCTCATTGCTCTGAATGGCGGGTCGACATGCAGGGCAGCCTTAGCGGTGCCATACGACTAATACGAGGCCACCAGCACGAGGCTGTGAAGACACGATCTCAAGATGAGGGTACTCCGTATTTGCGAGCAAGTTATGTGGTAGCGCGGGCAATTCGGTGGCGATGATGGGTTGTACTGCGCCTTGGGAGGCTTGATGGTCTGCCTAATAACGACGGCAAGCCAATAGCCCATCAGGCGACCACTAGGCAAGCAACCTAACAGAGGCTCATGTTAGCAAGGGCGTAGCGATTTGCTGTGTGTGAGAGTAGTCGGGGTAGGGTTGCGATGAAATGACTATCACAACAAACCTGTGAATAAATAACGGATCGTCATGTTAGAACGAGGGAAGCACAGAAGACCACCGCGACATCATGTGACATTCAAATCCCGTGCGAACGCATCAACACAGGAGTGAAAGTCCGCACCTCCGCGACAATAAAGCAGAAACCACTCAAAGTCCGCATCCTGGCCCAGCGTACAATAAGTCTGTTTCATCCCTAAAATCGACAGGGGGTTGCCAGGTAGTCGTTCATCTTGGGCCCCGCTTCGAACACGCACCTGCAACCCGTCACCCACTCCGCACAGCCCAAAAGTGGCAATAGAATCTTCTTGACCACACGCCTCTCCCAAACCGCAATGTTTGTGTTTACAAACAGCCAAGCCTTGGGCGCCAAAACACAGCAAAGATGGTCTCCTCACACACCGCATTTAGCATTTCTATGACAGAACTTGCAACACCTCTTGTCGCTTCTTTTTGCTATTGAATATACAACTCTTTAGCTAATAGACACTGATTCAGGCCTATGAGGGAGCCAGCTGGGTCAACGCAATGCACATGTGGCGCAGCGGAAGGCCCCGGCTGGCCTAACCACCAACGACGGTCCCACCCGGTGGGGGTTATCCGAGATGACGATGTGAGAGGTACGTAGCTGACGCGGAATTTTGCTCTCTGCAAACCCGGGCGATCGATTGCGAGAGACACTATAATAAATAGAAAAGGGGGCAAAGGAGGGGGGCTGCTATGATCATGTCGTGCCCTGCATCAGCAGCCTCCCAATACTTGACTTTGTTTTTTGGGGGCATCAAGAAACAACACAGGCTTCCGATCGAACGATAAAAGAAACCTCATACAGGAACATCTTTCGCGACAGCTTCGGCCTGTGTGGGGGAAAAGGATCGATACTTTTTTTCTTTCTTGCTTCTTGAACTTTAGATAAAGGTACGTAAATCTGCTGATAAAGGAAAAAATTGAATGCCTCGTCACTTTCATACGTAACTCTTGATACCCCGGTAGAACCGGCGTATACTGGTTACGAGTCGCGTCTTTTTTGGTAAGCACATCGAATCCCTAACAACTTTGGTTTTGTTCTCTAGTGCACACATATACGCCAAACGCCAACCCTCCGCATTGGGCCGAACGTTAAACGCAATAAGTCAGCGGCAACCGGGCGGACCGAACCCCAACAGAACGGATCTGGAACTTCTCTGTGCTGACCCTTTTTTTGGTACTTTCAATAGAGAAAGCGAGGGTGTCTGTGTGACTACATCTTTTGGCACGTCCCATCAATACTACATCTACCCACTGTCCCTACCGACTTCCTCGTATCTTACCCACTCGCTGTAATCATCCTCTCGGTCCGGGCCCCTCCCCACCTCCCATACGTTTCAAGGACCCCTCGATCAGCACACAAAACAACACACAACATGGACGCCCTCCCAGACGCCACACAATCCCCTTCCTCCCGGTGCTCGACACCCAGTACACCCATTTCGCCTGCATCGTCGACCGGGAGCTCGTACTTCCACTCGCCCTCGTCCTCCAACGAGCCGCAAGTTCCGTTCCAAATCATTGTCACGTTTGACGGCAAAGTGCGCGAGATGCTCAGGATACAACGGGACGATAGCTCGCCCATCGAGCAGCCACAGAGACCACGAAGGACGCCCAGACCGAGATACTATGCTAGGAACTCGGAGTAGGAAGAGTAGTCAGCTTGACATGGGGTCGGTTTGCGGAACAGTCTGGAAGCGGCAGAAGAAGAGAAAATAAGAAAAAGCAGGCGTTGTTGGATGATTGTAATGCATTAATCACGGAGTTATGGGAGAGAAAATGCGTCTATCGCTCAGGGTATTTGTAAAGAGGGTTTTCTGGAAGCAAGTGGAACTGAGACATGGCAGTGATCGCCAGGGATAGTGTGGGGGTTGTGGTTTTCTTTTTGAGTATCCATGATTCTTTTGTCAAAGACTCTTGCTTGAATACTATCAGTTCTGCTTGATTTACCTTTGTTTTGTGTAATCATATCTGTAACGTGTTCTGTGCTGTTGTCAGCCTAGCTTTCGCCACCTACTTGATAGGCTTATCCATACGAGTACTAAGTGAGATTCAAAGTATTGAAGGGTCCTTGGGCTGTCTTCTACGTTATCCAGAACCATGGGCCGCTCAGCTGCAAGCCCCTGAATGTTTCCAAATAGCATCACGCGCATCATGACAAAACCTGAAGCTAGAAAAGCATAAACACCGTTCATGATAATATCCTACAGTACGTGCATTTGACTGCATGCGCATTTTCGCCTCCACCCAGTATATCCCCTCCGTTGAAAGTTTCGCCGAGCAAATGCTATTCTACAAGAATGCGCAGAAGACATGACTACTAAAGCATCTCCGCGACGAACACAAACACCCGACTCGACCCCAAAGAACTCCATGCTTTTTTGTATCATGACCAAGACAGAAAATGATAGCGGAAACCCCGAATGTCATCCTCCCACATGGTCATCTCTGTTTCCGTGTTGGTGGAATCGTCATTACCCATTGTTTGCCAGCCAGCCCAATGGAGTCGTGATCCCGTAAGCAGTCGAGAAATGCCAAATGGTTAGGTAGGAAATATATTATGAGGATAGAGAAATGAAGACTGGTGCCGACACATGGTCAGAGTACTGTCTGTGACCAGAGTGTGCTGGCAGGTGCAATGGTGGAAGATTGTTGGTGCCTCTCAAATGCACTCTTGGAGTGAACGTGGACTTTAGACCGCTAGCCGACTAAGCTATTGGACGTGGGCTCTGTTGAGCATGCGTGAAGAGAGCGTTGAGAAGCCGTTCAACCTTCAAGGAGTAACAAGTTAGTGGGGCCCGATAGTCGAGCTGTAAGGAGCCTACGTACCTCAGGTGCTGCCTTCACAAACGGCAGTTCCCAGAATGCATATGTGCGGTTCTTCAGGATTTCCAGCAATGTGATGATGAGACCCCAGGGGTGGGGACGGTGAACCAACAGACGTTCCAACAACACACGGGTAATGGTCTCTTGGATCTCCAACGCCAGCGAATCGTCATTTGGAGGCCCGAAGAGATGCAGAAGCGCGTAGCTATAAAAGTGGGTATGCGTGTTCGGAAAGCGCAGCTGGTTCGCGATGGCACTGATAAAGTGGAATCTGGCCTCGGGATGGAACTCCTTAGCAAGCCTCTCGATAACCTTGGTAGCGGGACTCTCTTCGTCAAAGATAGGCGCGGTAGCTGTTCCAGCACCGAGAGTCGAAATGCCAATATAGAGTGTGATCGCATGTATCAGTGTTGGGTTGGCTGTCGTCTGGACGAGCTCGAAAGCTGCAGGCTTGGGCTCCGCGTAGTAAACCGCGCGGCAGACCTTGTCAACGTCCTGGTTCTTCAGCTCAGAGCTCTTCAGAAGGCTGTCAATTGGGCCCTTGATGCCTGCATCGGAAAGTATCTGCGCAATATCGGTGCGGATGACGGGAGCCTGAAGGTCGTGCTCAAGGCGGTCTGCCTTCAGTCCTGCGGTAAATGGATCTGGCATCTCGAGGATAGTAGAGGGATATGCGCTGACAATCAGATTGCGGAGTTGCGTGCAGTGCATGGGAATGCTGTTGCAGAATCTGAAATGATTCTCGACCAAAAACTCGGGGAAGTCATGGTGGATAACCAACAAGACCCGCAGGACACCACGATAGAACTGCTGAGTCATGATGGTTTCTCCAGTAGGCTTGATGAGCTTTCCGGTAAAGATCAAGAGCGTTTCTATCAGCTGGGCGTAGATATCCCAACGCTTGTCCTCTTGGCCCTCTTCCAACATAGCAGGCACAAAGATACGATGTGCCACCAACGCGAGCCATGAGAAGGCAAAACGTTGAATGTTGGAGGGTTGGACGATCAAAAGAGCTTTGGCGATTGCAAGGAAGATATCGGCCTTTTGTTCCGCCAGCGACTCTTCCTTCACTGCATCGTTCAGATGGAAAAGGATTGTCGAGAACAGTCTGAAGAATACCTTCTGGTTGAAGGCGTCCTCTCGAGTGTTGTGGTGGTTACAGAGGACGAGTACAACAACGACGAGCATCTGATCCAGATATCTCGCCTTGCTCTTCTTGGTAGCACCCTCCTGCTCACCTTGGTAGATGAGAAGGTCGACGATGAGTCGACCAAGAGCATCAATCTTGACCGTTGCAATGTCTTCATTACCACTGCCGTATGGAGCCGAGTGTTCCTGTTCGTACGCGACGACAGAAGCATCAATACAGGTGCGAATGAATGCAACTGAAGATTCCTGAGTCTCCAATACTTTCTGTTGGTGAAGTTGGTAGATGAAAGCACCAACGGTTTTCTTGGGCATGTTTTCCATTTGGAGATGCACCCACTCGTCAAAGACATACTCCAGCTGATCTTTGTGTCCTGATGCTGGTGGAGTAAGTGACTGCTCGTTGGGCGCTGCCTGCAGGTTAGCAATGAGACGCTTTCCGAGTTCGAAGCTAGAGTCCTCTGCCAACCAACTAGTGAGAGCATCAATGGACATGGCAAAGTCGGCGCGGAAAGCACTCGGGTGCTCGTTGAGCAAAAGTTCGTCCATCAGGCTTGAAAGCATCTCTACTGCAGCGACACGCCTTTCGTGGATGGCCTTGGCAATTGTCGTGTTCAAGCGGTGCATATCCATCAGATTGACTTCCATAAGAGCCACCATGACTGTAGCCTTGAAGATGCGGTCGTCATCATGAAGAGTAGCCAACCACATCAGCACTTGTCGTGATGTTTGGACAGACAATTGGCATAGGTGGCTCAAGAGGTGAGCCATGACCTCGACCTCTAAGCGGCTCAATGAGTCGGAGAAGAGGTGGTTCGTAACTTGTCCGGCGATACGGAAAGCCCATGTCTCTTTATTAGGACCAGCAAACTCGATGCTGGAAATAAGCTGATCGAATACTTGGTGGACGTTGCTGGTGCCCGGCTGGAGGTCTGTTATACGTTCCTCCGGCGCTTCTTTGATGACGCGCGTCAGCTCAATCAAGAGATCTTCTACGCCACGCTGTCCTCGTTCGAGGCCAGGAGCGTCCATGTACCCGTTGGGTTGTTGCTGAGTCGGCGCTGCATGGGGCGTCTGAAGATTCTGTAGCCTGGGTTGTTGCTGTGCTGGTTGTCGTGGCTCAGCTGGTGCAGCACCCGGGGTTGGGAGGTTTGGTACTGCCGCAAACTGGTCCTGGAGGACATCTGGAAGCTGTCGCCCGCCGTCTTGAGAGGTGTTGTTAACGTGCGGAGCGCCTCGTGACTGTCTGCCAAAATCCTCATAAATGGCCAACTGCTCCCTGTTCAACCCGCCTGGCATTTGCCTGTAAGGCTCAGGAATGTAGAATGCCCATGGACTGATGTTTGCATCCTTGAAAGGCTCGTTTGGACGAGAGCTGCGGAACATACGGCGTATACGGACCGCTTCTTCGATTTGCATGTCAATCTCTGCGAGAGAGGACATTTCAGCTGCCTGTTCAACAGTGTTGCAGACCAAGTCAAGATTGTCATTGACAAACATGATGATATGTCCCTCTGGCAATCCCTGTTCAGGGAGATCTCTGGCTGTGAGGCGGATGTTGTTCTGGATGCTCATACGCAGAGGCTCTTTGCAGGTGACAAGGGCCAAAGAACCAGAGAGAGCCTTCACGACGGTGTGTGCTGCGCTACGAAGCTTCTCCTCATCGGGTTCCATAGCAAAATCTTTGTTGATCAGTTGCGAAGTCGAGATGGCGGCAATAGTCACGGAGCGTTCCACCACAGGAGCAATGATTTC
The DNA here is from genome assembly GCA_005212705.1 of Curvularia lunata. Classification (NCBI taxonomy): domain Eukaryota; kingdom Fungi; phylum Ascomycota; class Dothideomycetes; order Pleosporales; family Pleosporaceae; genus Curvularia; species Curvularia lunata. The sequence goes on along the minus strand of PELC01000030.1, from coordinate 241,340 downwards.
CTGGATAGCTTGATTGACTGCAGTGAGGAAGATCTTCTTGAGTGTTGCTGGAGGAACCACACTGTTTCCAGAAGGTGGGTACTGAAGCTGGTTGGTGAAGTCGGGCAGAGCGGCCGTCATGGCTGCGGAAGAGAAACGCTCGTTGGGACCTCGGGCACCACGGTTCAGACTCATGATGGAGAGGTCACCAAAAGGTTCCATGCCATCTGCAACTATGGACCCGAGGTATTCTTCATCGACTGGCGGTCGTCCTCGGATACTGTTGGTTGGCTCAATATCCTTGTGGTCGAGTTCCAAGCCCTTGCAGAGGACTTCGATCTCGAACTTCTGATTGAGCTTCAGATCAGCGAAGTGATACAATTCCATAAGCACACCCAGCATCTCCATTAGCCATGGATTGGGAGGCTTGAATATCGTCGACTTCGCGGCTTGCACGAGGACTTTGCAGGTGAATGGAATCACCAGCAAGAGGCGGTCTGTATCGTAACCCTCGTGCAACAGGTCCTTGAATGAGATGTTTCGAAATTTAATTGGTTGATCGCGAGCTATGGTCAAAGATCCAAGCCATGAGCCTAGGTTCTTCAGGTGGCCGCGTTCAGTAGACCCCAACGTGGAGTCGGTGTTGAGCATTCGAACGACACTTGCGTATGTCTCACGAAGCACCTCAGCCCAGAGCATCTTGTCATTGAACAGGTCAAGCATATCGAGGTACAGCTGTTGGAAGTTGGGCTGCATCTTTGCACGTTCTTCAACAAGGTAGTTGGCGAACCATTGATGATGCCTCTCCTCGACAGCTTCGGTTAGGTCGTTGATCTTGTCGCGCAGGTTGCGCTCGGAAACATTGTTCAGTACGAACAAAACTTTGTCTTGAACCTCTTCATCTGGATCCTCGTACAGTTCGGGGCGGAGCGGAGGGTCGACGTAGAGGCAGCTGAATTTGGGCACGGCCGGCTCTTGGTGAGAGTTCTCGTCGACACCGTTACCATTGGTCATGCCCATGCCGTTGTGGCCCTCGCCGTTGACTTCACCAACTTGCTGACCGACTACCTCTTCAGCCTTGGCGTAGATCTCTGTGCCTTGGAGACCAGGGACAATGAGGAGCTGGTCGCAATAGTTGGGCCATTCAGAAAGTCGATTCGAAAAGTGAATGAGAGCCTGGAGACCGAACTTGTACATGCTGTCCTCGGGCCGGAATTCCTGTACCGCTTCTAGAACCATTGCCAGTCCAACTTGAAGTGCAATTCGGGACAGAAGATTGAAGTTGATGATGCCGCCAAAAAGCACCGCAGTTGTTGCCAATGCTTCGAGTGGGTATTCTCCGAAACAGTTGTATTCGTCGAATAGGCCATGGATCATACAAGCAAACAGGTCCTGGTCCGCAGGATCGCGAGATTCTTTGTACTTTTTAAGAGCAGAGATGATATCTCTGACATCGCTATCACCACTGTACATGTTCTTGAAATGCTCCTGCATCTTTTTGTCGGCCTCTTCGGGGAGTGCGTTGCCGTTTTGACCGTTGGCGTCGATCACGTCGTCCACGCCCTCGCCATAGTTGATCAGGCGAGGGTACGCCTGGATGCAGTTTCGCTGCAAGGGCAGCAGTTCCTGCTCAGGTAAGCCGCATTCCGCGAGGAACCAAAGCAGTGGGTACACCGTCTTCACTGCCAATGGTAGGTTAAGAGGCTGATGGTCATCTCGAAGGCGTTGCATCTCTTCACCAGCTCTCGCACTAAGAAAGTTGGTTAGAATGCGGCGGAAAAGCGGCCCAGCCTGATCGAATGTTTGCTGTAGCCACGGTTCGAGCTCAAATTTTCCACGTGCATGTGCCTGTGCCGCCAAGTCCAGGCTGATGTCAGTATTGCTGCGAATCAATGGTTCTAGCCAATTATTTGTCTCCGCATGCTCCAGAATCAGGGTCAGGGTCATCGAGTCGGCGTTGTATGCGTCGACAAAGCGGTCCACGAGCCATTGGATATCCTGCTGCCACAGGCCGTAGAGAACGAAGTTGTAGATGGGCAGCTTCTTGTGAAAGTAGGGATCAAACAATTGCTTGAGTGCCTGCTCTTGCAATGCACCCCATGGTTTGGGAACCGCTGCCGCCGCTACCAGGAACTCGGCTGTGTGAGGATTTATCACCAAGTCGGGTATGCCCATCAGCTGGGCGGTGTGGTACGTCTCTGAGGTTTGGAAAATCATGTTGAAGAGAGCCGCAGTTGCGTCGAGCGAGACGAACGGATGTCTGACGGCCTCCTCGGCAAAGGCCCTTGCATCCTCCGAGGCACCCTCGAATGTCTTCATCGAGTAGGACGTGCGAAGCCTGGGGATTTGAGTGACATCCAGCTCCTGTCGTGTGGATGACAGAAAAGCGACCACGAAATACAACTGTGTCAAATCATGCTGCCATTGACCTCCCCACAATGCCTGTATGTCGAACTTCTCGTTCTCTTGGGCTACCGGAAGCAAGGCGTTGTAGATAGCCAGGAATTGGTGTCGCTCGATGCGCAAATGGTCTCGATCAAAGGCGAGCACTACATCTTGCCAATCTATCCGCTGTCCTGTCCGATGTTCGCGGAGCGCAGCCACAAAATTCTTCGCGTTGTACCCAGTCGAAAGGGCAAGATATAGCAAGACTGCCGCTACTTGCTGGTAACTGATGTCGCGTGTCTCGGCCGACGCAAGCACTTCTTTGCATGCCTCGACTGTAGCCGTGCCTTGTGGTCCTGCCTGTTTGACTAGTTTGACAAGAGGGTTACGCGCCCCATCGGTGAGCTCGACGAGTATCAACTTTGACTCGACGATGCCCGGGATTTGTTGGTGTGTCTGCTGATACCGCATCTGGACGGCATATGCCAGACTCATCTTCTTTTCTTCATCCCAGCCTGGTGGCGGGTCTTGTAATAGACGTTCGACAAGGGCGGCGAGATACTCATGGCTCATGTCGTCTGGTTGAACCGGCTGCGCGATCGACATGAGCAAGTCGTCACCTATGGTGGACAGCACCGCGTCCGCTAGAGAGAAAAAGAGTCAGTGCCTTTGGTCCATGAGACGGGAGAGGGAGACGCACCTTTGGGCCGCAAATCTGTCTTCCGGCACGCGAGCGCGAGCATTGCTTTTGCGATCGAATCGAGTTTGAAGTGGGATATGAAGGTTGCGAGATCAAAGTCGCGGAACAAGTCGCCCTCGGTGGTGCTGATGGACTCTGCGATCTTGTCTGCCTGCTCAGGGTCCTTCCGTATCTTGTGTACCTCTGTGAGGAGAATCTGGTAGCTGCCATTGGCGTCGGCGCTGCGGGCGCCAGAGCCGAAGATGGTGGCTGCATTGTTCTGCAGCACACGGCGGAAATACTTTGTAAAGACCTCCATGCCGTTTGTGTCAACGAGCTGGGGGCGCGTCAGTAATGCAGGGCGGTGATGGGGCGGGCGGAGAGCGGGCGACGACGAACCTTCCTGATCTGCTCGGTTTGCGTGTCCCACTTAGCGCGGTCCTTGTCGTCCTTGACGGGGCCGAATTGACTCAGCAGGAGGAAGATCTGAGCAATGACGATGCGGGAGAGGTTCTGAGACGAGGCGGCAGACGAATGGGCCGAGGTGCTGGGGGAGCCGGTGGTGCTCGAGACGGAGAGCGAGGGCGAGGCGCGGACCAGCTTGGATGCTCCTCCGCCGCTGTTTGACTGTGCACTGGCGCCCTGAGTAGCGGCTGCGGCGGAGGAAGCCAGGTGCGATGCAGCTTGGGGCGCTATGGTCCTGGACCCACGGGAGGACAGCAGCTGGCTGGCGGGGAGCTGCTGTCCTGCGGGCGAGAAGGGCGACGACGTCGACGAGGCTGCCGACGACTTGCGGCTGCTGACGAGACGCGAGGATGCGGGCGGCAGCGAGGGGAAGTGTGCAGCGGCGGGCGATTGATTCGGGGCGGGGTGGCTGGGCGAGGGCGTGGTGGTGCTGGTGGTGCTGGTGTTGCGGTGCTGCTCGTGGGCAAAGGCAGTCGAGATGGGCGCGAGGCGAGTGCTTTGGGATTGTCGTGGGGCGCCCCAGGGGTGTTGCTGGCTCATCGAAGGAGGCTTTCCATGAGCAGCGCGTGGCGGCTGGGAGGGCGAGGGAGAGGGGGGTGGGGTCGAGATGGGATTGTGAGGTTTTGGGTGCGGGTGTGATAACCAGACGTTCAGTCGGCCATGCACGAAGGCGAAGCGGGCTTGGCACGTAGTAGCAGACCAGCGACGCCCGCAGCGGGCCACGTTGGATCTTAGTCGGGCACAGTCGCGACACAGAGTTTGCCGTTGCGCTGCGACGAGCCGGCTGCGGGCGTGTTACACACGTTGCACTTGGGGCTGTCATGCCATTGGCTTCCCCGCGGCGCAGCCTGGGTTCCCTCTGGTGGGCTGTACGCTGCCAGGCTCAGGCTGCCCTCTGGTGGCAGTCTGTAGACACCAAGTACCCCACACTCGCTCGGCCAAGACGACGACGACGACTCCCTGCCACGACTCTATCTGCACATCGCAAAGCCCGTATGCGCCCAAATGCGATCCCGGACACTACCGTGCCTGGGTGCCGTTCAACCTCCAGCACGTGCGCGGCGCCTATGATGCCATCCGCCTACAGACACTGACCAGCATGCGGGTTAGACGGCACCCTGTGCACCCAATGCACAAAGCAGCCGGCCGATACGATAGTGACGATGAATTCCTCGTGTACGCCTCGAGCGTTACTTTTTGCGGCCGGCAACAGATGGTCAATCCGTCTAGGCTAACAAATGTAAACTGCCCGTCCGCCCGCTGGCCCCGCGCCATGGTACTGAGGTAGCCAAGGCATTGAGAGAAACGAGTGCGTAGCAGACAGGACAGCCAGCACAGGGAGTCGCAGAGACGGGACTGTGCTAAAGACCAGACAAAAACAATCCTCAGGGGCGTTTGCAGTCTTCAGCCAACTCGTAGTCTTGGGTCTCCATGTACTTGGGTTGGCTGGTCAGCTTTGGCGCTACCCCTCGCGTCGCCATGGTGATTCTCTCCAGGGTCAACACAGGGTACACCGCCAACGCACCCTGGTCCACATCCCCCAACATCCGGCACTGTCTCCATTGCCTGCATGTTTGGACTGCCTGTCATTTATCAAAAGTATTCTTGCGAGCACTCATTTCCTTGTATTGCCTGGTAGCTGCCGCAATTCCCCCCTCCGGCTGGAGCACTAAACACCTCTGCAATGGGTGCAATGGCGACGGAAACGCCCTCAGTTTCCCTCTCGTGTATGTGTCTGCGAATACAGTCTGCAGCAATCACCAGCTAACATTGCCAGTCGCCAACAATTTCTGGGGCAAAGATGACGCCGGCGTCGGTCCTATGCTTGACCGCATGCACGCAGCCAAAGTTACAAACGATGAACTCAAACACTTTTACGCAGCACGAGCAGCAATCGAAGAAGACTATGCACGCAAACTCCTCAATCTTTCACGGAAGCCCCTCGGGTCATGTGAAAGCGGCACACTTCGAATGTCGTGCGACGTCATCCGAGCCGAAGTCGAGTCCATGGGAAAGGCACACCAAAACGTAGCGCAGCAGATGAAGACCGAGCTAGAAGAGCCCCTCGCGGCTTTTGCGGGGGGAATGAAGGAGCGGAGAAAGATTGTGCAGAATGGCATTGAGAAGTTGCTGAAGCTAAAGATGCAGCAGACGGCGACTATGAACAAGGCACGCGACCGGTATGAGCAAGACTGTCTCAAGATCAAGGGCTTCCTAGCGCAGGCGCACATGGTCATGGGACAGGAGGAGCGCAAGAACAAAGCGAAGCTGGAGAAGACGCAGAGCAACCTGACCACAACAAGCGCTGACTACGAAGCGGCGGTCAAGGTGCTCGAGGAGACAACAGGCCGCTGGAACCGAGACTGGAAAGCCGCGTGCGACAAGTTCCAAGACCTGGAAGAAGAGCGCATCGACTACACCAAGAGCAGCTTGTGGAACTTTACCAACATCGCCTCGACTGTGTGCGTCAGTGACGATGCTTCGTGCGAGAAGATACGCCTGTCGCTGGAGGACTGCGATGTAGAGAAGGACATCATCGGCTTCATCAGAGAGTCTGGAACCGGTCAGGAGATTCCAGATGCGCCCAAGTTCATCAACTTCTGCAGAGGAGACGCAGAAACTTCGTCACAAGCCTCCGAGGACGAGAATTATTCCGTCGCACAGTTTGCGAGGACGTTGAACCCCGCGTATCGTGCTTCATCGCCAGCACCTTCAAACTTCGAGTCTCACCACGATCCAAACAACCCCTTGGCTCGAGAGATGGGTCTCCAGAGGGACACGCGTCCCATCGCACCAGATGAGTTGGACGCTTTGCCCCTTCAGCCCGTAGATGGCCGTCGCCAGTCCATAGACAGACCCCGTCAGTCAACCGACAGGTCTCGGCAGTCAATTGACATGCCTCGCGATAGGTCCCGCCAATCAATGGACAGGCCTCGTCAGTCAGTAGACAGGTCTCGTCAGTCAGTGGACATGTCCCGGCAGCCGGTTGAGCCACCACAACTGGAGGAACCCCAACAATACGTTGAACCTCTGCGGCAATACGCCGAGTCGCCACGCCAGCGGGGAGAGCAATCACGACAGCGCGCTGAACAACCACGACACCACGTGGAGCAACCAAGTCAATACTTGGAACAGCAAAGAAAATACATTGAGCAATCAAATCCGCATGTGCAGCCGCTGCGGCAATATACCGAATCACCAAGACCTCAATATGTCGAGCCACCAAGACCCCAATACACAGAACCCCCCGAGCCTCAATACACAGAGCCGCCCAAGCCCCAATATGTAGAGCCGCCGAAACCGCAGTATTCAGAACCACCTAAGCAACAGCAGATTGAGCCTCTACGCCAACGCGCAGAACCACCAAGACAAGCTGTAGAGTCTCCACAACCGGTCCAATCTCCACAAACTGGACGGGGAGTGCAGCCAGATCCTCGACTTGTGCAGGCACAAGAGCAAGCACGCCAGCAGTATCAGCAAAGTCAGGTACCCCACAACGACTATCCTGCAGATGGCATGACACAGTTCTGCCGCATTGGTGCACCATCCGATCGGAGTTCAATTCCAAGCCCTGTTCGACCTCCCAGCAGGGATTCGCAGAGTGACTGTTCAAACCCCAATTCCTTCTCTAGTGTCGAGCCGCCTAGTGGTTCTTGTTCACCTGGTAAGCCGATGCCGCAGTCATCATTTGCTGAATCAAGTCCGATTGAGGAGGGCTCTGTTGCGAAGAAGAGGGGTTTCTTCAACAGTCCGTTCGCAAGGAGGAAGAGCAAGCACGAGATTGAGCCCCCGGCTCTCTCAACTAGCCCCCGAAAGACATGGACACCTCCTTCCCGGAGGAATACAGAAGAGAGTACCAGCCCTACCAAGAGCTTCGCGATCAGACCTACCAGGGCTATCGAGAGCAAGCCCCCCTCTCCTGGCCCAGAACCAGCTGATCCTCGGGCAAACTTCCAGCTCAATGTTGGTAACAACGTGTTCGACGTGGCTTCACCCGACAAGAAGAAGAAAGAAGAGGAATCCGGGGCGCAAGAGGAGCTCGACCCTATCGCACAGGCTCTGGAAGAGTTGAGAGGCGTCACCAAGCAGACTTCAATCCGTCAGCCTGAAGAGCGCAAACAGGCCGCCGTGCGCCAGACTGCAGATCGCTATCACGGTCTTGCCACACCCGCGCCTCCTGCTACTCCTGCGGTTGGTTCAAAACTGGCTGGCAGTGCACCTACACCTCTTGCCAATGCCAGTATCAGTGCGGCAAAGCGTGGTACGCCTCCGCCATCCTACGAGCAACCACCCATGTCGCGTTTGGGCGCTCCTAAGCCAGCACACACATCTCGTGCGATGCAGAAGACTACGCAGATGTATGTGAACCAAAAGGTGAACATGTTCAATGGCGGGGATGCCGCTCGCACTCCTAGTCGAAGCCCAACAAAGCAAGAGACTCCTCGAACTACTACTACTACTACTGCCGCCGCTGCTGCTGCTGCTTCTACTACTGCACGAACTGCCTCTCCAGCACCTGCCAGTCCTCGGCCAACTCTGAACACTGCAAAGACAACTCCAACTCAAAACTCCTATCGTACTACTCAACAGCAACAACCGCCTCAGTCGCCGACCACCTTCCAGCCCGTGCAACGACAACAGACCGCTCCCGCACAGCCTACACAAAGACCACCATCACAGGCATCTCAGCGCCCGCAACGTCAACAAACAACGACTCAGCAAGTACCACGGCCTGCATCGAGGCAGCAGCAGCAAGTACCACGACCGGCATCGAGACAACAACAACAGCCACCACCACAGCAGCAACCACCGGCACCAGCTTCTCCTGCGGCATCATACAGTCGAACAGCGTCGCCAAATCCGTACGCTCCATCCAGTGCTGGAGGAAGGCCGCGAGCACAGACAACTACGGCTTCAGCTCAGGCATATGGTACACCTGTCGGACGTAATACATACACATCTTCGCGTGGTGCATCACCAACTGTCAATATGCAAAGTGCTGCCTCAACCAAGCCCCTGCAACAGCAGCCTCCGCAGCAGAAGCCCGTGCAACAGCCGGCACAACAGAAACCTCCACAGCAGCAGCCGCCTCAACAAAAGCCTGTTCAGCAGCAACCTCCTCAGCAGCCGCCTCAGCAGCCTGCTCAACAAGCTGCTCCATCTCCCCTTCAACAACCCCCTCAACCCGCTTTTGCGCAATCGCAATCCCGTCCGCAATCTCGCGCAGCGGCATCCTCTCGAGCAGCCAGCCCCAATCCTCAATTCCGCCAATCGACTGAACGGCCAGGCAGCTCCCGGGGAAGTGAAATGGCACTCGCCCTCTCTACTGCAGGTAGCGAGCGCGGCGAAGGTAGCGTGTACGGCGGCAGCCAGTACGGAGGCAGTGTACGGGGCCGACCCAGCACTGCTCGCCCACAGAGTTCCTACATGGGCGGCAGCGAATTCGGCTTCAACGGCGGCTCTGGATCCTCTGTCCGAGCAGAGTCTCGTGTCCGCAGCAAGAGTTTGGCTGAGCCAAAGAATTACAACAGTCAAGGCAGATTGATTTTGAACTACTGTAAGTTACTCTTCCCTAGTATACGATTCATGATGAGAGAATTTGCGCTAACGATAACATCAGCTCGCGCCATGTACTCGTACGCAGCGCAAATCCCAGAGGAGTTAGGGTTCCAGAAAGGAGATATACTGGCTGTCCTCCGTCTGCAGGACGATGGGTGGTGGGAGGCGGAGGCGGTTGGAAAGCAAGGCCGACCGGGTCTTGTGCCGTCGAACTATTTGCAGCCGTGCTAGACGACGGGCTTGTTCGATGCGTAGGGAAAGCAAGAGAGTGTTTGTGTATATGCTTTGAGGCGTTGATTCGTTTCTGCTTGCTTCTTGATTTAGCGACTTTGTTTGCACATACCCTCGTTTTCAAGCACTTGTCTGGCGTTGGGAGGTGTGTTTAGCAGTGTCTCTCGCTTTGATTGGTTGATGAGATGGATAAGGGGGCACATAGCGATGAAATTGAATGTCATATCAAGTCCAATTTTAACACAACGTCATTGCAAACAGTAGCATTATGGCGCCATGTCCTTGATGAAATAGTGATTCGGGTATCTAAGATTGATTGGAAACGCCTAGGTATGCTTGAATGTAGTAAACGATGATGATGATCCATACGCCGTGTGCTCATGCTTTTTTTTTTCTCGCAGACGCCTACTATGTTCAGGAGGAAGGAGACGGCCATGTCTGTATACAATGTGCGCCTAAAAACGCGTCGACATCTACTCGTACGTATTCTCATACGGATCAGCATCATCGATGTCGTCGTCCTCGCCGTTGTCAAAGTACTGCTCAGCATTGTAGTCGTCATCTGACTCTTCCGAGTCGGTAGACGCTGCAGACCAATTGTCTTCCTCGTCGACGGCATCAGGCTTATCTTCGTCTGCGTCTTCTTCATCTTCGTCGCCCTCCTCGTCGCCTTCTTCTTCGGCGCGGGCTTCGGCCTCGTTGGTGCGCAGTTGCTCGGATCGGATGAGTCGCTCGATTTGGGATTCGGCGTTGACTTTGGTGACGCCCAGGGTTCTACGCTTCTTGCTTGTGTTGCCGTCGGCTCGTGTTCCGTCTAGTGTCGGCCGTAGCTCAGCGGGAAAGAGGTCGACGACTGAGAGTTTGTTAGGATTGATCCCGCTGTAAGTGTGGCTATTTGCGCAATTGACTCACCATATGGTCGGGCGTCCAGCTTTGGTAGTCTCCTCCGAACTTTCAAGTATTTTGCAGAGTATGTCTGGTTTCCAGTAAAAGGATCAAAGAGCGAGGCCTCGGTGGGCGCGGGTTCGTTGGCTTTCCTCTTGAGGCCGTTCTTCATGCCGTCGTTGAGGATGGTGTAGAATGGGCCTTCGTGTATGCGGTCGCGCACTGCGAGGTGGTGCCGGACGATACCCAACTCATCGTCGGTTGGCGGGGGCGCTTGTGGAGGAGGAGCATCCTGTTCATGTCTCAGCGGGGGTTCCAAAGGGGTGCTCTAGGCGCAGGTGAAAAGCAGCGCAGCGCGATGCGCCGAACTCCTGGTGCTCTTTTGGATTGCGCGAAGAGAAGTAGCTACACAGGCAATGGCGCGCAACACATGGACAGGGAGATCTCACAGGAAACCGCTCGGCAGGCCCTCTCTGAATGTCGAGGCCAGTCAGATCCCAGTTGAGCTCTGTGCCGGCAATGGTTACTGTTCCTCGCGCGGGATTGAAAGCCCCCCCGCGCCCACCTCGCGCGCCGCCCCGTCCTCCTCTTGCTGCAGGTGGCATCCTTTACTCGCAGTCTTGTCTAATATATGCCGGGGCTACGTGATGCTTGCGTCGCGATTATGAGTGGGTGCGGTGTCGTCGAGATAAGGACTGGATCAAGTTGCCGAGTCAGAAATTATTTCGGTGCAGCTCGAGCCGCGGCCTGCTAGTTACCTACGTTCCGTTCCCTAGGGCTGAGAGTGGGGTCCCAGCTGCGAGCTTACATGCCCCGCCACCCTACGCCCCCAGTTACTGAGGCTACAGGGAACGCGTACACTCGACTTCATGCGCGCAATCACATGAGCACAAGCTAGAACATTCCTTTACACCTTACTCGCCTGCCACGCTCTAGATTCGATATGTCATAAAGCTTTGGGGGCGTCAATATCCCAGCCGGCATTCTCCCTCCCTCTCCCGCCCATCACCCAGAACTCGAACATGGCATCCACAGCAGTCTTCGGTGAGCTCTCAGATCACCTGCAAAAGGTTGACCAGGACCCTACCTGTTCGTTGGATACAGATCTACTCGAGCAGTGTGAGCTCTCGACAAACACTCCTGAATACAGAAATCACGTTTGGAAGGAGACAAGGCCACTTTTTCTGCAAATCGCCGCCTTGCTACCCAAACTCCAGCAGGATCCATCGCCACTTGTTCATTTCATCGTCAAGTTGGTTGGGCCCTATCGGTTCGAAGACATCAAAGACATCGACTTCGAGATTGGCTTGGATCTACAAGCTACTCCATTTCACAGTCTCCTTCTTACCCTGCTCGAGAAGGCCACTGCAAGTAGCACAGACGCTCAAGCACTTGCCAACCGCCCAACAGTCATATCGGCCATAGTCCGCCTGTGGCTATGCACTCAAGACGAGGGCGTTGCAACGCAGGCTGAAGACCTTCTTACCTCACTACTGAAGGTGTCCAAGAACGAGCCTGTGGCTATCGATGGCAGTTCATCATTGCATACATATGGCACTGGACCTATATGGCGACGGCTTTTCAGCGACCGCGACATAAGTTCGCTTTACTACCACTATACCTCATTGAAAGTACTCTCTGCACCGCCTCTTCCGTGGTTGAGCAAGCGCGACAAGACCATCTCCCAGGCCAGGCTACTGTCATGGCTACCACGCGTTGCTGCCATGGACTGGAATGCCGTAGTCTCTTCTTATGGCCTCGATGTGGAACGTGACGTTGGCTTGAGAGAGGATCAAGGCTTACTTCATTATGCCGCACTAAAGATGGTCGATAAGGAAGATGATATGCTTATGCATATGTCGCTACTTCAGTTTTACAGCGCACTCCTCACCAAAGTGAAGACAAGGCCTCACCTTTCTCATTATGATTCGAGCCTTTCTTTGGACTTTCTCAAAAAGGAAGGCATTCACAAAGACCTCATCGATTTTCACACTGCAGAAAACCCCAGTCTCGACCATTCCTTCCTGAGCAGCCGGACAGCGCAGTACATCAGCGACTATGCCTCGTGCTATCCTGAAAATTTTGAGAACAGCGAAGAGATGCCGATCATTCGTGACTACGTCCACCGTAATATCCGCAAGTGCGAAGCAAGTAACCTGAACATCATTGCCGCAATGCCGAGGTCGACACTAATCCCAAGAAGAGGCTCTGGGCTAGCTTGGGACGATTGTGTAATTGTGGATATGCCAATCACCCGAACAAACCAGGATGCTTTGAAAACGCTGGCCGCCATCTTCCATGGCCCGCCGAAGGAAGAAATCACCTTCCCTCAGGTTGAAACCATCGGCTCTGATAGCAAACGGACGCAGACAGAAGCAATATACGCACGTCTATTGACGGCCCTTTTCTGGAGCAAGAAGCCGACCATGTTCACGGACATCACGACTCATATGGAGACGATTGCCATGAAGGAGAATGCATTGGCTGCACTGACGCTCGTCGGCGCACTGGTAACCTCTACATGGTCTACCGAACCCCTACCAGACGTTCCCGCCGACGACCCCACATACGCCCGTCTCAACTCCTTCCCCAAGTCTGGTCTTGATGTCATTCTCGATCCCAGTATTAGCGGCGGTATTTTCCCCTCTTTACTGAAACCAGCCACCACCTTCTCCAACCTTGTCGGTGGCCGTGGCGACGCCGAAAACGCAGCTTACATAGTGGCGAGTGCAAAATTCGAGGTCCTGAAGACGCTGGGAAGGAAGCTTGAAGAGGATGGCAGTAGACAGGATGTGCTTACTATGGTTAGGAGGAGAGTAGGCGAGGGCGTTTGGGGAGATAGGTCTAATGCAGGCAGCAGAATCGGAACGTTGGAGTTGTGATGGGACACTGCTTGTTTGGCACGACTCTTCGTTACCGTGTCTCCATATCTGCTGCGACTCACACGTGTCAACAGCACAGAACATTGGACTTCCTCTACTACAAATATCGAAATGGAATGGATGTTAAAAAACAATCAACGCCACCAACTGCTGAGCGCCTCCTATACAACTCTCTCGTCTTCAACACCGCGCCAGTCAACCAAAAAACAGGACGACAAAAATGAACGACATGACGAAAAAAAAAGAACCTGGGGTATCCGGCGAAGCCAGACGAATGCTGATGAGAGTGGGACTCGAACCCACGCCACTTTCGTGACCAGGAATATGATGTTAAGATAACCTTAACCTGGCGCCATAACCAACTCGGCCATCTCACCAATGTTTTGGTACTTCGATGACTAATCTCAGATTTGGAATGTCATTATACTCAGAAAATAGGAAGAGATTCACGATTAGTGAAGAATATCCGTTCGTTCTGTCAATATTGCCTCTGGATGTGGGTGAAGTGCGGGAAGCTAGAGTTTTTTTTCACAAGTGGGGCGTCGGCCTAGTAGAAAAAAATGTTGGTGTGTGAACGACAATCACTCAGTGCGGGATGTGATGAACACGAAAAGTCTTTCGTTAAAGACTATTAGATTAAGACACTAATTATTATATACATGTCATAATTAAATCGTACTGAGAGGTTGAAGAAAGAGCTCTTCCTTGCACAGTCAACTGGTACTGACTCAAAGCGCTAAGACGACACATTGGTCAGAAAGAATAAGGTGAACTCCTCCTATAGATCAAAGTCGTATTGAAGACATTAAAGAAATATACATTACTAGTTGCATCGTAGCAGCACCGAACTACGCTGTGCATGCAAAAAATTAGTAGGCTGGCTGGTACCATTGTCATGGCTGGAGCCGATAAGATGTAATCACCATCTGCAGCGCTGGTTGGCATAATTCCACTCAAAAGCGCTCATGATGCCGTAATAGTGAGCGACTGCACCTAGAACAACGGCAACATGGAAGATCTGGTGCGATGCTCCGCAAATATCGTATCGTTTGGGTTTCCAGGATTCGGGGAAATGTGCCTATGATGCAGTTTAGCATAAGCAATCAGAGGCTTTGCGATAGGTGTAAAACTTACCGCGTAGAATCCGACACCAATCAATACCAGGATTCCCTCCAAGAAATAGTAACGTAAGCCCGATTGCTGATCGAGCTGGCTGTAGGGAAAAATGCTCATGGCATGGATAATCGGTGCAAAAGCCGACAACCCCATGGCCACAAAAACCGACAAGCGTAACGATTTCCACTTTGGCTCTTGAAGGCCCGGGTTCAGAACAATAGTTGCTGCCAAAGCCCCCAGCGTAACGATCTGACCCAAAAAATAGTGGTTAGCATCCGATACCACCACCATCAATCTACAAAACATACCATAGTCCAATACAGTTTCTGCAGATTCGGCTCGCAGTAAAACGAAAAGTAGATACCGGGTATAAACGACCCCACGATTTGCACCACGATAGCCACATAGTCGAGGCGAACCCAGAGGGTCGCAAACAGCTGCGAATGGCAGATGAGCGTGTGGTACGCAGCAGATGTGCCAAAGCAGATGACGCAGGTGGTCAAGAAGATGCGGAACATGAGTTCATCCTTCCATGACGCTTGGGGAAACCGCTCCGCAAAGTTGCGGCTGAAGGAGTGACTGCCCAGGAGACTGAGCAGTGCAGGAATGAGGTGCGAGTAGATGTTGATGGTTTCGTTGTGAAGATAGGCGAGGCTTTGGATGCAGAGGCGGGTAGATTTTGTCACGGGGCGGTAGGCGGTTTGAATGTAGGAGTTGTGGGCGTACCAGGCTGGTACTTCATTGCTCTGATGGAGCTTTGGTGCCGTGAAGGGGAAAACTGGACCCAAGGTATGCTTTTGGGATGCAGGGCGAGTATCCTGGTGGGAAGTCATGATTAAACCGTAGTGCTGAGTGCGATTCCGGGGATCCGCGTCGTAAAAAGAGTGTGTTGTGCAAAACAATAACAATGGGTGTTAAGCGCTACTTTGAAAGTAGTAGCAATATCACCAGCCGCGGAATCTGCAATCGGCCTTGTATGAGAGTCGGCTGAGAGCGAAAGACACCCGTCGCTTTGTGCGCCCCAAAGACAAAGGAACAATACGAAAACCCGAGAACAAGTTTTCTCAAAGACCCTGCGCTGACTACAAAACATGCGTTCGCATCAGGTGGGTTGCTGGGGCGGGACAATTTCGGCATAAAATTGCTTCGATCCCGAAAAGGGGGGTTTGTAACTGTAAGCAGTGACGCAAGGACCTTGGGATCTCGAAACTAACGGTCATCGTCCGTAAACGGCAGACATGCAGGTACCTACATGGCTTGTGTCGAATGGCGATGCGCCCGAAATCATCGGATATTTCCTAGCACATTATACTGTGTCTCTCGGCGAGGCAATCGGACAGCTCAGTACCCCACAGAGAAGCATTAGGGCTGTCTTCAGGTCAGTTGCAAAGACCCTTGTAACAAGGCATTTAAACAATATTCTATTCGAGCACAGCTACGCGTAATATAGTTTTACGAGATCTCATACTATAAAGATGCTGGCAAAGCAGAACGGTGGAGTAGGAGTGTAGTAACTGAAGATAGTGGGAGGAAGGCACCCTTATACACACGAAGTCCGTTAGGTACGGGAATAGAAAACCATATTAGCGCCAAATCCTCTAAATACTAGACTACCTTTCCCAGCCTCTATCTGTACTAAGAATCATGGTCTTTCAGTCATACAACATAGGATCATGGTCTCCTTCTCGCTGCACGTTACCTAAAGGTTGCAACCTTTGTTATCCCTAGAACAGATAGGAGACTATAAGAGTTCCAAGGAATAAAGAACAGGGTTTGATTCTTCACGGTGATAGACCAACCAACCAACCAAAAGCGGGATTAAAGAAAACCGGATGAAGCTATTGAAGAGTCTCAAGGTGAAGGCATACATCCCCTTGAGGAAAAAGATAGAACATTAAATCGATGCCGCTCCTTAAGTACACATCGAGCACAGCGTTCTGAGGCGTTTTCACAACGGCTCGTAATGGGTCACATGGTAGCCTTAAGGGATCTCCGCGCCTTATAATCTCCTGTAGAGTACCTAACATTAATTTTTACCCATTTCTTTTTGATGAGCTTCCTATGCCTGGTGCCTCACGGGTCGACGAAAGCAGATACATGAGCTGTTTTGTGTTGAATCGTTAACACCATTGACTTGCTGGTTGAAACTCATAGCTACAGCGAGAATGCACAGCAAGGCTGAAGCTTAATATAACCCCCTCAGAAAGATCAAGGAGTTTTCCACTGCCCATGCCTATTCCGAATAGCATTGCTGAAAAACACCATCCAATCAACTGGCATTTCACGTTATCCGTCTTGGAGCCGCGGCCTTCAACCAATGCGAGAGACTATTCAAAGATTTTTTTTCACATAGGATGCCGGGCTAAATATCTATACAAAACACAAAGGTGCCTAGTTTCTGAAGTCGAGACACTAAAAGCTTTCGGCTCACAGTAACAATTATATATAGACGACTAGACTTTTTTGGCGATTCGTAGCATAATGTAGTGTAGGTAATGGGAAACAAAGAGTTATGTTGCCTGCTTTAAAGCATGCTAGCCCCTCTTCCATTTGAACATGACCAAATACTCTATAGACTTGAACACCTAGGCGAAATTCATAATGTGAACTATGAAACCTCAGCTCTTCAACCCAAGTCCCCAGAAAACAAGGTAAGATATACTTTGCTTGGTGGAGAGATGAAACCGACATGGATAAGAAAGACAATTAGCCAATGGCGAAGCAGCGCAAGGCAGAATTGACAGGCATAAGAGCCCCCCTCGTCCAACGGAATAAACCAAAGTGGTTTAGGTGATGAAGCCCGTGCGCACCACTTCCATTTGTTTCGTCGAAGCTGCATAGAAAAGAAGTACATGCTCGATGGAAAACAGTATTTGCAAACACCCCCCAAAAGAAAGAAGTCAACTATTTTATATGAATTCACGACTTAGAGAATATCATAACTACTGTAATTACTATTAGAAAGCTCTATATCACGTGGATATATGATATGTGCGCTAAAATGCTTGACCTTTTTCTTTCGAGAGGGTGTTTTCAGACAAAGTAGAAGAGTAAGCCAACTAGCTTCATTACCCGCACGCCATTGGCCTGATCGATTGAATGATAGAAAACGCCACCGGGAATCTCACGCGCTAAAGAGGGCTAAACCTGAACTGGCCACAGAGTAACACATGGTTATCGTGGGCTTCGTGTTCATGAAGGACATATTTAAAGTGGAGACATTCCCTTTGTCCAAAATTGAGTAGCTCTTTCCAAGAGAGTACTTCACTGAATTTACTATCCTACATTTGACATTCTTCCAATTCAATCGTTTCCATGTACATGCTCCTACTACCCTCGGTACTGAATACTAACCCACACCATAGCAGGTCTCGCAACCTCACCATGCCCATCCTCCGCAGAATCAAGCGCAAACAGAAACCCGCTAAACCAACGATACTGCCCACTCATAACAATCTACCACCAAACAAGTATAAGCAAGGGCTTCCGAGACATTCTGGCTGGCGACTCAACGGCAAGGCTGCTGCCATTTTGCAAAATCGTGCCAAAACGTTTTGGCTTCTTTGCTTGAGCGCAGGAAGTCAGTTCGGCCTCTTTGTTCTTACTTTCATCACTCTTATCTATTATGTGAAAAGTACCTAGACATGCAGATCACAACAACTTGGTATGAGAAACTGCGATAGAGGTACATTAAAATCCTAACTACGATAAGGAGAGGTCTAAACTAAGTCAACAACATTAGGTTGGAGTTCGAACAAAATGGGCCTTTCGAAACATCTGGTAACACCTACCTTCGCGCAAGTATCAGGTGTGGGGATATGTTTTGTAGAGATCGTGGGATGGAAGGTCGGGTCAAAAAAAGAACACAGAGTTTCAAGTGAGCATCCACCATTACTGTATACACACTACCCATGTATGAGTAATGAGCCAATCTATATTTGCTTGCTCATTTTCAGTATAAAACGAAGGTCCTTGATATGACAGGGCTGTGGCAACCAAACCCAAGCTTGGCTCCGCAGATAGCGGCATTTCGATACCGAGATCAGCTACCTTCAGTACCACTAACAACGTGGCCTCGGCTTAAAACACGTCCATCTTAGTCTATTCAGACTCTTGTCGAGCAAAAGCTATATGGCAAATCCAGTATCTCAAATACCTTCTCTTGCACACTCTCCATTATAAGACATGCAAAAAAAGTAACTACACCACCTACCTTTACACAGGTCAGTGCTTCCATCCTTACAACATGATTGGGTACTTCGTCAGGGGCAAAAGGTTCAGACCCGCAACCGCAGCCGATGACCCTCACCCCTTCATTCCAAGTGCTAAGAGAAGAATAAACCGCCAAGCATAAGGATGTTACGCGTTCGCAGTATGGATTTGTTCTTTCCGTTGGAATAGTCCTTCCGCGCCCAATCAGAGCAAGTCACGTCGCCGTTAAGCGAAGGGACCGACAACGACGCGGTGGCTCAGGGACAAAGATGGTTGGCATAGCCACATGATACTTCACGTGCAAATTAAGCACTGTGTTCTCTGCCTTGCGAAGTCGGCGACTTGACATCGCTTCGTCGATAGGAAGCTGCCGGCCCTTTCTGAACCCAGCTGTCACACTATTGACGTCACTGACACCAGCCTATCTTACTGACAGTGCCCTCCAGTTGATCAAGTCGCTGTCCAAGTCTGAGAAAAAGTCCTCGTAGATATTCTCTGATCATGTAAATGGGTGTAGGAAATAGGACTTACAGTCGCTGTCGCCTAGCGTAGTCTGGGTAGTAGCAGTTGCGGGTGGCGAAAGCGATAATCGGCATAGCGCCAGGCACGCTCAGCGAATGATAGCCAGCGATGTATCATGAAACAGTACAACTAGTGTCCCAAACTTGAGCTTCCGCCCACCCACCCTGTTTGGGACGAGGGAACTACATAAGGGAAATGTTTTGGAATCAAAGAGAGGCATTCACCAAACTTCTACAATACAACATTGCTCACTGAAATTCGCTACACTACGTTCTTCACTGGCATACGCCAGGCGTTCTCGTCGCTCACTTATTTTCATGTATGTACCCCCGGGACCCTGATATTAGTCGGTATTCTGGTGTGGCGTACTAACACATGCGTACAGGTCGAGTCTTGTTGTCGCCACCATGTCGTCTTGGTTCGGGCACAGTCCAAAGCCAATCCTCCCCATTCATCACTGCTCGGGTGCCGGCGGTCAAGACTGGGCTGGCCTGAACGCAGCAAGCCAGTTTGGTCTCTTCGTTATTGCGTTCATCACCCTCGTATACTACGTGAAGAGCGTTGGAACACCAGGGATGCAATGAGACTAGATGGGAAGACCGCGACGCGGGTATGTCCCTATCACCTTTACTACGGAATGAAACAGTCGACTGACTTGCTTCTAGCACCAGACCAAAATTTGAAAAATGGATAAATAGCGAAGGAGTTGTTGGGACTCGGTGGGGTGCAGAGATTGTATGTTAGGATGTGGGCGAGTTATGGCGTTACTGTTGATGGCGTTACGATTTATGGGACGATGAGATTCGGATTTTTCGGCGTTATGTAGCAGGCGTTCTCCTTATATTTTTTGAGCGTTCCTTATGATAGATTAGGTGTTGGACGGAGTGGTTCAACCTCTGAGAAAAGAGAAGAAAAAGAGTTCCGCAAAAGCTCTCCTCACTCGTATCCATACCACTAAAGTGTACAATAAAGTAACAAAACAATGCATAGTGTTCTTGCTCATATATTGCTTTCCTAACCTGCCACCCTTGAAATTGATAATCTGGAGCCAAATCCCACTTTTTGCATATCGCAAAGATAATCTGGTACTATATTTGCCCCCATGCTTTAACGCCGTCGCTGATGATAAGCCCCAAAATACAACAAGCCTAAGTCTTTGGTAGTTTTAGAGTAGCATACTGGGATGAAAAGACACGACCTCTTTAGAGAGGCGGAAAAGGAGTAAAAAAGAAATTTACTCGGTCACTTCCATGCCTTCGGCCCTCTTCCTGTAGATTTCCCGCCTTTCAGATGAGTCTGGGTCTTTGCCCGCTGCCTCGATGATATCGACCTTTGGCTGCTCTTCCGTCATATCAACACGGCCCGGTCGTCTGGGCCTCAAGCTAGTCCTTTGTGTAATGGGGTAGAAGTATGCCGCCTTCTGTAGCTTCGTGTCTCTCAGCAACTCATTTTCGTGCTTCTCAGGATCGTGTAATGCAAGCGCCACCACATCACCATAAGTATCACTGGGGTCACCGACTTGTTGCGAAGTCTCGTAGGTACGGATATTGTCGTACTTGAAACACTTGCGCGGCTGGCCCTCGTCGTCTTCGGCGATATCGAAATCGATGTCGTTCTCGTTGGTGGGGTCGTGGGTTGTGAAGTTGCGTTTGATACCGCGGACTTTGCTCTTGTCCGAGGGCAAGAAGAACTCGAACTGATAACGTGCAATAGGTGGCGGGACAGTTGGGTCGAGCTTGTGCGCTTGGAGGTCTTCCATGTACTTTTCTTGGTCTTGAATGGTCTGACCAGCGGGACGGAGAAGAGCAACATCGAGTCGTGGGTCATATGAAGGGTCGAGCGGGTTGTTGATGGGAGGTGCAGTGAATTTGAAGACCATATATCCACCAGTATCAGGCGTAGCGTCCCAGTCTGGTAGGAGTGGGTAAGAGTCGAGCAGCTTGAGGTTGGGGTTCCTGGGATGCTTGGGCTTGTTCCATGCCAATCGCTCTTCAGGTGTCGATTCCGCTGCCCTAAGGTTCTCTGCATTGTCCTGTCCATTGTACGCATCTGCCGGATAGGCAATGTTGAAGCCTTTCAGAATGTGCCGTGCGATGTTTGTAGGATCGTCCAATGATGTTTCCACCTGTTTCCGCTTCCTACGCAAGCGCATGGTGTTGGACGAGTTGCTGGACTCGAATTTTGAACCACCAGTAGTGCTTGCAGTAACGTATTCTGTTCGGCGCAAGAACGTAGCACCCGTCGCATTGGTTGTTGACTTGCCAAGCGCATTTGGCGGTCGCATCAGTGCCTTGTCTGCCGCACTGAGTGGCGGCGGGTGAGGCATGGCCTGGATAGCTACACGACGCGTCAGTCGCTGGGCGACGTTTGCGCTGGATGCTTGCACTTACCAGACTCGTCTCCGTCGAATACCTTGGGAATACCAACCAAATCGATGGGCATACCCAGCTCCGCATCCGCCTCAATGTTCAGCGACTGCTCTCGCGCAAGTCTTGACGCAAAGCCCGCAGATGTATACTGTCCGCTGGAGAGGCCGGTATTGGGGATGTCCAGCAGCTTGGGCGGGCATGGTGGAGGAGGAAGCGCATTCGAATATCGGATTTTCGCAATGTAGTCCTGATGGACGACTGGGCGTCCAGAGCTCATCTTGTCGGCGAATTAGTAGATAAGGAGTTTGGGCGATGGTGGTGATTGCGCGGTTACGAAAGGGCCAAAGAAAGTTGATGAAGCTCGGAATGTCGACGCGCCATGCCTGGCCGTGCCAAGACTCACCCGCGCTATCACCAGGGGCGTTCAGTGTTCACGCCAGTTCCGTACGCAATGTTTATCAGATGGAGCCCCCACGCATCACACCTTTGATACTGATTTCTGATTCTCAAAAGTATGCTCGCTTTGCACGAGCGAAATTCAACAAGAATGAAACATAACGACCGTATCAATTATTAGGTAAATGTTCTATGAAGACCCAGCTCCTATTTACAGCCAACACTCATACCCCATTATCCAGGTCTGTAGTCTAATCACCGCCGTCAAAAAAGCATAGCTGCGTATTACCTTTACCAAAACGCCATTTTCGTGCCCGAACCACATCAAAACTGGCGGGTAAATAAGCCAGCCAAAACTGAGGCCTCTCCGTACGCATGAGAAAGGTTCGTGTTCGTTTACTGAGCCTTCCTGAGCTTGGCCATCTTGCGCTCCCTGCGCTTCTTGGAGGCCTCAGCACCAGCTTCGGTGTCGAGGACAAAGTCCCACCACCTGAAGCTGCTAGCGTAGTTGCCAATGAACTTCTCGTGGTGAACGTCGTGGTGCTCAGCGCCGGCCCAGAAAGGCAGGAAGTGGTGCAGACTCCAGGGGAATTCGTAGCCGCTGTGAGCATCGATGGCTTGGGATAGGCGGAGCACAATCCAGGCGTACATGGTCAGGATGTGAAGGTCCTTAGTGATGGCACACCACATGATGGGGATACCGACAGAGCCGAAACCCAGGACCATAACCTCAATAGGCGAAGCATACTCGGCGGCGAGACCGAAGGGAGCAGAGTACTGGTGGTGGATCTTGTGGATGTTCTTGTAGAGGAAAGAGCTTGCGTGCATGGCACGGTGCATCCAGTAGTGCCACGCATCCTCCAGGACGAAGAAGATGGCGATCTGGTAGGCCATCTTGTAGACGCTAGGGAAAGGAACAGAGGTCTCGAGGCCGAAGTACTGGCACATAGGGTGGAAGAGCCAGATCTGAGGAAGTTCGACAGTGAAGTGAGAAAGGAGGACGAGGAGGGCACATTGAGTCTGCTCCCAAGAGGTGGGGATCTTGCTCTAGGAAGAGTTAGCTTTGGTCAAACCGGAAGCATTGTGTCGGCAAAACGCACCTGCTGGATTTTGTAGCGGTGGAACCAGGGAATGCAGTCAATAATGATCCAGGGGAGCGAGCGTCCAAAGTAAAACACCTCGTGGATCACAAAGGACATGATGCCCGTCGCCAGAACGTCGTTGCCCATCCACGCGTACCAGGCCATCCACATCTTCTCGAGGTAGTTGAGCTGGACATTGTACTTGGAGATCTCCTCAAAAGAGCCCCAGTATGTTTCCTGCGCCATGGGCGTCAGGATGGAAGTTGCGTTGTTCCTAATGGAGGTAAGCATCTGTGTTGTTGCCGTTGGTTGTGCGTGGCTTTGGAGACGTACATTTTGCCGGCTCGCAGTGCGGAAGGGGGCAGTCGGCGTGTATGTCTCTCTTTTGTTTTTCAGGACGCGAAAAAAAAGAAAGAAAAGACAGAATGACTGCAAGCGGCGCAGCAATGATGAATGAGCGATTGGCGGGAGCGCGGTGAGGTATAAGTGAAGTAACAGCAAAGGAGGCGGATTAAATTGCAGATTGGCGGCGCCCTGATCGCCATTCGTACCACTTTTGCCACCAAGGTTCACTGCTGTTCCGAGAGGTCCACGCGTGCATTGCCAGGGACTAGCGCCCCGCCCCGCCAATCAGAGTCCACTCGCCATGCCTGTTGTGGCTGACCGCCTTGTCGTGCATGGGGAGATTCTTTTGGCATCGGCTGGGAGATTCCCGGCAGGCCTCAATGATCCAACTGCCCCTATGTATGTCGCCCGACTGCACTGTACATCGTGTCACGGTGAGCCCACCAGATGCTGATAACCTCGCCCGCCCCGCTTCCGTGGCGCTGCACAGCCCGTTGGCAACGTCTGCAGCAATGAGGATGGCGAGACAATGACGCGGTCCATCTAGCCAACCAAAGCATCTCGAGTACGGTTGTCACGTGATTACATCCATAGCGACTACATACTACATACATACAGTGTTTTGTTACACGTGCTCGCGGTCAAGAAGGGGATGCCGGTTCCCAGCCATGCGTATACAAATGGACAGGCTGAATTGCTTCCAGATCCCACTCGGGCCGTCTGAATATATGGGTACTCGACTCATCCGAGTTTGTAGATGGAATGATGGGGCTGCGAAGCATCTTCGCAATGACGTTCAGTCTACCTCCAACCAAATGCTCTGTTGGAGTTAGACTGGAATGCTCTCGGCACCCTACTCTATCCACTACTTGACGAACAAGTGCCCGCAAGAATGGTATCGAGCCTGCAATGAGACCAGCATGCTGTTCCACCTGGTTCAATACGAGGACATTTGCCGTATCCCCGTTTTCTTGCTCACGGCCAGAGAACCAGAACACAACAAAGCGAATTCGAACGGCCGATGCCACAATAGCCACAATACCAACCGAGAAGATGGCGATGATCCCAAGACGCCGGGCCAGCGGCGTTTTCCGAAGATTCAGGAAAAGCACTATGGGTAATGACCAGATGATCACATCAGTGACGAGGTTGTAGCCAGCATTGACACTCCAGGCAGGTGCTAGATTGTAACAATGCCCGGCTGGATTTTTCCATGCGTCAGCAACCGGAAAGCACACGAGGATTGCGGCAAGAGTAAAGGCAACTCCACCGATGATGTTGATAGCGAGTAGAACACGGATGCTGTAGAGGAAGCGTTTGTTCGATGCGGAGATGTCATTGTAGACTGTTGCTGTATTGTTAGCTGGATGTACGTTGCAGATCCCATTTCGAGAACCACTGCAAAGAGACGAGGCGACTTACAAAGCAGTATCGATGTCTTGATCAAGCAGAGGTTTATGGGATAAACCACTCGGTTTATCCAGTAAAACATCAGTTGTTTACGCAAGAACACGCGGAGCATTTCTGGGTCATTGAGCTTCGGCATGTCAGTCTCGGACGCTCCAATCGTCACGGGTGTATTACGTGGTCAAGTCTTCCGTTCAGAATTCGAATGGTATACCAGTTGGACACCGCAGATGGCCTGTCAAACAGAGGAAGCGGGTCAATTTGGGTACCATGTGGAGTTGGAAAGGGTGTATCATACCAGGTACCAATCTGGGATATTGTCAGCCTACGTCTCTCAATGAGGAATGAATGGGCTTACGAGTGCCAGGAGCATCACCCAGTCGGAAGCAGCAAGCTTCCCCACGAGGAATTGCCTAGTATAGAACCTGAGATGGTCAGTCAAAAGACAGATGAAGTTCACTTGGAAATGGTTGGAAGAGCTTAGATCACTGCTCCCAGCAAGGACAGACTTGCCTTAGAGCCACCACTGCGGTAGAGCCAGCGGTGAGCGCGAAACTCGCAACGACACAATACCGTTCATGGAGAGCCATCTGAAAGAAAGGTGAATGCAAAGACAATTAGATCATTGAGGCGAACAGGCTGATTGTGAGGAAGCCGTTTACATATGTTGGCATCGAGACGAGAGCCTAGTCAAGGTCTTTGGGGAACGCTTGATTATCAGGCATTTACACAACGCCATTAACCAACGTTACAATGCCGCTGGCAGCATTTCCACGTGATAATCAGAGGTCAGGAGTGTCTTGGCCAGAACCAGGTACACGGCGGCTCAGTACTGCCTAAGGGCTTGTGTATTCACTGGGATTGCCATAGAAGGCTTAGCTCAGCAAGTTAGCACCGATCACTACCGCGGTCGCTATCGCATTTGCAGAACCCAGACAAGCCCTCCACTGTTCGAACCACGACACATGGTCGGAAAGCCCGATAATAGGTGCATTGGGGTCAGGACGAGCAGCGAGGATCCTGGAAGATACATCGCTTCCCCGCAATCGTACCGTGCTAGCATTGTCTAAGCGATGATGGTGGCTGGCATAGTCAAGTGTTCATAGGAGTATTGAAGCGACGGCCACGTGTGAGACAGCCAACTACATGGCTCAACACTTGCCGCCACCGTAAGCGCGATAGGTCTTGGTTCCAATTGCAGATTGCTCCAGTCCTTATAGGGAATCCCTGCGTATTACCGCGTACCTGATGACGCTGAGCTGAAGTTGGCGCTGGGAACAGCAGCTGCAGTGTGGAAGGCAAGGGAACTGGCCTGTTTCAAACAGGCGCCACTGCTTTGGCATGGAGACGGCTGAAGACCCACGATGTTGATTTGATATATTCAATAACCTATCGGGGGTGCGCTGCACGTGCCGAGATCTGTACGACATGGCACGCACGTGGCATGCTGCCTACATATGTAAGGGATAGTGAGAGCCTGCCACTTGCACGCGGAGACGAGCCAGTGGAAGTTGGGGCTGAGATGGCCATGCTGGTATTCGAGTGTATCCAACGCCTAGATGCGTCCGAGGGTTGAGGTAACACGGGAATTAGCCGCGGTCGCCGGTCTAGCGCGTCCCGAAGTCAAGTGATATCATCGCTTCAAGGCAAAAGTATTCGTCATGTTCGTAACTTCGTTGCGCAACATGCTTTGCTGTAGAATTACCTAGACCACTCATTTTAACCTTAACTTCTCCCTGCGATGCTGTTGTCTACGCCATAGCCGTCTGGCTTACTCACTTCCTTCCTTATTCCCTCCCCGCTGTTGCCTCGAGCGCACCTTCCCTAGCATCAACCCAGCCGTGGCGTTTGACGACGACTTCATCACTGACCCTTTTTACGTCCTTCCCGCTTCCTCCCTTGTGTGATAGTGCGCCCTCGAAATGTCGCCACCCTCCGAACATGAAGCGTCGGCCGTGACGCCCGCCGTCCCCATAACCGCCACTTCAGGCGACGACACAGCGCACGAAGAAATAGCGGAGGACGCCAACCAGGTTTCAGACGAAGGCATAAATTCAGATATGGACGAAGCGACGAGACTTAGGTTTCTGACAACCGGCACTCGAGCACAGGATGACTTGGAACGGGACATTGGCCGACAGGCAGACCAGATGCTCATGGAGCAAGCCGACGCTCGGGATCAAAAGCGCATAGAAAAGCTGGAGGGCGAAGCAAAGCGAGCGGAGGCTGCTATACAGAAGCTCAAGAATCGTCTGGCCCTGCCAGCTCTTGACACACAGAAAGCAAAACTTCGTGGCGAGATAGCGGCGTATCGGCAGAAGATCGACGACTTGGACAAAGAGATGGATGGCATACAACAGCGCATCAACGATCGCCACAAGGAACCTGGTGTCGATGACCCAGCAGGAGAGGGTGCAAATGGGCCGCTGCCCAATGAGACTCAACGCGAGTGGCTCATCCGCACAGGAAAGATCACGCCGTTTTCCAAATTGGCGCAAAACCAGCCAGGCTCGGGGACCCTGGGGGAAGTCATGTTGGACGCCGAGGTCGAGGATATGGTGGTTGAGGCAACAAAAGGGCCAGTGTCGCATCGCAATTTGATGAAGCCTGGCTTTGAAGACATCGAGACCAGCTCAGAAGCTCCCAGCCCGCGTCCCCCGGCACGGCCAAGGAAGCGAAGGAAGGCCACTCCTGCTAGCGAGTCCGGCGCAGACCATGGCTTTACCGACGCAGACTCCGATGATGCCTTCGAGCCTGGTATGACCGATCGCCAGCTTGCGGCGCTAGACGAGTCGGAGGAAGACATGGAAGACACGGCCGAAGATGATTCGTATGCCGAGGAAACTACTGGTCATAAACGCAAAGCTAAGGGCAAAAAGTTGAAGAAGGCCAAACCTACATCCACTGAAGAGTCATCGGTTGAGGATCTTGCAGGTGTTGACGACGGCAATGAGCGAGTCTATCGGAAGCGCGTAGAGTCTTGGTCAAAAAGTCGCGCAGCTGCTAGGAAGAAGGCGAAAGCCAATAGCGGTGAGGCAACTGCAGATGAACATGGTGAAGAAGAGTGTTACCAGCCTCATCCAACCGAACCTGATACGGAGTTTGATGGTGGTTTTCGAATTCCGGGAGATATCTACCCAGCATTGTTCGATTACCAGAAGACAGGTGTGCAATGGCTGTGGGAGCTTTACTCTCAGAACGTTGGCGGTATCATTGGAGACGAAATGGGATTGGGAAAGACAATACAGGCCATCAGCTTTGTTGCTGGGTTGCACTATTCGAAGCTGCTCACCAAGCCTGTCATTGTGGTATGTCCAGCAACTGTCATGAAGCAGTGGGTAAACGAATTTCACCGCTGGTGGCCGGCCCTGCGGGTTTCTATTCTACACACATCGGGGAGTGGTATGCTAGATACCCGACGCGAAGATCGCATAGAGCGAGAGATGGAGCTTCGGAAGTACGGTGACTACGACACAACATTGACTGGCACCGGCAAGGCTGCCAAAAAGATTCTCGAGAAGGTCAAACGTGATGGACACGTACTCGTCACTACGTACTCAGGATTACAAACATACGCTGAATTTTTGATCCCAACCGAATGGGAATGTGCCATCTTAGATGAGGGACACAAGATTCGGAACCCCAATACTGCCATCACTATTCACTGCAAAGAACTTCGCACACCAAACCGCATTATCCTTTCAGGAACACCAATGCAGAATAATCTCACGGAGCTTTGGTCGCTGTTTGACTTTGTATTTCCCATGCGGCTTGGTACACTTGTCAACTTTCGGAATCAGTTCGAGTTTCCAATCAAACGTGGTGGATATGCTAATGCCTCGAACCTGGAGTTTGAGACTGCAGTGCGATGCGCTGAGACCTTGAAGGATGCAGTCAGCCCATACTTGCTTCAACGCTTCAAGGCCGATGTAGCAACCGACCTGCCGCAGAAGAAGGAACAAGTGTTGTTCTGTAAACTGACACGGCAACAGCGACAGGCTTACGAGTCTTTTCTAGCATCCGAAGATATGAAGTCGATTGCTAGTGGCAAGCGACAGATGCTTTATGGCGTTGATTTTCTTCGCAAGATATGCAACCATCCTGACCTGACCGAGCACAAGACCTTGTCGAAGAAGCCTGGGTATGACTATGGCAATCCCAACAAATCGGGAAAGATGCAGGTTGTCAAGGAGTTACTATCCCTGTGGAAGAAAGGTGGACACAAGACTTTGCTCTTCGCACAGCACCGCATCATGCTCGATATTCTGCAAAAATTTATCAGCCAACTTCCTGACATCAACTGGCGACGAATGGATGGCGAAACGCCCATCAAGGATCGGCAGAATATGGTGGATGAGTTCAACAAAGACCCGAATCTCCATGTCTTCCTGCTCACCACAAAAGTTGGCGGCCTCGGCGTCAACCTCACAGGTGCTAACCGTGTCATTATTTTCGACCCAGACTGGAATCCGTCGACTGACATCCAGGCCCGGGAGAGATCATGGCGTCTCGGGCAGAAGCGAGAAGTCGAGATCTACCGCCTTATGTCTGCTGGTACTATTGAGGAGAAGATCTACCATCGCCAGATCTTCAAGCAGTTCTTGACAAACAAAGTTCTGAAAGATCCCAAGCAGCGACAGACATTCCAAATGAGCGACCTGCATGATTTGTTCACGCTGGGTGCTGAGAATGTAGAAACAGAAACCGGTAACTTGTTTCGCGGCTCAGAAGTCAAGTTTGAAGAAGATGGCAAGACCGCAAGAGCAGAAAAAGACGATGCTACAGCGGCTGAGGATCTC
The DNA here is from genome assembly GCA_005212705.1 of Curvularia lunata. NCBI lineage: Eukaryota > Fungi > Ascomycota > Dothideomycetes > Pleosporales > Pleosporaceae > Curvularia > Curvularia lunata. The sequence continues at coordinate 212,027 of PELC01000030.1, read as the reverse complement.
GCGGCTGTAAAAGGTATATCACGCTCTGAGGCTTTCAAAGCCCCTGTCTCGGACTCCGACGAGACTCCCGCTACCAACGAGGACGGCACTACAGGCGACAATAAGCCTCCGGCAGATTCTCGTCTCATGTCCACTATCTTCGCCAAAACTGGCGTCCACTCGGTCCTCGAGCACGACGCCATCATGAACTCGACAGCCGGCGGGCGCAGACGCAAAGTCCAAGCCGATCCTGCTTACATCCAACGCGAAGCCAAGCGACAAGCCGCCCTAGCAGCCGAACAGCTGAAGAAAAGCATGGAAGAAGCGAGGAACATTCCTGCAGGAACACCAACGTGGACCGGACAATTTGGCCAAGCAGGTCGTCCCGAGGCGCCCCGAGGCGGGCCCTCTACACGCGGTGGTCGCGGTGGTCGAGGCGGAGGCCGTGGCGGCGTCCCGTCTTCAACCTCCATCCTCAACAACCTCGCCGCCCGTCAAGGTCGACCTGTGCCCAGTACTTCATCAGACGGTACTACCACTGCTTCTTCTACTCCCACAACACCGCAGACCTTCCGTGGCCGTCGCATGCTCGAAATGATTCGCGACTTCATGCTTACACATGGTGGCACCGTCCCGAGTCGCATGCTAGTCGATCACTTCGACCACTACTGTCGTGCGCAGCCCGGCCGCAACGAAGAGTTCAAGGAGATGCTCAAGTTGATTGCGACGCTGGAGAAGAGCGGTAGTGCGCAGAGAGGGAGGTGGGTGTTGAAGGATGAGTGGAGGACACCGCCGACGAGAGGTGCGAATAGTGCTCGCCGTGCCTAGTCGTGTTGAGTGGGGTGTGTGTGGACATTTTCTTGCGGGAGCATTATACTCTCTGGGACGCAACTGCTCCTTTTACTTTTTTTCCCGCTTTTACTTTTTACTTTTTTTTTTACTTTCTCCCCGAGCACCCTATTTACCTGGATGGGTCTCATATGGGAGGAACAGGCAAGATACCATTTGCAGCTCTTTTTTCTTCTCTTCAACCAATACATTTCTCTATATGAATATCCTAAGATTTTTCTTACCTAATTGGTTGAGTGCTGATGGCATGGCATAGGATGACGGTACCTTGCATGCATGTATGCATGCATGTAGGCGTAAGCTGCTGACGACAGACGTCATCATGTTCAAGAAAAGAGGAAGAGACTAGGCATGAGAGGGAAACGAGCATGAATATGTAGATAGAGATAGATGGCACACATACAATCGCTTCTCTATACACAATGTTCAAAAGACGATTAGCCCAAAGCAGGGCAGGCATTCATTCACTTTATCCATCTTGCCTCTCACATCTACGTATGTAGCCGCAACCTTGGTCTTTTCCCCTCTGTTCACAGCACAGAAAAATATTACACTATAATGGATATATATATAGTCCGAGAGAGATCGAGATCAAGAACAACACAGATCCACAAGTTTCGCCATCCTTCTTCTTCATCTTCTTTTCTTTGCCCAGGTTCCATGCCCCTACATAACCTGCTAGATCAATGTCAAAAGCACTCCCCCAAAAAAGAACACAGATCAAAAGACAAACTCCGTGCAGCGCCAAATGCTAGATCAAAACATCCTTTTGCCACTCTCTGCCTGCCCGCCCGTCCGCTCTAAAGGACGACAGCCAAAACCCACAAGGAGTATGGCTTACTTCCATCGAACAGACGAGGAAGAAGGCAAGGAGTAGCAAGAGCGACAAAAAAAGACCGGCCGTTTCAACACCCTCCTTGCCCCCATTTTTTCTTTTCGCGAAAAAACAACAACATCAACGACTCAAATCTCTAAAAAGGAGTGGACGAGAGGGGGGGAAGCAAAACAACAGGCCACTTGTATATGTGTATATATCGACAGGAGTGGAAGAAGTTGGGGGCGTCAATAAAAGGAAGGTAAGGTGCATGCCGTTATCGTAAGCCGGGGGTGACCAAAGGAATGCGTTTTTTGAGGGCGTCTCTCTCTCTGGGAGGTGTATCGTCGGGGAGATAGCGAAAACATGTGATTTTGATTCATTACCAGAGGCCGAATTGGTAGGTGAAATAGAGCAGCGAGCCGACTGTGGTTCCGCAGGTGAAGAGCATGGTGGTAAGCGTCATTCGTTCGAGGTGGGAGAGGGCCGAGTTGCAGTTGGTGCATGTCCATCCGTCTATTATTTTTGTTAGTCCAATTTACTCTTTTTTATTTAAAACACGAAAAAAGGGCAATACTCACCCTGAAGAGAAGTATACGGCTGAGGCAGGTACATTCCAAACGTGAAAGCGCTGAAAGCGCCCAAGTAACCTGCGCGTGGTGCGGCCGTAGCAGTCAGGTTGGAATCGTAGATCAGAAGCTTGTAGTTCTCTGTCAAGAAAGGTGCCTGGCCTTGCGGGGTCTCTCCCGTGTTCCAGAGGACCTTTGTCTCCGTGGCGGACATGTTGACGGCGATGGTGTAGGTGGCTTGGTTGGCAGTGCACGAGGCCATGACATCGATGGCAGTGGGAGTCACTGAGAGAGAAGTGTAGTTCCACGCGAATGTTATCCAGTCACCGACCTTGTAGAATTGTGATCCGGCAAGGGCGTCGGGGGTGACCATGGTGATACCACCGGCAGGCAGGCGGGGATCGAAGCTTGTCGACTTTGACGGCTTCTTGGTTGTCTTGCTGCCTGATTCTTTGCCCGTGGGCGTACCAGTTTCCTTGGGCTGGGACTCCGTCTTGTCATTGTTGCTGTCGCTGCTCTTGTTGTCGTTGTTGTTATTGTCATTATTATTGTTGTTGTTGTCACCAGTCGGCTTGGGAGCTGCTGTGCTCGTCGGGGTGTCTGAGTTGCTGGTGTTGTCGTTGTTGTTATTATTGTTGTTGTTGTCTATACCGTTGCGTTAGTGTCCCTGCCCAGAACCATTCGAACCCAACGGTCTCTACATACTGTCATTCTGTCGTCCAAAAAGCACCTCCTTTACTTCCGCCAGGCCGTGGATGTTGTCAAAGGCATCCGAAATGGCATGTGTAACAGACGACATGGCCACGACGGCAGCGAGAATCCGAGCTGGTCTCATGATGAAATTATAGTCCAAAAGGCTACAGGTGATTATTACGCGGCTTCTTCACGATTTGAAGCCGGAAAGAGCTCGCGTAGAGAATCGAGCGAGCGAAATGGCGAACGAGGCCGGAGCGTGGTGGTGGGCGTCGAGTTGTCGAATAACGAGGGCGAATGCAAGCGCGACCCCAAGATTACGCAAGCCGTAGGACACACAGTACAAACTCCTTCGTCGGATAAAACGAGCGACTCGGGCGAAGGATTGCAGGCGGGAGACGAGTGTCGAGGGCGCGCGGGGGAGGAACGAGGGTGAGGGCGGGAGAGCGGGAGGGGAAAAGAGGAAGAGAGAGAGAGGACAGAGATTCGAGGCTGGTGAAAGGAGAGGCGGGTGTGGATGGTCTCTGCACCAGCAGCCGTATGGTATCAGCACGCGGCGGCGGCGGAGGCGAAATGGACCAAAGGGGGGGCGCGGACGCTGCGCTAACGTGCGCTGCCACGCTAAATATAACATTCTAGCTCCGCAACAGATTCATCGTCCGAGGTCATCGCTCATGCGAGGTCGTATTGCATCTCTTGACCACGCCTGCTGCCGTGCACAAACGTCAACCAGGCATTGCTGTCGTTGACCTGCTGCTCCATGATGCTGTCCCAGTGCAAAGCGTTTGCAGCGACCGCGTCCGTGTGGCGCTCGTCGACGAGAGCCCCCAGCACGAAAAGCATTTTTTGGGTTACCCCAACGATGCCCATTTGGGCCTGCGCATAGCCTCTCAGCAAGCCCGCCGCCGCATGCATCAATAAACATCACATCGTCATCTCCCCATTTCTCTGCCCCATGCCGTCTTCCAATAGGCTGCCTGGCTTGTTTTCTTTCGTAAATGCAGTACTTTGCCTGCTGAAACCGTTGGTCACGAGAAAGACTAGGATCCCCTGAGCACATCGGGCTAGTTCCCTTCAGGCCCGCGCTCTTAAACCCCCCCTAAAATCATTGCCTCGCTGTTTTATAAGATCCCCATGGGTGCATAGCTCATCGCCAAGATGCCCGTTGTGGAAGTGGTAACGTGATGGATAAAAGTCGGTGGTAAGCCCAAGACCCGGGTCGTGCACATACAGCTCTTCAGCCCATGTCTCGTATTCGCTGGTAAGACACCACCAGTTCAGTGTTGGACGAAGGTGATGACGAGCATTTCTGGCTTGACAGCAAGCTCTCACCTGTAGTCAGAGGAAACAGTTTCTATTATCAAATGATAGCCTCAGTCTACTGATCACATCACCATGGTCAACATTCAGCCTTCTACTACAGTGCACAATCCATACAATATATAGTTATGTTAAAATCTCATTATCTAAAAGGGTATACCGCTTATGTCCAACCCGTCTACATACGGAAGAGAAGAAGAAAAAACCGTCAAGAGCAACTTTGCCCACTTTTTCTTTGCACATTAAAAAAAAAGGACATGCATCAAACATCCAATAGATCCCATTTCATCCATCCATCACTCACCTTTTCCCTTCCCACCACGCCTTGTCCTTGTCCCGACGATGTGGCATACTCTCCCGAATATCTGTTTCCCGATCACTGGCAAATTCCACGCTCCTCGCCCGGCTGCGACTCCTCGCTCGGTCCATTTTCGCACTGCTTCTTCTTGCTGGGGGCTTGTCGTCAACCGGAAATGTCGATCGAGGCGAGAACGTATCTCTACGGCTCTTGCGGGGCGAGGTAGGGCTGTTCAATCCACCTACTTTGGAGTTTGAGAAGTCGGCTGACATGGGCCGTGGCGCGCGCCGCTTGCTCTTGGTCGAGCTCGTCGCCGGCGGCTTCTTGACATAGTCGTATGTCGCGGGATCCCGGCGCGCGAGCTCCCTTTCGAGCCGCCATAACGGGGCTTCGGGGAGTACCTTGACGGCGTTTGTGTCTCTCCATTTGATTTTCCAGAAGACTTCGGCGTCACCACGCGAGTTGTTGCCATAGTCCACGACAAGCTTGTAGCTGTCGGTGAGTGCCCGCGCTTCGTACACGCCTCGGTCCTGCACTCCAGGGCCTTCGAGGCGGAAGCGCGTGCGGACCGACGGATGAATATATTCATTCGTTTGCCGCAGGGGGCGGTCCGTCGCGCGTCCCGTATACGGGTCCACCGCAGTGTACTGCCCTGGCTTGCGTAGCTTTCACGTCTGCGTCAGCCCAAACCTTATCACATAAGATTGAATTAAACTTACAGAGCTTCCACCGAGTGCAAAAGCCCCCTTGAGCTCACTGTAGATTTTGCCAAAACTCCAAGGTCTGATGGCGCCCTCCTCTTTCTTGTAGTACTTCTCGTTGAGATCGTCCTGTTCGAACAGGTATTCGCCTCGCATGTCCAAAAATGGCTCCAACTGGCTCATCATCCATGCAAGACTAATATTGGCAATCTGCATGTCGTCGTAACCACCTCCTACATTGGCATGCGCGCCTGGAAACCACACTTGACGGAGCGTAGTGCGGTTGCCCTCTGGCTTCTCCCAGATGGCTGGTGCAAACGACGATCGATTCTCATCCAAGGCCAGTGCCTGGAATGCATTCTCCACGCACTTGGAAAGCTTGGTGTCGTAAAACGTCGTTGCTCTGGATTGTTTCGTCTGCAAACCGGCACGTTGCAGTATGCCGATTCTGGGGATTCCGAGGCTTCCGACGGTATCCCATACGGCGATGCACTTGATTGGAATATCCAGTCTGGTCAGGCCTCGACGCTCCAATTCTTCCGCGTATCGTGGATCCCCCGCGCTTGGTTTCCGTGGAAATGGAATGTCCTCGTGCTTTGGCCTGTAGTCTTCATTTCGGCGGTTTTGGACATCCTCATAGACTTCTGGTAAAGTATTCAGGCCCTTTTTGGTAAGAAGACCAATTTCTCCAATCAACCCACCGATGCTGCGGGCAGTAAAGGCACCTCTGGAAAATCCAAGTAAGAAAATCTCATCTCCAGGATGGTAGTTGTTGGCAAGAAACGAGTAGGCCTCCCGAACGTCTTCCGCAAGTCCTTTTCCGGTGGTGCCTCCAACAAAACGAGAAATCTTTCCGCCTTCAGTGCCAAGACCTTGCTGGTAGTTTACAATTTGCTGGATTCCGTCCTGGCTGACTGCTTTGATAGCTCTAGAAATCCGGGTAATGTTGCTTGGGATAGAGAGCGTGCCATTTTTGGTTCCGTCGTCCGAGTTTAGCCAAGTGCCGTCACAAGCTACAATGAGCCTCTTGAACATTCCTCTACCACCACTCAATCCGGGCGCGTCCACGGCTGGCTCAACTCTGCCTCGGCTCCTGCTTCTGGCTCTAGGGGTAACGGGCACATCCACAATGAGGGGCGACTTTGCGCCGCTTCGTGGTATATCCACGACAATTGGTGCTGCTGTTAGGGGCGCTCTGGTGCTGGGCGCCCGGCTTCTGCTTCGGGCTCGAGACATGGCTACCGACATTTTTTTCCTAAGGTTGCGGGTCCTCTGCAGGTGTGCTTTTGAGAAAGGGAGTCGTTGTCGAGGAGTAGACGCAGGTAAAATCCACGGAGAGTCGACTATGTTAGTATGACTGTGCCTCCTGTGGCCGCGGCGGGATTTGGTGAGAGGCACTGCGGCTGATCGTGTGCTTGTATGGCCGGGTGTCGATGATCGAGGATGCTATGTGTTGGCTTTTCTGCAGGACAGCAGCAGCGGCAGCGATCTTGGTGACTGTATCCAGGGTCCAATTCGAGTATGCCACGTGAGCGCTCTGCAAGAGTCTGAGGAAAAGATGTTTCACCCTCTGGCCAGCAACTTGGAATGATGGGACCGAATGGCGGTGCGGTGAACGCCCAGCCTGTTCGTTTCCCAACTGTCAAGATTGGTTCGGCGCGCAGTAAGCGAGACTGTCCGGAACCTCAAGCGGCCCTGGGAGCCTGCAGCAAGCACTTTGATGCAGGGCACAAAAGGTGCGCGGAACGAGGGGGGACTTGGGGAGGCGATATGTGAAAGATGACGGAGGCGGACGTGTCGCGCCGCGCACAGCGCACTGTTACGTCGTGAGGTTGGGCGCCGGCTTCAAAGCTTTGCTGTAGGCTGGGGTGCCCAAGTCATTGGACTCGCTTACCCAGCCTCTTTTTCTGCGAACAGGCGATTGCACAAGTTGGAGAAGAGTCCAAAGCGTTTTTCCAAACTCACATTGACGGGATGCAGAGAATTTGCCTGTTCACCGTCGGGCCCTGTGGTGTTGTGCTGTTGGTTGAAAGTGAGGCGGTCTCCAGCACATCGCCCTCGACCGCAACTTGTCCATCAGGCGTTGCCAATCACAAGCTCCCGCCCGTTCTGGCACTAGGACGGTCTGGGTCAGATCGAGCAACGCATTGGGCGCAGGCAGACCAGCCGGTGAGGGCCCAATTTTTCCACTCTGTTCCGCGTGGGACCAATGCCAGGTGTACTGTAGTCTTAGGTGCAGAAATCATACAAGTCGGGCGGTGAGCAAGCCGTACGTGTTTGTAAGGGAACCCCGTCACCCAACGGTTTGGCGACAACAATGCCATGCACCATCACAATCACAGGCTACACACGAGGCAAACCGGTCGTCATCAAGGAGACTGGATATTAACTGTTTTTCAATTTCAAGAGCTTTTTCTATAACAGTCGGGTTCCCTTTCAATCCATTTGATGTGTCTCGCCGGGCCGGCGGTGACAAGTGCTGGATGTTCGCCAAAACCCCTTTGGTCCAAATTTCGTGCGCCAAGTAACAATCCGGCGCATCAGCAAGGCGCCTCAGCGCCCATGGCAACAAATACACTCTACACATATCGTACAGAATTCCTTCCTAGACACCCCATATCTCAAGAACTCCATGCGATCGACGATATACCAACATCCCTAGAGTGTAATATGAATGCAGCACGAGCGGCAGAACGAATCCATCTAGGACATACGCTGTAAGAAAGCGACAATGAGGTGAGAAAATACAAGAGATATAGTGGAAAAATAGATGAGAGAACATGCCCCAAGAGAATCGTAAACATCATCTGCGGAGAAGGTGCAGAGTCGGGTGATGGTGGTGGTGGTAGTAGTGGTTACACGAGTGGTCTAGTAACCGCCAAAAAGATCATCAAGTTCGTCCAGATCAATGAGCTCCGGGCTCCGCATGACCCAGTCATCGTCAAACTCGAGTTTTATCTCTTTGCGCTTGAGCGAAGGGGGTGGCATGTCGATGTGGAGCGAAGGCTTGAGCGCAGGGCTGCTGGGCGAGAGGCCGGCGTTGAAGCTCACTTGGTCCATCTGGCCAAAGAGGGCTGCCGCCGTTTCCGAGTCTTTGCGAGCAGCGCTCTCGAGCGACTCCTCGACGGAGACGGCGATTTCTTCCATCTTGACGTCGTTGCTTTGTGTCGGCTCGGCCGATGCGCTGGCAGATCGTGCACGCTCCGCTTCTTGGCTCCGCCGACGTTGTTGGAGGAAGGAAGCAGTCTGAGTGAATTCGCGTTCGTCCTTTTCTAGCGGTGGCGACTGAGCACGGCGGTTGTGTGAAATGTTTGCAGTCGTAGGAGGGTGGGTTTGGTTGGAGAAGGGATCGCTGGCGTTGCTGTCGTAGTCGGAGAGGTCGAGTTCGGGAGACGGCGACATGCGGTCTCGCGACCTGGCATCCATGTCCTCTTCTTCTTCTGATGTGGCAGACGAAAGTGACGGGGTGACGATGCGCGGCGTGACTAGGGCACTACCATCGGCGGGGATGGGCTGGTGTGGGCGGGTGGACAGAAAGTAGTAGACACGCTTTGGGTGTGTGCCCACGAGCTTCTTGTCGAGGGGACATCTCGACAAGGCGGTCCAATTGCGCTTGAGGTAGGTGGCTAAGCGTGACGAGATGATGGCTGCTGGATTGGCCGAGCTAAGCACATGTCAGCATAAGGAATTATGGGCCAAGCATTGAGGGGAAGTAGTACGTACCTTTCGACAATGGGGATGATAGGCGACAGGACCAGAGCAAGCTCCTTGAGCAGATGGGGACGGTTGCCCGTCTTCTCGAGCTGTTCAATCACGCCGACAACAATCTCGTCATCGATGCCTTGGGTGTCGATTTTTGCGATGCCCGACTCGCCGCCTGGTGACGGTGGCGGGGTGTCGGCGACGCGGCCTGAGCTTTTGGGTCGGTGCTCGTCGAGACGCAACGCCGATGGTCGTGGAGGGGAGGCGGGCGCCGATGAGAGAGAGCCGGAATGTGAGCGCTTCTGTTTTTTTGCGACGGGCTGACCGTCGCTTGTCGAAGGCGGTGAGCGCGTGGTTCGGGGAGCTCCAGGAAGCTGGATGCCGAGCGACGGCAGCGACAGGGACTTGCGGCGAGTGTTGTAGGGCATGGTTTCGCAGCGACTTGGTCGCAGGCGGATTTCGCGCAAGGGAGAAGAGAAGAAGAAGACAAAGGATAGCCTTTGCAGGGAGACGAAGGGTATATTATTAAGGGTGGATGGTGGTAATGGGTGTGCGGCCAAAAAAGTGTTTGGGTACTGCGAGAATGCTCAGGGATGCGGATTGGTTGGACCGGTAGGAGGGCGCTGCAGCCTATGCCACCAAGCGCTGCGGCCAAATATGCAAGGCTGGGTACGACGCTTCTTTCTGCACTGCAGGGGTGGCGTCGAGAAAAGGCGCCCGCTTGTTGTGTGCGAGGGGGATAGAGGGCTGGATGGTGGAGGGAGAGGCAGAAGATGAGGCAGTGGTGATGAAAGCCGAGGCGTCGTGGCAGCTACGCAAGTTGCCTCCTGAAGAGCAGCGAATACGTAAGGCGGCGGATGGCGAATGCTGCCTGGACAAGTAGAGGGACGCGGAAGATGCAACACAGCCAAGTGCAGCACAGCAGGCAACGGAGAGGACAGGACAGGACAGGACAGGACGACGGGAGGAGGACAATGGACAAGTGGTCCCTGAGGGAGTTCGAGGGTGGTGGGAGGGAGGGGAATGTTGCGAGGGAAAGGTCGGAGGCGTGGTGGAGCAGTGGGTGAAGAAGGAGCGACTAGGCTCCGGCAGGCGCCCGTGCACGGTGGTAGGGTGAATGGAAGGTACCCGGGATGCTCAGGCTGGTTATGACAGCATCCTACTTTTAGACGCCGTTTTTGCTTTGTTGGCCAGGGGCTAGAGCGTTACGCTCCTATCAAGATGCCGTGGCCGCCCGCATGTACCACGCGGCAGCGCGCTCCAAAAGCACATAGTCGCCGGTCGCCCTCTGCCCTCCAGGCGTGGCTTCACCGGCGGCATGCCTGCTCCAACGTCTGGCACAGCCAATCCCACACGGCTCGCTGGCGAATTTGCCCCTCTTGTTGTGTCAAGCTTGGATCTCTTCACATCGCGCGCCGGGCACGAGATGAGTGGATCGTGCTAAGCCATGCTGGTGCGAGTGCGTCGTAGCCGATAAACCTCCGCGACGGGGGCGCTCGTCGTCTGCCCTGAGGCCATGCCTTCTCCACGGCCTCTTCCTTCGTCGCCTGCCTGCATACATACGGGCGGGTCGTCTCTGCTGTCCCGGCCGCTGACCGCCTCGACTGCTGTGCTGCTCCACGGCCTGCAACGGCCACGTCGCGGGTGGTTGGATGCTTTGCCATGATCTGATGCTGCGTGCATATCATCCAGTTGCACACTGCCCGCATCCCTGTCCACAGGTTTCGTCTAGCTGCAAAAGTGGATTTAGCCTCAACGATGCTGCCGGGATCCCCCAGGGCGGTGAGCACACTTTTTGCGATTTTTTCTCTGACGGAACTTTTCGCTCGTGGGCTTGCGGCCAGTCCTCGGCAACCCCCCAATGCGAACTCTGAACCGCTGCCGCCAGCCGTGGCAACCCAGAGCACCAGCACCCCTCGTACGAGCCCCGGCACGCCGCGCCCCCCGCCCGCCCTGCTCGCGGAGCACGCTGCGACGGCAGACAGCGACGTCGACCATGTGTGCGCAGCTGGGCACGCGAGTTGCCATGGCTTCGGATGATGGAACATGGGCCTTGCACCTGTGCTTGCCCCATCGGGCTAGCCGCATGCCGCCAAGAGCGCCTTGCGTGTGCAGCACAGCGTCACCATTTGTGGGGAACTGGAAGGTCTGGCGCCGCACTTGAGCTGCGGGCATTACAGCTGGGCGGATGCGCTATTCCTCTTCCCCAGACGAAGGGCGGCCTGGATGAGGCAGTTGGTAAGTCGTGAAAGACGGTGAGGACGCATGTTTGTTTGCTTCTTCGCCCGCGCAGCCAGCCCGCCGAGTCAGATAACTGCTGCGTCGTCGCCCGCGCCCACCTCGCCGCCCGCTGCCTGCCCCGCGCCTCCAGCATCCAAAGCCCGCGGCCTCGCCTGATGGAACGACATGTCAAAGTTTGGGTGAGCCGCCATGCGCTCCGAACAAGAGTGACGCGATCCTGTGTGCATTGCCCATGATCCCGACTGCAGATCTCGCTTCACCTGCTCTTGGGTCCCCAAGTGACGAAGGCCGGTCCTGGCATTACCCCATCTGGTACTGCCCCTCTCCTCACCACGGCGACGCCCAACTTTCTGCGTCACCTTGAACAAAACAAACCTGTATCCATGGCCACTGCTAGCCTGCTGGCCTCCCTGGCCTCCATGGCCCACCCTCTCCATGCAGCCCAGATTGTGCCTGTCTTGTATCTGATAGTGCCATGTCCCCACCCGCTCCATGCTGCGGGGTCGCCGTAATGATAACATGGTCTCTGATTCAACTCCACAACCACCACCACGGCTTTTGTGCAGTGGCGCCCGCAACCTGTCCACTGCCCGCCTGCTCGCCCACGCTGGTCTCGCCCCGCCTCTGCCGTATTCCTTTTCTCGGCCTCAATTGGAGCCACCACGTCGTGCCAAAGTTGTAGCGCTTCATCTCCACAACCTCTAGCCCGCTCTCCTCGACAATCTTGCCAATGTCCTTGTTCCACCAGCACCCGTGCTCATCGGCATGTGCGGGAGCCGTCTTGTCGAGCATCGTGTTGAGCCACTCGTAGTGCGACTTGCCATGCTCCAGAAGCAGTATCTGTCCGTCCTCGTTGGTGCACGCCTCGAGGTTTTGTAGTAGCTTGACAGGCTCCGGTGTCGAACACAGCCCCATAGTCTGCAACACCGTGTCATACCCATCCTGCGCGCCATATGGCGGCGTGATCGGATCAATCGCCGACTGATGCTTGAAGAAGACGCGGCTAAAGTACTCCTTGTGCGTGTCATTCCATTTCCGCCGCGCGACCTCGAGCATCGGCCCACTTGAGTCGAGCAGCGTCACAGTCGCGCATTGCTTCGTCTTGTAGTATGGTATGTTCCTGCCTGTACCCACAGCCACTTCCAACACGTGTCCCCTGGCCATGGCAGTGAGCTTCTTGCGCTTCTGGGTTAACAAGAGGAGTGTTTCTGATGTATCCACTTTCTCGTCATATCCCTCCGCCTCCTTATCAAACCGATCAGAGAGATCCGCTGGTAGGTCTTTCGAATCGGATTCATGAGTTAGGGACGTCCAGAGCATGGTTGCGTATGTGCCCATTCCAAATGCTATCATGCCAATGCCAAACATGGGCCATTGTCGCCATCTCCGCAGCTTGGCCTGGTGCTGTGCCGACCTCAACTCCTCGTCTGACAGCCGTTGGAGATCAGATAGCCTTGGGCGCGCCGCCCATACTCGCTTCACTGCTTGTTCGGGCGTCTGGTCCTCGGGCACTCGCAGCAGATGCTCGGCGGTCGGTTGCGCTCGCGGTATTCGCCTGGGTAGTGGTGCGGCGGGCTTCGTCGGTATGGTGGATCTCGTGGGAAGCGACTTGGGAGGCTTGGGGAGCTTTGCCATGGCGTGCAGCCAGATTGCAGCAGAGTGCGCAGGCGTTGTTGATTGTCAATGGGTGATGCCAGCAGGTGTTTGCTTGGAGCCTCAAATCTTTTGATCCGATCTGTCGGGTAGGCCCGAGCGCCCTGCAAGTCACCAGGGTCCGGCCCATACAAATCCGACCATACCCGCCGCCTGTCAGTCGACGATATCGGCCCACTGGCGGCTGTTGCTCGGATCCTCGAAGACTGTATGGTCGGTTTTTCGTTGCGCCCTTTTTCTTGCGGTCTTCATCTTCGTTGCCTCGTTTGATTCTTGTAAGCACTTTTCTTCAAATTTGCGTGAAATGGCTCCCTCCACTTTCTCAGATATACCCTCATCGATTCTAATTGTCGGAAGCGGTGCATTTGGCCTTTCTACTGCTTACTCTCTATGTCGAAACCCGCAATACAAAAACACCTCAATCACCGTAGTGGACAGACAGCCCTTCCCCACCCCCGATGGATCGAGTGTAAGTAGAACGACAACCTAGTCTCCACGAACTCTACGGAGCACCTTTTCCTCGGTCGTCGCAGATCGCAGTTTCCACCAAGGCACCAAGCTCAAACAAACACGAATAGATTGATACGTCGCGCATTATCCGCCCCGATTACGCTGCCGCCCGCTATACCCGCCTCGCAACTATTGCGCAAAACCGCTGGCGAACCGATTTCGCGCCGGAACACTACCACGAAGTCGGGCTATGTGTAACTGCTTGGGGACCAGAGCAAAAGTACGTGTCCGAGTCGCTGGCAAACGTCCGAGCGATAGGCACAGACAAGGTTGAGGTCCTCAACTCGGCCGAAGATATTCAAAAAGCATGTGGTCTTGAAGGCAAAGATCCTTGGGGCAATGGCTCTACGGGCTATGTCAACTGGAGCTCTGGCTGGGCTGACGCCGAGGGTGCTATGATCTGGCTCCGGGAAAAGGTCGAGAGCCTAAACCGGGTCAAATTCGTTACAAACCAGGTGAAGAAGCTGTTGATCGACCACAAGACCAACACAGTCTCTGGTGTCCGGCTCAGTGACTCGAGCGAGTTGAAGGCCGATTTGACAATACTGGCAGCGGGCGCGTGGACAGCATCGCTAATAGATCTACGAGGCATCTGCAAAGCGACTGGGCAGGCTCTATGCTATATGCCGATATCTAAGGAGGAGGAAGCCAAAATGGCTACCAAGCCAACTATCTTGAACCTCTCACACGGTCTTTTCATGATTCCGCCGTCCAAGGGGCTGCTTAAGGTGGCGCGTCACGGTCATGGCTACATCAATCCTACCACCATCCCACATCCCGAGTCAGATGATCCGAACGAGACGATTACCGTGTCCTTGCCCTACACAGGTGTCGATGATCCGAACCAAGCGGTCCCAATAGAAGGCCAGCGTCAATGTCGAGATTTCCTCAAATCCATACACCCCACGCTTGCATCCCCCTCCCGGCCATTCACCAAATCCAAGATTTGCTGGTACACGGATACTAGGGATGGTGACTTCTTGATCTCCTACCACCCAAAGTACAGCGGCCTGTTTGTAGCCAGCGGTGGCTCTGGCCACGGCTTCAAGTTTCTGCCTGTCATTGGTGATAGCATTGTAGAATGCATCCAGGGCCGAACGCCTGAGGATTTCAAGGGCCGCTGGGACTGGCCCGCTGAACGTGTCCCTGAGGAGAAATGGGCGGGTGATGGAAGCCGTGGTGGGCCTGTTGGGTTGGTGCTTCAGGAAGAGACAGCTAAAAGTAGGGGAAAGTTGTAATTATGATCATGGTAATTACGGCGTTGGCTGTGGAATAGTATCGAGCAAGTGTCATAGACCATTTTTAGTTACGAAGGCAATATTGATCCTATGTGGTCATGCCGGTCTCTTTCTCCATTCACCGTGACCTTTTGGATATGATTCAACTAGCAGTCCTTCTTAGGTAACGCATTTTTGTCGCATATTGGCATAATCTGCACCCATTGTCGGGAAAGTATGGACCTAAGTCTCATCACCTTGCTCAAAGATGAAGGGTTTTTATTTCTTTACTTTTGACACTGTTGACTGCTGGCCACCGACGATAGAACATGAAAACTTTTTAAATTGCATTCTTTACTCAACAACATAAGATTATTTCTTCATCGCTAATTCCATCACTGTACTCGGTTAAGTCAATTTACTCACAGGCAGTATGTGTTTCACTGATATTGCCTCAAATGTGGCGCGGCATTTCGGTGGAACTTGAACTCCGTCCACAAATATGGACCTTCTTTCACTTGCCCGCATTTTGGGTCTTGTTTGGTTTCCCTGAGAGATTTTTGATTTTTTTCTCCAGATTAATATGTGAAAACCCATTTTCTCTTCTTACTACTCTAAGGAATGCAATGTTCGATAAAGTCAAGATTTCAAGTCTTCGGCTAGTGCTTCCGCATCCTTCACACGCATGGGCCGATCCAAAACCAGACAGCTTTATAATCAGGGTAATTCTGAAGATAGGCATCTTCAAGCCCCAACTCCATCAACGTGCTCATACCATTCAGTGATTGCGTCTTCTCAACTTGATTTGTAATAACTGGATTATGACGAAGATGCGTCGTCGCAAGAACTCCCAAGCTTACCTGCTGACTTTCAGGTTCAAGCCAAGACGACGTATGAAGCAAGAATTCCTGATAAGACCAAGATTAAGCGGAAAGAGTGACTGGTTTGCGTCAGCACATCATCCTGCATGCGGGTGAAGCCACTTTTCCAAACAAAGTTAGCTCTGGCAGCCTTGAATTCCTCTTTGTCCATGTGTATTTAATCTCTCTCGTGGCCTCGCTAGCACCTGTTCTCCGAATCACCGTCGGGTAAATTCTTCACTGTTCAAGCAGGGTACATCAAGCTTTGCTCAGGAAATTGTAGCTCACTTCAGCATACTACCCCTTTTTGCTTACGTCATTCACTTACACCACTTTAGCACAATCGATAAATTTCCATCCCACAATGCCTTCTCTTGCAATTGAAGCTGGGGCTACAGTCTTTGTGACGGGAGTCAATGGGTTAATTGGAAGCCATATCGCTGATCAATTGTTGAAGAGAGGATACCATGTGCGAGGGGCAGTGAGGAATGTTGAAAAGCACAAGTACTTGGCTGAGTACTTTAGCGAAAAGTACAAGAACGCCAAATTTGAGCTTGTCAATGTGCCTGATATGACTATCGAAGGATGCTACGACGACTTCATGCAAGGTACATTGAACTTATCCCAAATCCAAACTGGAGGACAACATAACTGACTGGCTTGAACAACAGGCATCGACGGCTTCATCCACGTCGCAGCACCCGTTAGCGCACCTGACGACGCCATCTCTATCGTCATCAACGGCGCCGTCAACGCCCTCAAAGCCTGCGCTAAAACTCCCTCGTGCAAACGCTTTGTCTTCACTTCCTCTTCCATCGCCGCAACCTTCCCTCGTCCCAACGAGGAATGCTCAATCGACGAGACCACCTACAACGAAGAAGCGCTCAAGGCTTTGGACCCAACAAATCCGAACAAACGCGGTCTAGGCCTGTACGCCGCCATGAAGACTGCGTCTGAAAAAGCTGCGGCAGAGTGGGTGCAAGAGAATCAACCAGGTTTTGTTTTCAACACTGTCGTAAGTCACATTTTCCGAAAGGCCGAACTATCGCAAGATATATTGACATTGCATAGCTACCAAACGCCAATTTCAGCGCTGTCCTCCTGCCCCAACACCAAGGCCTCCCCTCCACCATCGAATGGGCCCACATGGCCTGGAACGGTGAAAACATCGAAATCTTCAAAGGATTCGCTGGTCCCCAGTGGTACGTTCACACCGTTGACTGCGCACTCTTGCATGTTGCAGCCTTGATTTACAGCGATGTGGAGTCCGAGCGCCTGTTTGCGTTTGGTGAGCGGTGGAGTTACAATAAGATGATGGATATCTGGCGAAAAATGTACCCGGACAGAAAGTTTCCGGAGAATATCGAGGGGCTGGGGGAGGATAGGATGAAAGTGCCAAATCAGAGGGCGGAGGAATTGTTGAAGAGGGTAAAGGGAACTGGGTGGGACAGTTTGGAGAAGGGGCTGAAGGAAATGAGTGAGCAGTGGGAATGAGATTGGCAGGAGCTGCCGCAATGGATGAAGGAAGCAGAGCCTTTGCTGCATGTTATGGGAGGCGGTATGGTTCAAGCTCAATGTGATACATTACTTTGTTCCGCTCCCTTCATTTCTTTCAATCCATATATCACAGAACATGTTCGCTTGTAGCAGTCGCAACAGCGATCACATGACCCTAACCCCATCACCACCCACTCATATAACTCCCCCGAACCAAGACCCTCCCGCCCAGAAAGTACTCGAGAATACGCGGGGCACAATAAACAAATTCAAGGCTGGTGTCCAAACAATTCGTCAAGCACCCAAGCTGATTCGTGGAGAAAAATGCCACCGGGCGGAAGCCCTGCGAGTCATCGACTTGGCATCGCGCCTCCATATCTTGGGGCACATTCGCTTCGACATACGCCAAGCACTTTACAAGACCCATCCCAGAACTATCATTCATGGAAACAGTTTGGATTCGAGTTCCTCCGCTGGCTGGGGAGGTTGTGGCGCTGGGGTACGGTATGGGGAAGGGTAGGCTACGGTCTTGGCTGCACCGACATAGTATACCGAAAAGGGCTTGAGTCGAGCTTGAATACGGGTGCTATGGGTGGAAAGTAGGCGTGGTCGGGGTTTCTGAGGAGATGGCTTACTGGGCGTGTTGGAAAAAAGAGAGAGGTATAAAAGCTGGATATGCTTGCGTGAGAAATGGGATATCCCATTTCCTGTACTGCTGACAAGTCCAATTGAAGTCGAATCAGCGATATTAGTTGAAATTTCACATCAGCTGCAATCTCTAAAAATGAAGTTCTCTACCTCGGCCATCCTCCCTCTTCTACCTGCGCTCTCCGCGGCAGCAGTCATCCCCCGCCAGAATGGCGATGGACCCCAAGGCAGTACAGACTCAACTCAAGGTGATCTCGGAGCACGTCCTCCTCCACGCTTCCCATTTCCAGTCACAAAGTTCCCTGTTCCCACGGAGACTGTCGTGCTCACCGAAGCAATGTACATTCTCCCAGGGCAGGTATTTGATGGGCAAATGAAGCGATATGAGCGTGTGGAGGGCAGCTGCAGTGAGCAAGCTGAGGGAACCGATGCGGACGCTGTATTCAACTTGCTTCCTGGGGCTACCATCAGGAACGTGGTGATTGGAAAACACCAGAGCGAGGGTATCCATGCTCTTGGTGATGCTTGGGTTGAGAATGGTAAACACCACGCACCATCCCAAGCGCGATTAACTTGCTAACTTCTGTTGTAACAGTCTGGTGGGAAGACGTCTGCGAAGACGCCTTAACATCAAAGGGTCTAAATACACAGCTGCGTGTCATTGGCGGAGGCGCACGCAATGCAACCGACAAGATCTTCCAGGACAACTCCCTAGGAGGGAAGGTAAACATCACTGGCTTCTACGCTGAGAACTTTGGTACTTTTTACCAGTCGTGTGGCAACTGCCTCAACCAGGCAAAACGCAATGTCACCATCCAGAACGTCATTGCTGTACAAGGTACAAGAATGGGTATAGTAAGTTGGAAGCTCCATTCTCTTACCAGTAACTCAGCTAATAGTGGTACAGATCAACCCCAACTACGGCGATGAATACCGTATCAAGGACTCTCAGGTAACAGACGTTGAGCGGTACGTCGACAAGGAGATTGGAAACAATGTCCAGACAGTGCCTTATACTGTCGGGACGGGGCCAGATGAAAAGTACGCGCTGTACAATCTGACACGCGACCACATCACCGAGTTCGAGGGGAAGATACTGAATCAGTATGTCCCGAAGGAGCCGTACGAGTGGCTTGGTACCTACTGGAAGGATGGTACCGGTGAGGCGTGAGATAAAATAGTGGGACAAGTAATAAGTTGTACTTGATTGTATTGATGGGATAGTAGCATCAAAATCTTTGACCTTGGTTGGTTCGACAGTGACTTGTGTGGGGACTTTTCGGCCTGGAACGCGCGTAATTCTTTTTGCAAATGCCTGAAAGTCTCGGAATGCGCTTTGAGTCTTCCAATATCAAGTATTTCACTGAGATGTTACAATTGATGTTGTAGAATGCTCTAAGTGCGAACCTTGGGTATCCACTCCCATAGGTCTTGGCACGGCTGTGAGAGCGATGTTCAAATTTCGAGATGGCGATCTGAGAGTGTATTCAGAGATATTGTGAACTTCGAAACAGATTTTTTTTTCTTCTTCTTCAAGAACAATACCTAAGTATGCCGCGATGATATGTCAAGGTCGAGATGCAGAGCCCGTCAGGTAGTGGTTGTGTGGCCCGTGCACACAATCCCTGCAACTCTAGCTTCGCTTAGATTTTGCTCACCCACGATCACTCGAGCCTCCCGCCAGCGACAACTCCGTCTCGACGCCCAACCCAGCTCTTCCGCATACCGACCGACCGACTCCCGTCAAAATACACAACCGCACATAATGGATTCCGCTAAGGCTCCCGTCAAGCTCGTCAAGGTCACCCGTGTCCTTGGCCGAACCGGTACGCGAAATTTGCGAAATTTGCCATAGAGAGGGCGCATGGGAGATGTGCATGGCGTAAAGTGAGAGAATAGCAGGCTGACGACGGTCCCTACAGGCTCCCGTGGTGGTGTCACCCAGTGCCGTGTCGAGTTCATGGACGACCAGACCCGTTCCATCATCCGTAACGTCAAGGGCCCAGGTACGCTCGCCTGCCCGCTTGTCGCCGTCGTGTTGTAGCTAACCCTATACACAGTCCGCGAGAACGACATTCTCTGCCTGCTCGAGTCCGAACGTGAGGCCAGGCGTCTGCGATAAGCGCTCAAACTCTGGGGGGAAAGGGAAGCGGCATTTCATTCGGTTACCGGAGTTCTTTGCGAAAGCTATGGGCATCTATACGGACTTCACGAGGATGGACAAAATGATGGCGTAGTGTTCTTGCAGCGCCGCGGAGCGATGTGGCAGATATATGGGAGATGTGATCACGACTGATATCAACGAGTCTGGGCTCTCCCTGAATGAATCCAAAACTACCAACTCCCAATGTCCTTGGGCTAGTGATGCATGGTGGCTGTTCTGGTTTGGTACGAGAGTTGTGTTGGAAGCTGATAAGCCTAGTCGATGTCTTCACTGCTACATGCCGATAACGCTACTTGACCGAAGGATTCGATTGACATGCAGACATCTTCCCACTCAAACTACCCAAACCGCCTTTCTATTGATACAGCAAACGCCCGCGAAACAGTGATACATACCAGTAAATCTTGCACATTGCGGAGCATTGGACGAAACTGGGAGCAGTAATCATGGACTAGCATGGTGCTTCAGTCACTCCACATGTTAAAGGCTTACTGCTAGTCAACACTCAGTCTAACTACGAGTCTTTTCTATGACTAATCACTCTCCTACTTTCGTGCCACTGTGCTCTTACCCCTGTAGATTACCATAGCAGATCTATCGTCAGGACAGCGCGAGACTGACTGTAAAGAGCTTGTAGAGCACATTTGTAAAGTCCGAAGGCGAGACATGCCTTAACTCTCTCGACATACACCCCGCTAGCTGTACTGGCCAGCTCCAACCTACTTTTCAGTTTTGTATTAGACCATTCACTACACTGGTGTCTACAAATGCTATGCAGGACATACTTCGATATGAATGCCGCCGTCTCCTCCTGCTGCAGAACAACAACCCGTCATTCCCAATATTCTCCGGGTACACAAACGTCAAGTTGCTGAGCACCGAGGCCAGCTAGGTTCCGTCTAGTCTCTTTGTAACTTGCTATCATACCAAAGACAACATGCTGAAGAATACGAGATGGTCCGTTTTGATTCCGTATTCATCAATTGGTAAGGTTCATATCACATATCTAGAAACGGAAAAAGCCTGACTTGAGATGTGCAAACATGTCCGTACTTGGCTCGTTTGCAAGACAAACGAACAGCGATGGAGTAGTCCAGGCCACAAACACTCTCAACATGACTTGACTTGACTTGAACAATACAGGGAACAGCACGTAATTCAAGTCCAGTCTAGTGGAAGCAGTTACTCGTAGTACGCAGCACCGACAGCGCCTCCAGCAGAGTTGCAGTTTCTTGCGACCCCTTCGTCGACCATCAAATCAACCTACATACAACGATTCGACAATTCTCTACGCCAGTCAATCAATATGGCACCTCTACAACAACCTTTTAGAACCGCTTCAACCCCACTCTGGGTCCCCCCAGACGAAGAATGGGCTGAGCTCGACGCCTCACGCATCGCACGCACCTTCATAGCATCCTTCCGCGATCCCACGCTTCAAACTCCCAACAACAGCCCCCAAAAGACAAGAGCGCACTATCTCGTCTCACAGATACTCTAAGCTCTCTACTTTCTCCAGGCAGTACACCCGCCTCAGCTGCAGAAGAAGAACAAAAAGCTATTCAAGCCAAACTCTCCAAGCTACAAAACCCGTACTACACCACACCCTCCCACGACCTCTGCGACACCATCATGCTCCCCTTCTTCCTGCGTGGCTCTCGTTTCTTCCGTAACAACACATGGCCACGGCACATGCACGTCATCGACCTGGCAGCCTACTTTTCCAGCGCCGATCCTCTCGTGCAAGCAGCCAGTCCGCGGCTCTGCGACGCCGTAGCCACGGTGCTGAGTCACACGAGCACAGAGTGTGTGGAAGCTTTTCTGGACCCAGCAGTGAGGGAGTTTGTTTACAAGAGGGAGGTGGAGGGGAGGAAAGGGGGAAATGTGGTTATTGTACGGAGGGAGGGGAATGGTGTTTTTGTAAGTACACACCCTGACGCCTACTTTTACGCTAAAGGCAGAGCAGTCTTGTTAAGCGTTGAAACTGACAATAGGGAGGCAGGATGTTATCGCGACTCGGGCTTCTCGCTGCAATGGAGCCTGTACGTCAGGGCGCGGTTCAATGCGCTAGGGGAATGGTTCGATGAGTTTGCTGCGCCGGGGCCGGGCGTCACGCCGGTGGTAGATGGCCGGGTAAGGTGGGATGGTTTCGTGCCATTGAGGACCACATCAGCTGAGGGGAAAGGTGCGGCTGGCTCGCCCCACTCTGCATATCTGGATGGTGGTAGCGGCCAGGCTGAACCCCGCAGGATAGCGCTTTCAGAGTGGAAAGAGAGGGAGGGTGGCGAAGGAGAGTGGGAGTGTGATGGGGTTAGTCCGTATGATCCTAAGTTTGCGCTGTATCAGAGTAGAGTGTTTGCGCGATATCTGGTGTGGGATATCTGGTTCAGATTGGAAAGAAGGTATGATTGTAAGGGGTTGTGGGAAGCCGATGGAGAGGTGGAAGAGGTCAGGTTGATGAGTTCACTCGTTGGGTTTGGCCATGATGAAGATTGAGGAGATGTCACGTGAGCAGTAACAAAGATACCATCTTCATAGAAGAAAATAGGAGACTTTTCTTGGATTCCAGCAAGACTATTCTAACTAAGGAAACAACAAGAGTCCATAGGACGTTTTTCTCTCGTATACGCAAGGAAAATTTGTAACTCGTTAATCTATAGTGCAAGCAATAACGCTATGCAAGGATATATCGACCCAAAAAACGCCGTGGAAATGCAACAAAGGAGACTTTACTCGTCATGTCTCTAAGCAATAGCAGAGACACCACCCTCCTGCATGACGGGGTTGATCTTCTCGTCAAACTTGAACTTGAAGTCCTGGCCAAGCTCCTTCTTGATGGCGGTCTGAACAGCCTCGAGGACGTTCTTGAAGACACCGAAAGAGGCTGGGTTGTTCTCGTCGTTGTCGCCGCCCTGGAAGACACCAGTGCGGACCAAGCAAGTGTTCCAGCCGTACATGTTACCACCGATGATGTCGGAGGCTGGGTTGTCACCAATCATGTAGATGTGAGCAGGTAGCTTCTCCTCGTTGTGGATGGTCTCCATCCAGCTGGCAATGACCTCGTCGGCGTACTTGTAGGTAGCCAACTCGGGCTTACCATAGACAACACGCTCGAGCTCAACGCCAGTGAGCGACTTGTACATGGCCTCGAGGCCGATACGGAAGGCGCCCTGGGACATGCGGGGGAAGGGGTGCTCGGTGGGGCAGAGCATGTCACCCTGGGAGAAGTAGATGGGGATGCG
Source organism: Curvularia lunata (assembly GCA_005212705.1). Lineage (NCBI taxonomy): Eukaryota > Fungi > Ascomycota > Dothideomycetes > Pleosporales > Pleosporaceae > Curvularia > Curvularia lunata. Next base: position 189,070 of record PELC01000030.1, on the reverse strand, counting down.
CTGGGAGACGGGGTCCTTGGCCCTGGTTCCAAGACGACCATTCTCAGACTGGAGGAGATCCATGATGATCTGGATGTCGGTGGCGTAGTCGCGGCTGTCAGAGAAGACCATGATAGCCTCGATGTTGGTCTTGGTGAAGTCGCGAGGGCGGGAGGTCTTGCGCTCCTCCTCTGTGAAGACACGGTAGGGAGCAATGGTAGGGTCCCAGGCGACGATGTCGTTGGGGACGACGATGTCCTGGAAGCCGTACTGCTCAGCGACCTCGCGGCACTTGTAGCCCTCACCACCGACGACGAGGACAGTCTTGTAGTACTCGGCCAAAGCACGCATGGGAGTGTGCGACTGGATGAACTGCTCGGTGGAGATGGGGTTGTGGAGGATCTTGGAGAGTTGGTCGACACGAGCCTGCTCGGGCTTACCGGAGCCGTTGGTAAGGAAGATGTGGGGGATCTTGATGCCAAGCTCGTTGTCTCCGTTCAAGATCTCGAGGACCCGTTGGCCCTCGGGGATGAGGCGGTCACCGTGGACGAGGACACCGTCAATGTCGAAGACGAAAGCCATGTCCTTGGCAGCCTTGACCTTCTCGCCAGCAAGGTCCTGAAGCTGAGCAGCAATGATATCGCGAGATGGCTGGATGGCGGGCATGCCCGGGCGCTTAGCAGCTCCGGGGCCATCAGGGTAGTGGACAGAGGACAACCTCGACTGCCTCTTGGAGCGGGGAATGGGCAGTGAGGTACCGAAAGAGTTGCGGGATCCTCTCCTGTCCTTCATGGAAGGAGAGAGGGAGAGGTTGTGCATGTAGTTTGTGGTATCAGCAATGGCACTGCGGGTTGCTGGGACCTCGATGGCGTTGGCGGTGCCATCCTCGTGAGCATCACCAGGGATAGGAAGCTCGCTGCTTCCAACAGCGAGGTTGGAGGCGGAGTGAGTGCCGTTGGTGTTGGACTTGGTCTGGGTGAGGGGAGAGCCAGCCAACTCCTTGTCGTCATAAGCTGAGGGAGACATGATGACGGATGGGATATGCAAAGGTGGTGTAAAAAGGGTATATCCAACGCAAAAGGTAGTAAGTAGCAGTATCAAGCTTCTCAGAAGCTAGATAAGAGAGACAGTGAGTGAAGATGTGGAGAGGTGTAGTAGTGAAGAGGCGACATCAGGGTCCTGGGGGAGGGGCTATATATCATCATGTCCTCCATGGACAGGAAGACTGGTCGACGCCAGATGGCACCGTCATTTGCCAGTAGAGTGTTCAAAGTTTCGAAGCAGCTCTGCACTATCCCGGGTTAGGCCGAGGACATCAGCCAAGCAGTGGCATGCAATGGGTTCAACAAGTATCTCTGTACCCACAATACGACATCATCATCATACAGCAGACGCCCGTGCAGCGCAGCGCTAGGGGACGAGTTTGCCAGACCAGAGAATGAGAACTGGATACCGTCACCGCCGGAATGAGGCCGAAAACTGGGGACTGATAGGGTTCGCGAGACGTGAGTCGCCACAACACCAGGAGGCATGGCTGTATACGTCTCGGCTATGCCATGAAAGCTTAGCGCAGAGCCTCACGCAACCGGAAACAGCGCGCGGCCGGAAAAGGACGCAGCGGCTCACCGCCGGCGAAAGGGGCATGGCGCGCATGTAGAGTGTGTCGAGAGGTGGGATTGCGCATAGCAACGTGCGCACGAGGAGCGAGGATGGTACAGGGAGCATCATGTCGCAGTGACGAAGGATGTGCGCGCGTCGCCGAACTAGGGCGAAGGCAGCCAAGCGAGTGGCTGGAGCGACAGAGCCGCACCACCCGAGTGCCGCACGCCTTCGACAACGTCGGCAAAACTGCCTTGCACGGCGGCCCGTGCTGTGGACCCTGGAGATCCACCCACGACGTCATGGCGGCCAGCGACTGACAACACCTCCTCCAAAAGTGAAACTGTTGGATGGCACTACAGCGAGGAGTTTTCGCAATGGGACCGATGCAGCGAAATACCACCGCGATCGGGTAGAGACGGGTGAGGTCATGATGGCCCTGCGTCGCCTCTGCGCCTGCGTGGTGCCAGCAGCGGTGCCAGCTGGCGCCGAGCCGTGGTGATGATGACAGAGGGCGAGGGGCGCTCGCAAAACTCAATTGTGCGCGATATATGTAGCCTTGCACTCCCGCGGCGCGTTGCTGCTGTTTACAAAACATAATCCCACCCTATTGTCTGCTTTTGTCATCTGCTCCAAACACCACAAGCAACCCTTCCCAGCTCATTTCCCCTCCTGCATACATACTCACACACCACAATCATGGCACCTCTCGCCAACCAAAAAACCTTCAAGCTCTACAACGGCGTCACCATACCCGCCGTCGGCTTCGGCACCTTCGCCAGCGAGGGCGCATCCGGCGAGACGTACGCCGCCGTCACCACCGCGCTCAAGACAGGCTACCGCCACCTCGACTGCGCCTGGTTCTACCAGAACGAGGAGGAGGTCGGCGCTGCCGTGCGCGACTTCCTCAAGGAGAACCCCAGCGTCACCCGCAAGGATCTCTTCATCTGCACAAAAGTCTGGAACCACCTCCACGAGCCCGACGAGGTCAAATGGAGCTTCAACAGCAGTCTGACCAAGCTGGGCATGGACTACATTGACGCTTTCCTCGTCCACTGGCCCATTGCCGCCGAGAGCGACGACAACCACATGCCTAAGCTCGGCCCGGACGGCAAGTACATCATCAAGAAGGACCTGACGGAGAACCCAGAGCCAACATGGCGCGCCATGGAGGAGATCTACCAGTCAGGCAAGGCCAAGTCGATCGGTGTCTCCAACTGGACCATTGACGGCCTCAAGAAGCTGCTCAGCTTCGCCAAAGTCAAGCCCATGATCAACCAGATCGAAGTCCACCCCTTCCTGCCCAACACGGAGCTCATCAAGTTCTGCCAGGACCACGACATCTTGGTCGCCGCTTATTCGCCCCTCGGCTCGCAGAACCAGGTCCCCAGCACCGGCGAAAAGGTTCGCACCAACGCCAAACTCAACGAGGTTGCCCAGCGCAGCGGCTACGACCTCGCCCAGGTCCTGCTTGCATGGGGCCTTCAGCGCGGTTACGTCGTCCTGCCCAAGAGCTCCACCCCCAAGCGCATCGAGAGCAACTGGCTCATCCCCGAGCTCAGCAAGGAGGACTTTGAAGCCGTCGAGGAGGTTGCACGCGGCAGGCACACTCGCTTTGTCAACATGAAGGACACCTTTGGCTACGACGTCTGGCCTGAGGAGACCGACGGCGGTGAGCTCAAGGCTTAGAGTGAGAAAGTGGGGTGAAAACTATTACTACGACGATCATGATGACATGGCATTCTTCTTTCCAACACCCTTTGTGTTTATTTTAGCGATACCATACAAAAAAGAGTCTTCTTAGACTAATGTAGAATAGAATCATGGAATATCGATTTAAACCAATTCAGGCTTCGTCTCTTGCACAACACGGAATCGTATTTATGCCATCAGCCATCGTCGTAATGCTATGACGATGCAGTGATGAATGTGTGCGTGAACCCAGGTGCCTTCCCCGCACGGACGGTCAAACTTCGGTGCACTATCCTGAAGGGTCCGGCCTGATCCTTCAGGCCTACCAATATGACATCTGCCAAACTTTCCGGAAACGGACAGACGTGTGAGCTGATCTCAGCTTGCACTTTGGTAACGAATAATATTTTTTTTTCTTTGTTCATCTTTCTTCCCAAGGGACCCTCAGGTGGGGATCAAGCGATCCAGCAGCTCCAGATTTTGCCGCTCTCTACGCACATTCCGTGGTTCCGATGCTTGCTGTTCCAAAGCTGCAGGCTTGGGGAGCACAATGTCTGCAAAGTGCTTCTTCGTGAATTCCATGACGGCCTGTGCTTCGGCAAACTTCTCTTGTTCCAGAAGCTGTCTTGCAACGCCCAAGCAGAGCTGGACCAGGAAACTCCGTCGGCTCCGTGATGACTGTGCAAAAGCAACGGCCCCAGCAGGGTCCTGAATGAACCGTAGCCCTGGAACTGGGCTGCTTTCTACAGGGTGATGTAGCCACAGCATAGCCTCAACAGCTCGGCTCCAGCCTCCAAGCCAGCGTTGCGATGACAACGAGAAGGACTGGTACAGATCGGCATCGATGCTCTGGCCGCTGCTAGAGATGATGCGGTTCACAAGGCGACCGCCCGCGGTCCTTAATACAGCATACGCTGACTCGTGGCCTGCGTTCTCTGTGAGGCGGAAAGCTTGCATGAAGGTGGCCAGCCCATTGTTCAAGCTGGTGTTTGCTTCGACCGATACCATCTTCTCTAGAAGCTGTTGTCTGAATTTGGTCACTCTTGACACGTCCAGGCCAGTTTCCTTGATACGCTGCTCGTTTGATCGGATAAACCAGCGCCATGGTGCAGATGTCTCGCCCTCAGCCAGCTGCAAGGCCACCAATCTGTCAAGAAATCTACTGCCATTGCCTGATTTTGTCATGCACACCTCTAGAAACTGCCTTGAGGTGTCTAGGCCACTTGTTTGTAGCCATTCTGAGAGCACATTGGCGGGCGTTACTCCATCTTTTAGCCACGCTGGGCTTTCGTTTGTCGTCTTCTCAAGAACCTCGAGACATATGGCCGCCTTTTGCAGAGTGGCAGAGCCAGACGCTATCTCGTTGATGAACCACCCAACAGGGTCTCTCAAGACATCGACAGCCGCGGACTCGGACCCTCTCCGGCGGGGCTTTACTGCAAATAAGGGATTGTTTAGGATGGAGTCGAGATGCTGAGTAGCCGAAGCATAGGACGACGTTGCCGCACGGTGCGGCGAGGGACCACGTTTCCCACTGCTAAGCAGGAGCTGTCGTGAGGGTGTTCTCTGGGTGCTCTCCGAGGGGCTGATAGGGTGTTCCCGGTCAAGATGGGCGCGGAAGGACTGAGTGAGTAGAGACAGCAGTTGCTGGCTCTCTCGCGGCGAGAGCGGCAGCTGCGGGTGAATCTTGGAGGCGAGAGTGCTCAGCACGCGTTTACCGGTGGCGGACTGCATGGCGGCGCAGTCAGTCGTTGTGCCTGAGCGAAAGGCGAGTGAGGCGATGACGAGAGGTGGGCCAAGCACCAGCACCCATGGATTGCGGGAAGCCGCCGCCCTGGAGAGCACGTGACGGCCTAGGCGCGCGCGCAAGCACGGCAGGCTGGAGCAATACGCTCAAGCTATTCGTAGATCAATCGCTTCTCAGCACTCGCCTCGCCTCTGCATACAACACAGCCCACTCGAACCCCGTCAACGCGACATTGCCGCGTCCTGCGCCATTGGAACCTCTAGTGCCAAGCCGACGTGGTCGCTTGCCCTTCTAGCTTTCCCCAACTTTACCTCCTTCTACATCATCACCACGCACGTCCACCGAACCCGCCCATACATTCACACACAATTAAGTCGCCCGCGGCTTGCCCACAACCCATACAGATTCAATGTCTGAAACCACATCTCGGCCTGCGCGAGGCAGGAGCTCTGCCCGCGGCGGCAGGGCATCATACGGCTCTCGAGGCCCAAGGAAAACAAACGGCGACAGCGCATCCACAATGGACACATCAGCAGACCACGGCGAGCTGGGAGAGCTCAAGAAGCGCTACCAGTCACAGTTACCCACACTGAAGGAGTTATTCCCTGAATGGACCGACGCCGACCTAGTGCTTGCAATCGAAGAATCTGATGGAGACCTGCAAACCACCATTGAGAAGATCAGCGAGGGTGAGTGCCCCCGTCCCACTACGCCCGTGCACTGCGCTCGCCGCCAGCACGCTGCACAACACATGCTCCCTTCGTTTACTGACATTGCACAGGCGCCGTCTCTCAATTCTCAGAAGTCCCTAAGAAGGCAAAGGACAGGTCCCGCTCCAAGGCGAAAGAAGGCGTCGTTCCTGCCGACGGTACTTCCAGTCTGCGTGGTCGGTCTGATGGCGCCCGCCGCGGTGCTGACAGTGGTCGCGGAGGTCGTGGTGGACGGGGCACCGATCGTGGTCGTGGTGGTATTCGGGGTGGCCGTGGCGGGGCTGCGGCTGGACCTCGCACGGCTGCTGGATCAGTTCCGACGAACGAGTCCTCTGCTTGGGACACACCTGCCATTGGAGAAGAGCCCGGTGAGGCCAAACATGACGAGACGACCGCGCAGGCGCCCGAAAGTACCCCAGAAGTCATCAAGCCTGCCGTCGAGGCTACCATTACAGTCGCAAAGAAGACTTGGGCCAGCATGTTTGCTGCACCCAAACCCGCACCTGCAGTACCCAAGGCGGCTCCGAAACCTACCCCCGCTGCTGCTCCTGAAGCGCCCCCGCAAGCACTCGAAGCAACGCCTGCGAACGATGTTCCACAGGATCCAGCTGTGAAGACCGAAGAACAACCCATACCCCCAGTTGCCGACAAGACTACCGAAACGCCGCCGCCACCCACCGCTGAAGAAACGCCCAAGAAGACGCCAGACAAGATCATAGAAGTGGCCACCCCCGACATTACTATCCCACCGTCTGGAGACCAATTGACACAGGAGAACGTCGAGCATCTTCCTGACGAATCGCACCCACCGCCCACAGAGACAGCTTTCAGTACTGTCGCAAGCTCGAAGGATATTGGAAGCGCTGTTGCTACCCCATTGAATGGACCAACGCAAGCGCCCATTGGCCGTCCCGCCGTCGGAGGATACCAGACAACCGCAATGAAGGCAACCTCAGGAGCCCCGCACCGAAGCGCGAGCTTTCAGAGGAGGTTGGTCGAGCAACAGGAGGCAGTTGTCATGCCTGGAAACCACGCTGTAGATAGGGCGGCCGTCCAGTTTGGTAGTATGGGCTTGGGTGATGGGCCCGACCCCGACGTCGATGAGGATAGGGAGGAGGCAGAAACCAGGACTCAGCCCCCGCAACATTCACCTGTTGCACAGCCTAGAGCCTCTCTTCCCCCTGCTCCACGCCAGGCACCACCGCAGGCAGAGACGCAGCCCCAGGAATCCGTTCCCACGCCCAAGCAGGCCCCAGGACTCCCCCCGGCCCCCCAAAACCAGACTACTCTGCCACAGTCGCCCTCGAACCCACTTGTATCACAAGCTATGCAGAACCAGGGTTCTCAATCGAACCAACCCTACAACCAGTTTGCCAGATATGGCCAGCCAGGTGCCCAATCGGAAGCCTCTGCTCCTCCGCAGAAGCCGTACGACCCATTCGGCCAGCAGATCCCGCAATCAAACCAGTCGCAGACCCCTGGCTACGATTACGCTGCTCAGCAGAGCCAAGCACCATCCCAGCCTGGTGCTTTCTCGTCTGCCCCAGACAGCTATCCCTCATATCTCACAGCTGAGCAACGTGCTCAGTACCAGAACTACTATGGCAGCTACGGTCAGCCAATTGCCCAAACCCAGCAAGAAGCTGGATCCGCACAGCAGCGTACTGGCAGTGCCTTCGGTTCTGGACCTACCGACTCTACTTATGGCCAGAGTCAGCTCCCACAAGTAAGTAAAACCTCTTCAACCCAGAGCGAGCTTGCCGAACTCGTGACCGATCGTTATGCCGACCAATTGGATGTATCTCGTATAAATGAGATGCTCTGGGCGGAGATGACAGACGATACGGACCGAGCAAGGACAGCAGCTGGGCTAGAGCTCCACACCCGTGTTCTACAATGTGCTAACAGGCAAAAACAGTCTCAGAGCCGATACGGTGACGCCCAGAACAGCGGACACAACACCCCTAACCCAGCAGCTATGGCTGGTCAGGGACATGGTGCTCAAGGTCAGCACGCACAGCATGGCCATGGCGCTGGTTACCCTTACAACCATCCCTACTATGGCAGCCCATACTATGCCAACTACATGAACCAATTTGGAGGTTACGGTCAAGGAGCAGCCGGCTATGGATCCTTCGGAAAGGGCATGTATGGCCAGCCCCACCACTACGGCATGTCTCCTCAGGCCTCTTTTGACCAGCACTCGTCCTCCCCAGCCAATGCTGGAGGTTTCGGCGCATCATCTCTGCATGACCGTGGCAGTGGCGGAGCTGGAGGTTTTGGTGACTATGGTCGATCAGCTTCGGCCGCATCTCAGAATCCTAGCGCGACTGCTGGAGCCGCTGGATTTGGCGCCATTCCTGACACCTTCACCCGACCAGGAAACTTCCATCAGAACTCTTACGGCCAGCAAAGCGGACAAGGTATTAGTGACGATGCTCTCAAGCCCTCCAGTGACTACAAGAGCGGAGGACCAAGCCCTTCTGCTCTCGGAGCCCAGCCTGGTCGTCCTGGCTCGGCCAACCAGAGCACTCCTGGACAAGGCGGACCTCAACACGCTCAGCAAGGCTACGGCGGCTACCCAAGCCACCTTGGCAACAGCGGTTACGGTGGCCTCGGTGGCCTCGGCCATCAAACCTCTGGAAGCCACCAGCAGAGCGGCTACGGCAACTACGGTGGATTCGGGGGATATGGCAACAACTACAACCGCGGAGGTTGGGGTGGAAACTACGGACAGCACTAGATGTTGTCTCTCACATAATCATAATGGGGAGCAGAGGACGCGTGGTTAAGGGGACGCGGTCAAGTCCTATCATGATGACGAATGAGTATGGCCGACGACCAATTTCTCTCTTCTCCCGTTTGTTTTGCGTTGGCTGATGGCACGGAAAAGCATGTTTCTTTGATACGCTTGATAAGGCCTCAGATTTTGTATTATGACAATCTCGTTTTCTTGTTCCTCTCCTCTTGCATCCTCTCTTTTCACGGGTCACTTGGTTAACTTTTACGTGCTCAGTCGCGAGGCGTTTATATCCGCAAGGGAGGGATAAACTCAAAAAGATGTTTATTTGTCTGGTTTTCTGCTTTTACTCGACTTTTCTTCTCTGGCACTTTGAGAGAAAATTGTATTAGGGTATAGCTCAAGGTTTGGGGGGGTACAAAGGGCAGCGCTGGAGATCAGGATGGCTCTCAATCGAGTGTGAATGAAGCTGCTACAGCCAAGCAATGATATCATTGACCATGGCACAAACCTGTGTTCCTGTTGTTGCTGCTGTGGGGAAATTGCGTAATTGTGGAAGCCGTTGTGAAGATTCAGACCCGCTGGTTTGCGATAACGCCGACGAACAGACTTCAGATCCGCCTTGCATCTTCCTTGCGCCAATGACGTTTGAAATGCAGGTACGTACCTATTCGGGTCAAGAGGCCGATGAATGCATCCACGACCTTGCTGAACATTCACTTGCTTCATCAATGCAATGCCGACGTAAATGCCGTACAAGCATTACGACTCCGATACGGACGTGGTTTTCCGCAATGCTCTGGCCATTCGGTGGTGTGGTCACGGCCACACTACGACACAAATGCAAGCCGCCCAGGGCATGTCACCCGAATTTTGATCGAAAGGGCCGATACAGCGTATGCAAACAATCGGTATGCAAGCCATATGATTTGCACGCTATCACCACCCTGTCCGATAGTGGCTTTGCTCGGCGCGAGCCTCAGTAGCGTCATAAGGACAAAGTCTTTCATAATCCTGACCGAAAGTTTTCCGAAGAAACAGCCATGCTGGCTGCTGGCCTCAGCCGTGTGAAACTGATGTCAAGCCGACAAACACTATATGTCAGACTACTGATTGTTGAATGCATCTCGGCCTGACACGCAATTGACGTCGGCGACACCACATCATGGCTTACACTTTTTTTCCTCACCGCTTTCCAGGTTATCGATAACGTTTCCGGCATATTACTCCCTTCAACTGTTAATCGGCAAGCTACTGCATCTTCAGATCCGCCACCTTACTAGATCGAGTTTGGATTCTGGAACAGTCTTTGCCATACAGGGTAAGGCATCCTCGGCCAAGCATATCCTGGTCAACATGGTAGTTGCCCGAGGGATGTTTTTCAAGTAATCCAGTGCCGCTGGCGATAAAGAGGACAATGGCGCAATACCCTGATGGTTGGTTGAACTAAAATCAAACCCACGGCCAGTCTACCCTGCGCGCCGGTGTTCTGTAATTTGTTAACCTTTTCTTTTTTCATTGCGATTTTTACGTGGTGCCCTTTTGCTCAGCTGGCTGTGCTTTCTGAGAACTTTACAATCCTCGAGCCACGTCACAGTCAACGAGACATAGCATTGGTTGAACTGTCTCTAAGGTTTTAAGACGCCAATAATTGGATTTGTCAAAGGAAGTTCGTTCTGGGAGACAGAGTCCGACACAGTCCGCGGCATCCACCTCGTTTCGATTGTGTAAATCGCCGTCAAACGTCCAGCCTCAGCTCAAGCAGCTTTTGCCATGAGTTCAGCACCCATAATGTCTGAGGGTGCTCAGACCTCATCCCTTCTCCGCTTGCCCTTCGAGATCCGTCTCATGATCTACGAATACCTACTCCTACCCTCCGCGACCCCATGCTCTGGGCGCCCAACGTCGGTTGCGAACTTGATACCCGATTTCCACACCTACTACTCAAAGGACACGAACGATGATCCGTTTACGCTCAGTGTACGCACAATCGATCCTTGGTTAGGAGGCCAGAGCCTAAAGACATGGAGGAAGAGGAGTACCTACCATGTCAGGACTGGTAAGTCGGATTCTCCAACCGCTCGACTGTGTTGTGGGAGTTTGAAACGTACGGCACTGAACCCGGATACCCCACAATACTCTGTCAGATGAACAGTACCCAACTAACAGAATAAAGGCCCATTCTTGACAACCACAGCCCCGACAACGTACCGCGTCCTCCTCTCGCCCTACACGGCCCATCTCCGCTACACGGTCCCCTCACTCATGAGCGTCAGCTCGCAAATCCACGCCGAAGCCAGCAAAGTGCTCTACTCGACCTACACATTCAGCTTCCACATGAGCGTCGAAGCCATCGTGCCTTTCCTCTCAGACCTCACACCGCGCAGCCGATCCTCCATCCGACACATCAGCGTAACCAAAAAAGCGCTTCCTTACGCAAAGGAATTCGACCGCGCAGAATGGGCAGATATGTGTGCCTATCTCGCCTCCGCCACCACTCAACAAGCAGATTCCACACCGAGCATGCATCTCAGCACCCTCACTCTCCAGCTCATTGCTGGCAAACCTGACTTCGCCTGGGACTCGATAACAACGATGAACCCGCCCGACTTCGATACCATGCTGCGCATGAAGAATGAGTGGCTGGGCGGCACGGGCGACTGCGGTGGCGTGGATCTCGAGTGGGCAGAGCAGATTATGGCGATTAAGGGACTAAGAGACATCAAGGTGAGGGCGCTGGTGGAGCGGTGTGCGCGGCCGGTGAGTGAGAAGCAGGCGTTTTGGGTGGCGTTTAGTAAGAGTGTGGCTGAGGGTGGGTTTGGGGCGTGGATGAGAGGGCGGATGTTGGAGACTTGAAGCACTAGGGACTGAGTTGAGGGGAGATGCGGAGTGCGGAGTCTGTTGAAAAGGGGATGTGAAATAAAGGATAGTGTTGTTGCGTGATACCATGATGTTTTTTGTGGATGAGATTTTTTTTTCCTGGGCGTTTAATTAGATTATCTAGAGTAGAGTGGAAATGAAGGTATATGACTAGACAAACACCGGGCATAAGAAACAGGTATCAGTGCAAGTGCTGGGCTGTGAGTGTGATGTAGAGTCTTGTTCGAAGGCAACTGCAGATTAGTGAGGAGACATTGGGAGTAGAAAGGAGATAGAGGAGAGAATCCAAGAGAACGAGTTATCTTGAAATAATTCAACAGTTACCTCCTACCATACTCTGCAAAAATCTCCTAGTGAAGAGATTGGAGGGAAGCCAGTCGTCACACATATCAACACTCAAAACACACCACATCACCTTTTGATATTTGTATTCCACCTGCATTAACTTTCTCTACCCGTACACAAACACCCATTGCAATTTTCCTTTCCTTTCCTGCCTGCCAGCCCCCCCGTGCTTGCCAATCTATCGGGTATCATATCTGTATCTTTTCATGGCCACTTGAAATCTGCCCTTTTTTTCCCTTGCATGTGATTCCTTGCATATGAGAATCTTTCCAAAATGACGAGAAACTGAAAGTGCGAAAAGAAAACAAGCAAACAAACGAAGAAACCGAAAACCTCCGAGAAGAAGAAAAATGATGTCTAAAACACAGATAAAACTCCTCTTTTGCTTGTGTGTGATTTTGAAAAGAAACCAATCAAGCTTGAAAGTTTGAGCCAAACAAAAGTAAAAGCAAACTCCTGCAAACGTAGAACCCCAAACACCGTCGCTGTAGTGAGATGAAATCAGGCTGCTGGAATCCTGGAACGATCACCGCCCTTTGCAATCCACTCTTCTTTGATGATCTTATCCTGCTCCATGTGCATGAGCTTGTAGGCTGTACGAATGGTGCCGTCGCTGACTTCTACCGCGAGACCAATCTCCTTTGGCGACTTGGGCTGGCCCATAAGGTGTGAAACCAAGTAGAGACAAGCACCGGCGATAGAAAGGGGGGAGCGTCCGGCGGCCACGCCATAGTGGGCGACCTGGTCGGCGCACTCTTCGGCCACCATTTGGATCTGGGTGCCCAGGGCCAGCTTGGCGCAGGCACGGGGCATGAGGCTGGCGGCACTGGTAGCCGTGGTGCCACCCTTTTGGTTGAGAAGATTGACGGTATCGATGACCGCGCCGTTGCCGGCGACCGTTGGGCCGCTGTTCTGAGACTTCTGGATGAAGGCTTCCAGGACCTTGAACGTGCGTCCGACTTCCTTTTTGGAAACGTTTGTCATCTTGAAGATTTCGCGGAAACTTCGTTGCTGATCGTGCTTTCGACATGCTATGAAGATGCACCCCGCAATGATAGCGTCCTGCGATTTTCCCTTGAATAGCTTGGCATCGTCCGTCATCTTGTAGAGCATCTTTGCAGTCTCTGCCGTGGGTCTGCTGATGTTCTGGCTGTCACAGAGCGCTGTGATCTGCCCGTAGGCGGCTTGAAGCGCCTTGTTGACCTTGTCATGGTTGCTCTTGTTGTGTGCCCTCGAGAGATCGCGCACTCTCATACCGCCGTCGCCGAAGCCGATTTCAGTCTGGAGCTGGGAGCCGTGCAGAAGCGGGTTGGCAGCGTCACCAATACGCGACGGGTCATCGTTACCTTGGTCTGAAAGCAAGATGTCAAGTCAGCATGCGCCTGGAAATGATGAGTAAAAGACACCACTTGCCGTCGTTGGAGAAGGTTCTCCATTCCGAGCGGGTGTCGATGATCCTGTCTGCGAGAACGCGACCACAAGAGCCACAGATGGTGTCGCCAGCACTGAACTCCTCGACCAGATTCGGCGGGTTTTCTTTGCAGTCGGGGCAGATCAAGGCAACATTTAGATCCTCTTGCCACTCGTCGTCTTTGACTGGCACTGGTGCCGCCTCGTAGACCTCGCCAGGCGACAGGAGGCGACCATCGGGTGCGTACGACATGATTTTTTGTTCAGCAAGGGTGAGTGGTTCAAGGGGCTTGTATTTCAGTGTTCTAGCTATGGCGCTCGCGAGACCGACACTTGAGGGCTGCTTCTGGGCAAGTGTGCAGGGTGAACGAGTGTGGTTGGCAGAGACTGTGAAGAGCGAAGGGCGAGGAGCGGCAAAGGGAAACCTTAAGGCTTGAGACAGTAGGCAGCCGGTTGCGGCTCTTGGCAGACAAGGCCCGCGCTAAGCCGTCTTGGGCGGGTGCTCAAGCTGCGGTCCACGGTTTTTCCCCAACATCGACCTTCACCTTGTAGCTTCCAATTGCCAGCTCCCCACCCCCGACACATCAACACAATGATTGCGCAATCCATCAGGGCCTCGGTACGCTCTCTTTGCTGGTGGAAGCCGGATACGTACTGACCAGCCGCAGCGCCAGGCGCTCGTCCGCGTCGCCCGGCAGCAACCTGCCTACGTCGCTCGCCGCACCTTCATCACCCCCACCGCCGTCCGATCAGGTGATTCATCCTAATCGCTCGAAAATGCGACGATACTGACCCAATTGGTGCCGCAGCCGATCTGGTGCAGGACATGTACCTCCGCGAGCTCAAGAACTACAAGGTCCCGCAAGTCAAGGCCTCCGACGCCGAGGGCCACGTGAAGAAGTTTGCCGTTCCCAAGGCGCCCGCATCCCCCGAGGAGACGGACATTGCGAGCGAGCTCAAGGCATACGAGACACAGGCTGTTGAGGTTGAGGGCGCTTCGGCAGAGGGAGGTGAGGTTCTGCCCCAGGAAGACTGGTTTGAGGAGGAGGACGAGAGCATTACCACTGCCGGCGCCACCCACTAGGTGCAGATTGCTGGATAACGGACCAAATGTATTAAAACACTAGCGACTGTGTCAATATCACTGGGCAACAAACGTCGAACCATGAGATGGATTGTCTGGGCACCTGTGCATCACGTGACGTACTATCCGGCTGAAGATGGGCAATGCTAGTGTGATGGGCTAACGTACATTTCATGTTGGACAGTGCCGAATTGGTGCAGGGTAAAGTGGCGTGGCCAGGCTCTAGATACATGTTGCACAACGGGGGTGCTTGAGCACACTGGCTGTACGTGCATCATCGGGGAACCACTGTGGACGAATTGACCAGCCACCGTTTCCCGCCGTCGATGACCGCCATTGATCTGCACGCTCATGATGTAAAATATCCCGCGATAAAGGTCAGCACAGACGAAGCCGACCGCCCCTTTAGTTGTGAAGGGCGGTACTTTTTATCTGCACGCACTGTTAGCCATGACGAGGCCTGGCACCAGAGAAGCAAGTTTGTTGGATAGGCGGCATGCAGGACGCGGAGAGCCTGGCGGGGAGTGGGTTTCGGCAACGGGATCGGAGCAGCGACGAAATGCTTTTTGGGTGCCGGGCAACATGGGACGGATGAGCTCAGCAGGGTGCACGGTAGACAAGAGACTAGCAGCTGTAGTGAATTATTGTTGTTTTGGTCAACATGCGCCTACGACACGTATGTATGTAGAATGGATGCAAGCCGACCATGGTCGCTGACTCGATACAGGCTGTGCGGTCGCGCAGGCCGTCGTGATCTACTGCATTACATGTGCATGTCCCAATGGGTGATAGCAAACCGCGGGCCATGCGATAAGCCTGGCGCTGCACTGGGCGTTGTCTGGCTGTGTGGCAGGTTCCGTTTTCCGAGCGTGGTGGCTAGTTTGGAAAGCCGGAGGAGCACATGGGCCTGAAGGGCGAGGTTCAGTGCCTCGTGTGCGACGAGTGGGCCATGGGGCGCCCAAGAAGATTTTCAGTTGAGGGGTTTGGACTAGCATGGGCTACGCTACGGCAGACGAGCGTGAGTGTGACTGCGACGGCAGGGAGGCTGACGCAACAGCGTCGATGCACTGAAACAGGGCGATAAGTGGGTGGGGGCCACGGAGGGTTGTGGCCAGGGAGATTGCGGTCAAGCCAAGGCAGAGATTGCAGTGTTCACTGTTCACGTCGCGAAAAAACAAGTTGGTTCGGCGGGCCCCACTGGCTGTAAGGGGGGTGGGCGCGCACTGGCACGACGAGCACTGTGACCATGGCTATAGTCTGTGGACGTATTCTGCTGCAAGGGTGGCTATCACTCTGGATGGAGCGGCGGCGCGGGAAAGGCGTCGAGGCGAAGGGCGGCTGTCAGGACGAATGGCGGAGCTGACAGGGTAGGGAGGCAGCAGCCGGCGGCATGTGGATGGATCATGGGCGGATGAATAGAGTCGTACATGGTGTAGAGCAGCCAAGTGCAGCTAGAGGCACGCCGTAACGCTCGTGGACGGGCGACTAACAGAAACGGCGACGGCGCGTCAGTAGACGAATGGCAGATGACACGAGAAATGCGCCCGTTTTTAATATAGAAGCCTCGCACTCGCTCCGACGCGATCTGCCCAGCATCCCTGCTAGCGCCAATCCATCCGCGCGCTGCACCGCCAGAGTAATGGCTCAACCTGCCCAGCACCACCGCACCGCACCAGCACCAGCACCAGCACCACCGCCAGCTTGGACCACAGTCGCCAAACCCTACCCACGCCCGTCGCTACGGTTCTCTCCAACCCAACTCGACCCTCCTCCTCCTCTGGAAACCTCCCTTCGCTTTGCACTCCCTCGCCCATCCCCTGCCGTCTCAGCCTCGTCGTGACGTCGCTCGCGCAATTCATTAAGCTTATCCACACACAGCCCTGCCAACGACCCGCCTGCCAGCAACCACGCCGCTGTCCGTCCGACTCTTCCGCCATGAACCCATAGGTTCTCCACAGCACATCCCGAGTCCTGTTCAAGAAGGGCTGCCTAGCCACCTCTTCGTCCTGCCTCGTCCCCTCCCGCCATGCCCATCGCCGTAGCACCGGCTCCTCGCAGCCACTACTCTCTCGCAAACGCCTTCCGCGGCAGGAGCAGGGCCACCTCGGATGCCGTCCTGCCCCTCCCCCAAGAGCCCGAGCGCGCTCAGCTCCCCAAAGCCGCCTCGTATACCTATTTCCCTCAGGTGAAGGATTTGGACCAGGGTGCACCCGTCGTCGAGCAGAGAGGTACCTCCGAAGATGATGCCGATCGTGCCAGAAGCGAGGAGAGGACCTCCGAGAGCCACTCTGATGGGTCTAGCCCCTCTTCAGAAGAAGCTCCGGACTTGCCTGACGTGCAGATGCCCCAGCTGAGACCGACGCCCGCTTCCCGCCGCTCCTCCAGATTCCTTCCCTTCTCCAGCAGGAGCCGCGACCCGTCCGCCGAACCCAAGCCAGAACGTGGCCGCACCGAGAATGTCAAGAAGTCGGATTCTCCCTCGGGCTCGCCTTCGCGGTCTTTGACCCTACGGCGAAAGTCGTGGGTCATTGGCCAGCAACAGCCGCGAGATTCGACCCCGCCGGAAAAGGACAAGAAACTCAAGAAGAAGACTCAGCCAGCCGCCGATTCAGCCAAGCAAAAGACGCAGACTGGTGCTGCAAGTATTCCAGAAGAGTCCGAAGCAAGAGATACGGTGCACGACGAAATCCCCCCACCTGCATTGAGCAAGAAAAACAAGCGCCTGAGCGGCCTTTTCACCGCGGCGGCCAGTACCTCGAACGTGCCCTCAGTGCCCAAGTCATTCTCGACCGAGCAGCTGCCTAGCTATCCCCAACATCAGACACCAGTCAGCCCCACCCATGTTGTTCCTCCACTGCCGCCCACCATCTCCTCAGACAAGTTGAAAACCATCAAAGCAGAGCCCCGCAAGAAAGATGAGCTATGGAACGCATTCAGAACTCTCGATGGGGATCTGCGCAAGTACGACTTTTTTTTTTTTGCCTTGAACAGCACGTTCCAAGCTAACAAAACACAGGTTCCAGTCCAAATCCAGCTCCCTCAAGGCAAACGTGGTTCGCACCGCCCTCCTTCCCTTCCTCCGCCAACATGCCCAGCACCCTTCGAACCAGAAACTCCGACCCGAAGATCTCGATCGCCGCGTCAACATCCTCAACGGTTGGTGGACTGGCCTTTTGGAACTCGTGGCAGGACGAAACAATCAATCCATTTCTGGTACCGATCGCCCCGTCATCCTAGAAGGTATCGCAGCAATCATGGAGAGGCCCGAGTGGAGACTACATCCCTCTCCCTTCTGTCCCCTTGCCGAACGTGAAGAGCCGCTGTCTGCGTCTACGACTAGTTCTGCTGCCTCCAGCTCGTCCGACTTTCTTGCAGAATCTGTTCACCACAACGTCCGTAATATCTTTACACAAAACTTGCAGTCGCAAATGGCTTTTGTTGTAGAGAAGATGTCTTTGCGCAATGCTGCAGCAAGCTTGGTTACTTTCTGTGGCAAGACGTGCGCATATGCTTTCTGCTTCTGCCCTGGGGTCGCCGATGTCCTGGTCCGTCTGTGGAACCCTTCTCTCGAAATGATGCGGCGAGTAATGGAAGAGTCGGGCGTTTCAAAACTGGATCGATTGGACACGGTATCCGAGCGAACTGTAGCCTCTTTCCCGCCTACCCTTCAGTCGCTGAAGCTGCTCTCCCTAACCCGACTCATGCGCCAACTACACAAACCTGCCCTTCCCCCGCTTGCCATGGCCAACATCGACTGGTACGGACTCTGGACAAAGCGATGGTCCGGCGCTGAAAGCGACCTTTTCTATGTTTTTGTCAAGCATTTCCATGTCATTGTCAGCGAGTTCTTGCCCTCTGAGCCTACCAACGCAGAGCGTATTTGTGTCCCTGGATTGATTGCAGTGCACGCCCAGCTTTTGGTCAACTTGGACGCCACCATTAACAGGAATTCTGTACCACAGCAGCAGCACGAAGATACGACTTCGATGGCGTCACACATCACCTTTGATGATGTCCTGGAACCTGACGCTTCGGCCTCCAATCTGGCCATGCCACCAGCAAATGCTACCCGCATGATGCAGGAAAACCGAATCATCATGTTAATACGCGACTTCCTTTCCGAGCGAAACGCCCAGCTTCACATTGCCAGGAAAATGTTTGCCGAGAGTTTTGCTCGTCTCCTGCAGGCGCAAGCACGTAAAATCTCAATCTACGATAACAATGCTTGTCATACCCTTTGCGACTTTCTCGAAGAGGCACTGGTCATACTGGTTCGCTACGAGCAGCACGATGGCAATCATACGGTCATGGATTGGCCGTTTTGGTTGGCGGCGTTTAAAGCAATGGCTGCTAGTCATAACACTGCTACAGAGATTAAGCTTTATGCTTTCCTCTACAGCAGTTGGCCCACTCTTATTGTGGACGAGGGGCGCAAGGAAGGGCTGTGCCTGGACTTTCTGTTGGAACCCGAATTCTTTGAGAGCCGATTCAACCACTGGTGCCCCATGGTACGCGCCTACTTCATGCGGTTGATCTGCTGGCGAGTGGCTCGTTTCGACGGCATCGAGACCGAGGTGGAAGTGTGAGTACAAGCCGAACGCTCAACACTTGCAGCACATACTGACAGACCTACAGAGCAACTAAACGCGCCTTGAGCGACCGTCTCCGGTCAATCTGGTCGCACTATCTCTGGCTCCAGGAAGAAGCTGAACGCAAGCAAACCATTTTTCCGTCGACGCAGGCTTGCAATCCTGCACCAGGCCGACGTTTCCTCATCATACGTAATGATAATCCTATTGTGACCAACAGCGGTCCTTTTCTCTCATTTGACGGTGTAGTTCAAAACACCAACCAACGAAAGCTCCCTCTTCCGGCTCCTCTGATTCCGGAAGCCGATCTCCGGCCTTCACCTTCCCTATCGACAGACTCGAGCGATTCCCCCGACGAGGACTCAGGCAAAGGCAGATGGAACATTTTGCGCAGCCTTATGGGAGGAAGCTCGAAGCAAAGTTCGAAATCGAAGAGTCCAGGACCCGCCTCTAAAGACAAGGAAACCCCCAGCAAGGCGTCAAACGAAGCCTCTCCTGCTACATCGACTCCCGAAACGCCAGCGCCAGCGCCGGCACCGGCACCGATCACCCATCGAACGTACCATTTCCGCTTCTCTCTTGAATGGGTCGACAAGCGCTTCGGCGCGTATCAACACATGCGACTCCAGCCTCCGCGACTCCCAGCTCCGGCACAGATCCTCCTACAACAGAAGGGTATCAACATCGAACCAGTCCTCAGCAAGCAACCAACGGGTGCCGCCGTGACCTCGAGTACCTATGCCGGACGCGCTCTCGCCGAATGGACCTTTATCAGCCACGAGTGCCAGAATTTCTTCGATAGGAGGAAGAACGAAGGCGTGCCTTCGAACAGACAGGTGGAGACGCCCACGTTGAACGTGGAGGCTTTCAGGCGACCTGGCTAAGCCACCAAACGACCTTGGCTTTACAGCACGACAAAAAACTCATACAACATTTCCCAGCGGGCATGCCAAAGTTTCTCTCATGAACCTTGTCGGCAGGCTCGACATGCTCTTTCACTCTCTCACACACTCATATGGCACACTTTTATTTTCTGCACACAGCTTGACGAACTTTGCATATGGAAGATCGCTCAGTGCGAGCGCCCTCCCCATCCTCCTCCTTAGCGGTGTTGTTTACCATGTTGGAACAAGCTTTTTTTTTAACTTTATTTTGATGCTTTTGTTTAGACATCTGGCATGCATGGCAGCGCGCTTTCTTGCATTGTCCCCGCCCTCCTTCCCTCCCAAGTAACCAGCCAACATGTCATTGTTCTGGCTTTTTTTTCTTCGCCATCCTTTTTTTTCTGATTAGTTGATCTATTTCTATTTCTCGGGTTCACTTGGCGTGCGGTTGTTTTCACACACACATATATATATGCATAAGTTTACCAAGTTGGCCAAGGAGGCAGGCACGCGGGTTTATGTAGCTCCCTCAGGGGTGGTCACAAAAGATAGACGTATGAAATTTGAGATTTGTGGTTTTTCCTTTTCAGTCTCTTGGTTCTTTCTTCAGCTTCTGATTGGGAAAGGGAAATGATAATGGGAATGGTGTGGAGTGTAATGGTTTATCCTTGCAGGTTGGGTTACATGGAGGATGTTGGGCTATGTATGACAGATTGTTCTCAGAGACAGAAGGCTTCTTTGGTGTCTGGTTGCATGGGGGAGTTGTTGGTAAGTGATTCGGAAAAAGTTTAATGAGTTGGATTTCGTTTCGGTTCGGGAGCTTTGGGTCAAACAGTGGGGGAATGTCTAATGTTAATGGCAGGTCGTAGGTAGTGGAAATATGCTCGGTTTTGTTTGATATATCGAAAACTCATCGAAGACTGTGATGTGCCATGCTCTTGTAACGGCCCTGCCAAGCGTGCCGAGAACTGAATCTTAGCAGCCCAAGATCAGCTTTGCCTCACAGTGGAGTCTAGTCAGACGTGAGAAGGCTTGGAATGAGTTTGGTTTCACCAAAATTTAGGCTGAACACTTCGGGAAAAGCTTAAAGTGTCAGCAACAATAGTGTTTGCGCTGCTAGTCTGCAATTTTGGGAGTTATGATGAAGAAGAGGAGTATAAGGTCTGGGGTAGGCCTCATCAGTCTCCAGAGAAGGTCACCAATGTGCATTTCTCAGCGCCGTACGCAGAGGCTGCGGCACATTGTACGTCAAAGTGTTGCTGGGCTATCAACGGGGTACTCGGAATGCATAGAGTTGTGTTAGAGAGGTTCGTATCGCCAAACCTTAAACCCTGAGTGTAGTCGTAATCTGTTACTATTCTGGTATTATACAGTACTATGTGTTCTCTGACGGGCCGAATCAAGGCGAAAGCAGCGCGTCGCAACTTGCCATGATTACAGCTCATCTTCTGCAACCCCACGGCACTTAGCAAAATAGGGTAGCTTACATCATTCGGTATTACTTGCTGTTCACATGGGTCTCGCCATGGACTGTGCTGGGCCACTGTTGCATGAAGCATGCGAAACACGAGTTACGATCGACAACTCAGCATCTGAGCCGCGATCTTTCTAGTTGCCGTCTTGGACTGTCTAGTCTGCTCGTATTCAATTTACATATGCCTGAACGTCAAAGCATATCCTCGAGGCCTAACCTAATTTCACACCTGCACGCAGCTAAAACATTTAGAGTATGAGATCATCCACCTACATTCGCAGTATAAGAATACCCACCTGCATCTACATTAGCAGACACCACTACTCATCGCTTCACCAAGTTTAACTTTCTACAATGGCGAAACTTACTTTTATTTCTATTGTAGCTATTCTCCTCTCGACCGCCGCAGCGCGCAGCGCGATTGAAGCAGGCATATGCTGCAAATCGTACTCGACTTCATGTCATAACCAAGGCGCGTGGGGCTGTGTGAATGACGGATCCAGCAATTTGTGTGTACAGCCAAGTAGCGACGAAGACTGCAAATCACGATGCCGAACACTACTTCAACAGCCTCCGACGGCGAATAACTTCTATCTTTACACAGTCTTTAACGGGTAAGTCGGAGAGAGAATAATACTAGTTAATGTTGCTCTTTCTTTTTTCAATGTATCAGGGCTGACAGTCTTGTGTAGATCAGGAGATGATTGCTATTGCAGCCGAATTGATATAAACACAGATGAAACAAAGTGCTAGTCTCCATCCATATCGCAGTCAAAGGAGGACTGGGCAGTAGAGCATGATACATGACCAGTTTCGCTCTGCATTAGGGCTTAGGCCTAGGCATGAAGAGACAAGTTGTCGCTAGGCTTATTGTAAATTTCAGGCACTTTGATTCTTTTGTATATTCTCCTCAGCTGATACATAGTAAAAAGAGTAGCCAGTCCCTCATTTTTTTTTCCTGCTCTTGGATCGCGATGTGTTGGTTTAGCCAAGAAGATGCAATTTCTGCATCTTGCGTAGCAGCTACTCATACACAGAATTTTGAGACACTCTATTCGTAACCATTCGAAAACTTGGTGAAATAAAGCATGTCGTATCCGACGTTGAAGGTCGGTTTGCGGTCAAGCACAGCCGTCGAGTCCACACCCTGTCGAGCAAACGCGCTGTATATGTAAAGCACAAACAAACACTTTCCTTTCCTTTACTATAGATACCATGAGATTACCCATGTCGCCATCAACCAATCAATCCAACTCTCTCCTCTCCAACGGTAGGGTGGCCTCCTAGCCACACGACACTGGGTGCCAACCAAGATATCCATTGAGACCTGCTAACGGGCTTATAGGAGTATTAGCATACCACTGAAGATTACCAATGGCGTCTAGGGAGCTGATCACCCGTTTTTGACTGCTGATGAGTTCCAGGATACCCATAGCTCCAGTGTCTGGTACAGGGGGGTCACTGGGTTCGAATACCGCCGTTGGAGCGGAGTGAGAACTGGATTGATTGGTTGACATAGACAGTTAGCAGGTGGCGGATAGAGGTGAGGGTGAGGGGTGTAGTACATAACATATAACTTAAAATGATACCTTTTTTTTAAACTATCCAACTTCACTTTTTAGTAATGCCTTGCTATACAACATGAAATTATGTAGCATACGACATAAACGTTTATATAATCAATCTAACATTAACTACTCCAAAGCTATTACGATTACACCAAAACTCTACTGTCTTAAGATAATAATAATCTAAGTATACTTTCGTAGCATTGGTATGTAAAGTCCTAGTAATGCATATCAAATAAAACTTCAGACACACTTTATTTGTCATGATCGCCAATATCATATTACACTAGATACTGGACACCTCGCGCAGTAAGCTTTACGAGAAGTAGAAGAGTAATACAGTTGTTCCTTTACCCTGGTGAGATATTTCCCAACACGAAGGTAAGGATACCATGGGATACTAAGCTGGCTAGGAATAGGGGCAAAAAGAGAATGATTTTAAATACTTATAGACAGAAGTTCAAGGGTGGCTGTAATACGAGACTGTGTAGCCTGATGCTGGAGAGACCCTGCATATAGTATACGAGAAAGGAACGACTGTGCAATAGGATACGCTATAAACTGACTCTTTTACTTATACATACTGCCTGTTCCTATGAAGACTGTGTAGCAGATGCTGACAGCTGGTTCAGATAAGAGTTTATGCTTCCCGCGCTAACAGTCATCCCCTGCTACTGTGTTTCTTCAACAGCCCCAAAATTGCATGCATAGCCAGAAGGGGCTGCACGCGTCCCTGTGCACCGGGTCGATACGAAGGGGGCTGCAATAAAGTTCACGAATAGTCAACAGTTTGCTTACGGTTTGACAGTGCACTATGCTACAAACAATTCCTGTCTTTTGTCTGCAAGCCTCAACAAATGATATGCATGCTGAAATGAACGAGCATTCAAAACAAACCACATGCGCAGCCCCACACTCTCGCGATACGTCGACATATAGTCCCAAGAACCCCACTCGTTTCACAACAAGGCAGACGCTAATAAGGCAAAGAAAAGCAAAGTATATGTAGTATGTCAAGCCTCGGTATGCCTGTCAACGTTCCAGGTGCTTCTCGGGCAGAGATGTCCCGCACCACGCTAGCACAAAGCGGGGGTACCTACAGAACGGGTAGGCAATGCAATCTCTCCGCAATGCTAGTTACCCGTTACTCCAACGCCACCAATTAGCGGATCGAGGTTATTGTCAAGCAGCATGAACATAAGCAGCAAAACCATGAAACTACCAGGGTAAATATACTTTGCAGTCATAGCCCATGTCCCGGGAGAAGAAGGGAAGAGATGAAGAACGGCCCGGGGCATTGCGCAATTCGACACCTTTGGTTCCTTAAGTCCATACATAACCCTCGGAATAAATCAGCCCCAAGCTCAACGCAAACCGGAGAATTGTCAGGGAACAAGGCACACACAGACAGACAGACCCCTGCTTCCCGTTGTGCCAGTCCGCCCCATGTTAGCGGTGGAAATCTAGAATGGGGTGCACGTACATAGTATAGACGAATAGCACCCGCTGATCCGGCTGAAACGCGCCATTCAAAACATGGTGTAAGCCCTATGGTATGCATGCGAACTAGCAAGGCGGTTGGTGGTTAATATGGAGAGAAACACTCGGTTATTTAATACGAACGGAGAAACACAAGCCTCCCCTGGGCTATCTCTGTGTCTTTTTGCCCGCTACGTGCCGTTCGTTTCATGCAGGCTTGGATTTAATTAGTTGAGGGGAGAGAAGCGAACGTGCGGAGAAGAAGATTATAAGTATATAGTCGTTGCTCTTGTCGTGAGTCTATTCCAGGGCTTACCTTTTCGCCTTACCTCCCTCCTCTCTGGTCTTTCGCTGTCCGCTCTTTGCCTGAATCCGTGTGTCTTAAACGTTCGAGGGGTCTCTGAAAAGAAAAGAAAAAGTCGATCGTGAATCATGTACTCTTCTACCGTTGTTTCCGTGCTCGCGCTCGCTGCGACGGCCGTTGGCGCACCCAACAGCCTTGTCGAGAAGCGCGCGCCGACTGTTTATTTCGCTGGAGACTCTACCATGGCTAATGGCAACACCCAAATCACCGGTACGCACAACCCCCCAAAATTCAAGATTGGTCGAACAACCACCCAAAACGAAACTCACCTGCTAACACATCTCCCGTCTAGGCTGGGGCAAATACATTCAATACTCGCTGTCTATAACCGCCGTCAACAAAGCCATTGGCGGCCGCAGCTCGCGCTCCTACACGGTCGAAGGCCGCTTCGACGAGATCGCCAACCTGCTGAAACCCAACGACATCGTCGTCATGGAATTCGGACACAACGACGGCGGCTCCCTGCGCCAGGACAACGGACGCTCCGTGTGCCCCGGCACAGGCGACGAAGTCTGCCAGTCAACCTACAACGGCCAGAACGTGACGGTGCGAACGTACAACTGGTACTTGACTCAGGCAGGCAAGAAGTTCATTGCAAAGGGCGCCAAAGTCATTATGAGCTCACAGACGCCGAATAATCCGTGGGAGAGCGGCAGCTTTCAGTATGGGGATGGCGGCAGGTTTGTGGGGTATGCGAGGGATGTGGCCAAGGCGCTGGGGAGCAGTGCCATGTTTGTGGACCATGGAGCGTATCTGGCGGATAGGTACAAGGCGCTGGGCAAGGCGGCGACAGATGCGTTGTTTGTGACGGGAGACCATACGCATACGAATGGGAACGGGGCGAATGTTGCGGCTCAGGCGTTTGTGAAGGGCCTGCAGTGTGGTGGCGGAGGCTTCCTGCAGGGTTATGTCAAGAATGCTACTGCGTCGATTCCGGGGAACTGCTTGTAGATGTAGGGAGTGAGCGGGGGAGAGAGGAGACGTTCTCGGCATGTATATATGAATATGAATTCTTGGCTCCTCGTCTTGGGCGAATCTGGCTCGAGTCTTTTGTTTACTTGGACGCGTCGAGTGGACTAGGTTGTTGGGATGTATGTTTTATAGCTTGAGATTGGAGCATTGCCTTACATGTTCAGAAACCGCGTAGAATCTTTACAATAATAAAGTCCAGAGGCTGAGAGAACTTACGGCTGTCCTCTTTTGGCCATCCAAAACCCCTCACAACCGAGATAGTAGTATAATCAGTCTGTTTTCCAAACATGTATTTACTTGGTCGAGTCAACAACGATAAGAACGAGACCCTGACACGATCACTCTCCCCCATCTGCTTAGTCATCTTATCGTCATAGAAACGACATCTCGACTTGACCAGCGCAACATGTCAAATACTGCAGAACAGTTCCTGGCGAATTGTTGTGTCCTAAAAGACATGTCACAGGAAAACAACACGAAAAAGGGCAGCACGAAATGCTGCCCACAAGAAAATGCACCTGAAATTTGCCCTCCAAGTCAGCAAAGACCTGGGCAGATGGAAAACACGACGAAATCTACTGCGCAGCACCTAAAGTGCTCTAGTATGACAGTATGGTAAGAGAAAAAGCAAACGCAGCAAGTACAGTACAACACCAGACTCCATGCGCCAGTCGTGTTACACCGCTGGCCCGAGCGTAGACAAGCTTCGTGGCCTATGCATTATATCATAAGAAGTCAAGAAAGAAAATGAGGTGACGGGCAGTCTGCAACAAGGATCAAAGACACCGAGTGTCGGATGCTGGGCGGTCTATGCAGTCTGCTTGTCCGGGTGGTGGAGCTCATTGACGAATGCATCGTAATCGGCAGATGCACCTGAGGCTACTATGCTGGTAAGCCGTGGATCGGAGTGACTGCGCTCTCAATAAGCAATTGAGCCGGGGTACAAGGAGGGGAAAGGCGTAGGGGATGGTGCTGACCTTGAGGAGATTCGTCGACCTTTTGGCGCTTCTCTGTGTAGTCGTATGCACTGTCGACATTGGCGTGCTTGGTGCCTGCTGTGCTGTGTTGCGCCGCGGCAGCTGCTTGCGCAGCCATCTGTAGCTCACCAATCTGGCGTTCGGACAAACCACCATTGCTGCTGTGCGTGTTGTTCTGGACTGGCGCTTGTTGCTGCTGCTGTTGCTGCTGCTGTTCGGGCTGCTGTGGCGGAGCTTGTTGTGGCTGTGGCTGCGGGTGCATGTTGGCTTGCTCGGCATGTGGTCGATTGAGGTCTACGCCGGCCGGTGCAGGGGGTATCTCGCCCTGGGTCTCGAGTAGCCGGGACTGGAGATTGATAATGTAGTCGCGCAATTGGTAATTCTCCGTCTGCAGCGTCTTGTAGAGTTCGCATAGCTGCTCAAACTCCTTGACCTGGTCCTTGAGTTGCTTGATGTACTCTTCCTTGCGCTGGCGGAATGCGCGCTGGTCAACGTTAGCATGGCGCCACACACAGCAAGGCTAAGGGCCTGGACATGCCTGGGCGGCGCGATTCTGGGCGGCGCGCTTCGACGTGGACAGCTCTCGCCGTCCCTTGGAGCGACCCTCGCTCGTGTTGCCGTCGTCGGGGCCGCCGGCGCTCATGTCGTAGGAAGTGGGACCGCCAATGGCCGGGTCAATGGCGTGGGGCTGGCCGGAGGGGTGAGGGTGCTGGGCGTGTGTGGGATGCTGTGGTAGAGGCTGGACGCTGGGCTGGCCGGCGCCAGCAGCGAGCAAGTGTTCTCTTAAGCCTGTGGTGGTGACGGCGGGTTAGTCATCAGCACGAGCGGTGGGATGCGGGGAGGCACTAACTCATCTCGATGGTCGGCTTCGACTGCTCCTGGTAGTCGAGTCAGCAGGGCAACGGCCTGAAACCGTCAGCACGGCTTACCTGAGCGGCCGATGTCTGCATGATAGAGGGCGCGTGGGTGGAGATGGAGGCAGGATGCAGTGGCAATGGGCGCAATCACGGCGCGACAGCGAGAGCACAGCAGCGGCGGTCGTGTGGCGCTGGCTGGACGGGCGTGGGACGGGCGCGGCTACTGCACACTAGGCTGGGCACACGAGGCGCTGGGGGCGGGCGCGGTGGCAGCAGCAGTGGGCGAGGGCGAGGGCGAGGGCGAGAGAGTGACGTCGGGCGGGTGCTGGGACCTAGGGTGAAGGAGAGAGGGCGGCTGGGGGGGAGGAGTCAGCATTGAGGGCAGGTCGGCCATGGCGGGCGCAGGCCTGAGGGCCGTGTCGCGAGGGCAATGCGATGGGCGCGGTGGGTGGTGTGGGCGATGACGGGGCAGCTCACCTGGGACGTGATGATGCAGTTGGTCGGAAGCGGATTACGCAGCTTTGACTAAGGTGGGCGGGCGTTGGGCGTTTAAGTAGGCGGGCGGATAGCCGGGGCGGGCACAGGCGCCGCAGCACCCAAGTAGGCGTACTACACTGCTGCTCACCGGCCCATTGCGCGCTGCCCTCCTGCTACTATACACGGCCTCGCCTGGGCGCCCGCGCGTGGCCACGGCCGTGCTTGGCGGCTCGCTCGACTGTGTAGGCTGATATTGCCCTGCTGGTGCTGCTCCCGGTGCGCTGCTGACCAATTCCCCGACCACTGAGCAGCCGCCGCTTCGGGCCTAGCGTCCCATGCTCTGATTACTCTGTACGGGCGCTGAGAGCATCCGCATCCGACGTTCCCGCTGCCTGAATGCACCGCCTGCAACTCTCTGAGCGCCGTCGTCTCTGCATTCGCAACGCTTATCGACGCTTGAATGGCTCCTTCGCTGCGTCTTGTCCGGGCGGTCCCGTGAGTCTGCTCCCCTGCAGTCATGCACTCGCCGCGATCCTGCCTACGGGCCTGGCTGGCGCCTAAACCTTCGCCTTGATTACCTCAGAACTCAACTGGTCTAATCTCCATCTCATAGCCTAGCCCATCCATCGCCCTGGCGTCTCCCCCGTTGCCGCCTGTCCTGCCTGCCTACACAGCGCGCTGCCGCTTTGCCTAGTGCACTATACTCCGGACTCCGACCACTGTCAACCTCGCCCTCCTCTGCCACCATGGATGCACAGTCGCCGCCGCTTCCAGCACCACATGACATAATCTTCTCTGCCAACCAACCCGCTGACCTTCCCCATCGAGCCATGGGCCTCTTTCCTGCCTGGCAACTCACCGAATCGCGCAAAGGCATCACACGCCAATTTACCTTTTCCAGCTTTACCAAAGCTTGGAACTTCATGTCACTGGTTGCAGACGAGTGCAAGGCCAAGAACCACCATCCGTCCTGGTCCAATCTCTACAACCGTGTCACCATCGAATGGACCACTCACAACCCAAATGGACTTAGCTCCAAGGACGTGGACATGGCCGAGTTTTGTAATCAAAAAGCTGCCGAGATTGGACTAAAACAGTAACAAGTAACCTCAACCAACGCCTTCTCTGCCGCCAATGCAATACCTGTGCCTATCAGCGGTTGATGCTACCAGTGGAGCTATTCCACACTCTGCCCATGCTTTAGATTGAGAGTATACCACGATCGTGGATCGTGATGGACCGCACCCTTCTCGTCAGTGGTTAGTGATTACGGCACTACCGGCACTCCGACCAAGGCTTACGTACCATGAAACCACTGCTCACCACACCCTCCGACGCTCGTCCGAGTAAACACTCTTGTTCAACTGCCATGCTTGATTTTGTCGAGAAAACGCCTTGCATACAATCACCTTGCATGTCCATGGCTTACAGCACAAGCATCTGCCTCCTCCTCATCCACTGAGCCACCAGCATTCAACCAGCTCCACTCTTGTCGTCGCACGTGCTGACAAATCAATCTTTCGACATGACCCGACAGCGAAACACTCGACGCAGCCTGACTCGACCAACCCGGGAGTCCGCGGTAATTTTCCTTTTTCTTTGCGTGGATATCACACAGCAATCACAAAATTGAAACCGGCTGCTCCAAATATGCGTGACCGTCAGCACAATAAATATCACGCCTTTGTTTTTCTCCTGGCACTCCAAATCGGGATTTCGTGTATAAATGTCTCAGGATTACACATCACCAGGTTTGTCTTGGGCGACACGACAGTTACTGTCCTCTCCCGTTGACAACCCGAGATTGATTTCTTCACCTCAACAATGTTTATATGTTTGGCATCTCCGTTTTAGACAACATGCACCAAAGTGAAATGCCATAAGCCTACTTCCATGGATACTCCTGTAATAATACCCAAACTTGACACAATCCCATTTCGAATCTCAACAACGCACTTACCACGTCTTCGGGAAAGCTTGATGCCTGCCCTAGTAAACACTCATAATCAATATCATCGCCGTCATTGATGTTATTACGATCACCGTTATCGCAATTGCCATCACCATCGTCGTCATCTTCCTCAACAAGAATATATTTCTTCGTCCTCTCTTGACCCCTGAACAACATTTACCTCAGACAGACTTGCCTGTAGAACCATATCCATCGCACATCTGTCTATTCCATGTAGAAATAGAGAGAGAGAGAGAGAAAAAAAAACGTCAGACCCAAAACCACACGGCTGACTCCCCTCCCCGTTTTCCATGTCACTCCCCTCACCATGCAAACATACACTTTGTATTCAGCAGCCTAGCGCCCAACATATCATACTCATACCTGCTAATCCAGCCATCATTGCCATGGCTACTCAGCCGCCCA
This sequence comes from Curvularia lunata, assembly GCA_005212705.1. NCBI lineage: Eukaryota > Fungi > Ascomycota > Dothideomycetes > Pleosporales > Pleosporaceae > Curvularia > Curvularia lunata. Next base: position 158,866 of record PELC01000030.1, on the reverse strand, counting down.
AACACGCTTCCGCCCTTCCACGCCACGACCTGGGGGTCGAAGTCGCGCGGCGGCGGTCCGACAAGGATCTCTTTACCATAACCGGGGCGCAACTCGCGGAGCCGCATTTCGAGAAACTCGCGAAGACCAGGTGTCTTGGAGGCGCCGCCGACGAGCATGATGCCGCCGAAGAAGTCGCGCAGCTTGCGGTCGTCGCCGCGCGCCCCATGCGTGAGCGACTCGAGAATTGCCTGGTCGAGCGACTGGATGGGAAGCACCGCGTCGCGCGCTTCTGCCACTTTGGTCTTTTCGTCAATCGGGTCCCGGACGAGTAGAGGTGCGCCCTCGGCGTCTCCCATGGGCGTGTCGCGCTCGGGGTTCGGCGTGTTGGTGCCTTCGGGGCCCGGGGACCCCGCCACAGAGGACCGCGGCGTGTTTTCTCCTTCATTCAAGCGGCCGAGGAGGCTCAGAGGGTTGGCTTGCGGACGTTGAGGCGTTGACACGGGCGCCGTGCTGTTGACGACTTCCTGGGCGCCGTTGGTCGCCGGCACAACGGGCTTGCCGGCTGCAGCCTCGATAATGGAGATTTGTGCTTGTGACATGGGGTCGTTTGGCGAGCCATCGTAAAGATCGACAGAACGTGGCACTACTTTCCTCCTATTCTCGAGTTTCCGGGAAGTATCAAATATTGAAGGTTTGAAGAAACCCTATGACGAGTCATGTCAGCAACTTGACCGCCAGTCCCAATTCTCGTCGTTAACTTACCATGACGGAGAGCATCGTCTCATCGTACGTCTTGAATGTGTATTTCCGCGTATCCTGGCCCCAGGCTCGAAGATGAAAGTCCCATGTCTGCACTGTGACGGCACCCTCGTCCATGGAACAGAACTTTTGCTTCAGCTCCTCAGCAAGTAACCAATCGTATCGTCGCTTCAAGTTCATGTCCGCATATGGAAAGTGACCGTACAGCATCATCTTGATAAATGTCTCCGTCACATCCGCTCCGCCCATCTTCAGGTTGACGCGCGATTCTTCGGCGCACAGCCCTTCATCGACACAGCAAATGGACGTCTTCTGAGCGCCAATGTCGACAACGCAAGCCACACCATAGCCTGCACCAAACGTAGCCGACAGAGACTCTTGCTGCAGGCAAACCTTACCCAGGCCGAGGTCTCGCATCAGGATGTCGAGGATCATGGTTACGTACTGGCGTTCGTAGAGATCCGGAATAATAAACACGCACTTGTAGTTGACAAGGTCCTTCAACTTGGTGATGCCAAGCTGACTTCTGAAAGCCTCTTCGAGTATCTTGGAGATGTCGTGGTATATTTGATTGCGATCGCGGTAGTCCTTCTCGTTAAAGGTACCGTCTCGTATGGGCCAGAACAGCTTGTATCGTGGATTGGACTTTTCTGGGATCCGCAGCGCCTCGTTTCCAGTGAAGAAGTCTGGGGCCTTGGTTGGGTCCGCTGGTATCTCTGTCCACTCAACACGGTTAATGTCGTTGTGCTCAGAGATAATATCCGGAGGTGACTTTCGGTTGTAGTTTGTCACCAGATCCTTGGAGTTGGGAAGTACTCGTCGCTTGTTAGAGCGCATCCGTGTCCTGAGTTCAGATGACATGGCCATATACTGATCGGCAAACTAAACCACAAATCAGCAGCAGAAGAGCAGCAGTTACTCATCAACTTACATCTTCTCCAAACCACTTTTCAGGCAGGGCATCCGCAGCTTCAGCTCCATCAACCTTCATACGCTTAGGGCAGGGTTCTCCGCCATCTTCCTCGTCCTCACTCTCTTTCCATTTCCGTGCAATGACCATAGGCACGGTCTTGGGCAATGCATCTGATCCAAGTCCTATCCTCAGGTTCTGACTACCAGGGTGTATTACGATGAGTTTCGAGATGTCTGTCTTTGAGGCAAACGAAGCCTCGGCATCTTCCATAGTCTCATCTGCAGCAGATGGCGTCGCTCCTTCCGCTGCTGGCACACCCAGAGCGCGGGCGCGATCCTTGTCCCTGGCTTCTTGCACTATGCGCGCCCTCTCTTCATCTTTCGGGTATCGCACGGCGAGAAACTGCTCATCTCTCTTGAGAAACTCGGTGTAGTAGTTTTTCTGGTTGATCATGCCAATTTGCGGCCACGTCGTGAGATCCATGTTATTATCTGTCCGCTCCAGACCTAGAATTTATTAGCGGCCATGTTGCTTCAAGACATGCTGACGCTGTACCCTCTTCCCTCAACTGGGCTCTTCCTGACTTCTTCACAGCCATGTTGTCTAGAAGTTCGCCTGTGTTCGGTCAAGACTCGAATACCAGTCCGCGGCAATCGTGGGCTAGACACCAGACCAAGCAGTCTAAGGGTTGTCCGTCGAAGAGCTTTGTGAAGCTGCGAAAGCTACTGAAGTAAACCGGGAGGCGTATTCGGATCCAGGTGCGATTCTTGGCCACAGCACGTCGCGCTGTTCTCTCAAAAGGCGGTATGCGAGAGGTAGAGACGACCGCGGGCTTCGTCGTCGGGGGCGTGGTTTCCTAGCACGGGCTGATGGCTACTCGGGGTTAACGACCGCGATTGGTGACGGGTGCTGCTCGGCGAGCACAATCGAATTGGGCGTCTGTGGTTCTATCGTGTACATGAGAGGTTGTGAGGCTGCGCCAGACAGCCTTTGGCGTTCGCCGTGGTTGCGGCGCGCTTGTGCCGTGATTGGATCGCGAGTCCGCAACTTCGGTTCCATCATCCTTGCTGCGAAGCTCTGACCACAATCTACAACCCGTGGGGTGGTTCGCCTTTCCCGTTCACCTCATGGTTTGCAAGAACAACATTTCTGCATTACTCAGGACGTGAAGTTCTGATCTCACTCCTTGAACACTCAACATCGATACCTGCCCGTGCACCACTGTGTCGCAAGCTAGTTGTAGGCGATGAGAACAAGCAGATAGTCGTACGAAGTCATAAGTCCAGGACTACGACCAACGTGAAGAGTGATTTTTAATATTGTTCGTATCCATGGGACTACTACATCGTCGCATGCTATGCTATTCTGCCGTACAAATCGTCACATTCATGAAGTCATCCATTTCCGTCGTAAACCCGTCATACCCAGCCGAGGCCTTGTCCAGAGCCAAAATCCGACCGTGATTTACTCAGGGACAACAGCAATGCGCCGCTCAGAGTATGATAGCAGTGCCCACCACACTGAGAAAGAGTGTGGCCAAAGAGATACGAGTCCCGACGGCCATACCTCTGCCCACCGTTATGACTATATCCGTTTTGATTGTGACAGTCGCTGTGGGTTTGGTCTCCCTTAAGATGTTCATGGTAGGAAGGTCGTATCCGTTGAAGGACGATGTCTTGTTAGCGAGAGACATATAATAGACATTCGAGGAGTTGTGTGCAGCCGAAGATGGGCTAGCGACTGTGTGAGGCGGGAACAGATTGAGAAAGGTCAAATTCATGAATGGCAATGGCTGCTCTGTGACGATTGGCTTCGAGGCCGAAATCGTCACTGAAGACACGTTCTTGAACTCGGACCAGGTTGGCTTGGTGAAGGATGGCGGCTCTACGTCGGACAGAGCGACTGCTGGAAAGGACGTGGTGATTACGGCCGGTGTCAGAAAGAATGAAGAACTGGTCGTAGTCTTCGTAACCGTGACCTGCATCGTTGAATGGACCGTTGTCGTCGTGGTAAGCTCTTCGGAGTCAGGAGCGTTCCTGCAAGGTCAGCAAAGAGTGATTCAGTCGCGGCCTATAAACATGCCCATTGCAATTAGAGACAGGAGTCATAGCATGTCCCGAAGTTGTACCAGGGGCCGCGCTGCCAGGGACCGTGGTAGTCATCGTCATAGTGACAGTGATAGTGGCAGTTGGAGTCTGAGTCTCAGGGCACAGATAGGTCAGAGTCGTCTGGTAGCCGCGTAGCAGCACCGAATCCGTGCAGAGCTTGGGGAGCTTGCTACAGCCATCTTCACGGATTGCGACTGCGAGGTGACCCGAATGAATGGCCTGGACAGCTACAGCTGCAGTTTGTATGTCAGTCTTGCCCCAAAGGCCGCAGGCACATGTAAATATGTTGAACTATCGATGCCATTACCTAGGATCGAGAAGAAGACAATTGCACGCATGGCGTTGGTCGAAGACGTGAATAAGGGTGGTTTAGTAAGCTTGTAGGTGTGTGAGATGGGAGGCAGTGGTTGGGGTAGGTGGTGAGGCCGTCGAGTCAACAAGAAAGTAGCTCGCCCTGCAAACGGCAGTAGCTAATGGTACTAGTTACCTGGCTAGGAGGATGGCCCTCACGTGCAATTGCCCACTTGGTTAATGCTTAGTGAATGAGTCTTGGTGCGCCCGCTTCATTTTGGACTTGATATATCGCTATCCTAATCCTTCTGTGCACCTGTTATATTTTGAGGCTTCAAGAAGAATGCTTTCCGATAGTATCTCGCCTCCTCAATACTCTCCAAGATGTCTTGTCGTGCCTCATGCAACATCTTCTTCCTTGGAATCTTTGCCAGCGTCTCTTTAGGGGCCCATCTGCGCGCAGCTTCCTTGATACTGCTAACATCAAGGATTCGATAGTGAAGGTGATCCATGACGACATTGTAGGGCTGTTTGACCAGGAATGCCTTATCAGCATGTACAGAGTTTCCTGCAAGGAGAGCTGTGCGCCGCTCAGGGACGTATTGTTTGATGTAGCTGAGCAGACCCTCAGCAGCTTCCTCTGCAGTGGTGGTAGAGTCAATGCAGGCCTGTGTTAGTCCCGATTCCCCGTGATGACTCGTGCACCATTCTCCCATGCGGTCAAGCTGTTCCTTGTCATGGTGAATGATTGCTTCATAGCCTGTATCATCCAAGATGTTCAGGTCTGCATCCGTGACAAATGCGGCGAATGACATGATTGTGTCATTGTCGGTATCGAGGCCGGTCATCTAGCAAGGTCAATGAAAATTAATTTAGAATCTTGCTACGAGCATACCTCACAGTCTATCCAGACTAGAGGAGCTTTGGAGACGGAAGCCATCGTGATGTCCGTGGCGCCTGCGCGTGTTGGTGGTTGATAGTGGGGAAGTAATAGAATGCACAAATCGGGATAGTGGCTTGGCGTGGTTAATGGGCAGTCGCGTCGCGTGCACGGTGTCAATTAGCGCGTCGCTCCTGCGCTTTAACCTGTCATCCCGCCGTCCCTCCAAACACGCTCACAAGCGTGCCCTATACCCAATTCCTTCTCTTCGATTTTTTGCTCACACACTGTAACTGTTGTAATACATCATGCCACGAGCGGCCAAGAAGACGGGCGCTGCCCTCTTGGCGGAGTTGCGGGCCAATCGTGCCGCTGGCAAGACGCGTATGTCGACATACGAGGTTGCTGAAGAAGAGCAATTATACGACACTGTCGATGAAGAGGGATACAAGAAGATTGTACGAGGCCGATTGGATGAAGATGACTTCGTAGTCGGCGACCAGGGCGAGGGATATGTCGACGATGGTAGAGAAGAGTGGGACGACGACCAGGGCCGATACCGCTATGCTGGGACAGAAAGCGAAGAAGAGGATGAGAGACCCGCCAAAGGCAAAGCCGGTATGATTTTATATACAAAAAGACTCAATTGGCAGAGCTGACATATAGCAGCTAAGCGGAAACGCGAAGAAGACGAAGAAAAGCGGAAGAAGATTGATAATGGCATTAGCAAGTACTTCAGCGCAAAGAATGCTGCCATGGCACCGAAAACCAAAGTGAGGACCCTGTATTCAGTTGTATCCGGCAATGAGCTGACATTTCTAGCCTGTCGCTACCGCCGCCGACAAAGATTTCATGGATGATCTGCTAGGCGAAATCGACACAAACCCCATCCACTCGTCTACTATCCGAACGAGACCCATCAAGACCGAAGCAAGGCGGAAAACTCGCGTGCTGTCCCCCCCAATATCTGAGAACCGCCCAACAGTGACAAAGCGACAGACGAACGACTCCGACAGTCACATGCCCGGTACACCGCCAGTAGAAACTGCAGATCCAGACGATGATGGGCTCCCAACATTCGACGACGATGTCCCCATGAGCGATCCTCCACTCCAATCGTCACCCGTCGCAAAGGCCGTAGAGCGCAGAGCACAACCTGTAGTGAAGATAGAAGAGGAAGAGGAGGATCTCATGGAGATTGCCCAGCCGACTGGCCAATCTGGTGTCCCTGTTGCTAGCGTGAACATGGCTGGCCGACGCCCAATAGCAAAGATCAAAAAGGAAGACCCGCCCACACCTGCCGGCTCATCGCCCATCAAACCGTCTACAACAAACGTCGATGCCTCCTCATGGAATGATGTCACAAGTAATCTCAATGTTATGAGCAGTCCCGCTCCCCAGACTGCAGCAGTAGGCAAACTGAACCCACAGGATGCCTTGGAAGACGATGGTAGCTTACGCATGTTCTGGATCGACTACACCGAAATCAATGGCAGCCTGTGCTTGTTCGGCAAAGTCAAAGACCGCAAGTCTGGCAACTACGTCAGTTGCTTCGTGAAAATTGACAACATTTTACGAAAGTTGTATTTCCTGCCCCGAGAACACCGTCAGGTCAGGGGAGTAACCACCGACGAGGAGGTGGATCTAGAAGACGTATCAAACGAGGTAGATTCGATTATGAGCAAGCACCGTGTAAATCCATACAAGGTCAAACCATGCTCAAGAAAGTACGCTTTTGAGTTGGCCGATATACCCAAGGAGGCAGATTACCTCAAGCTTCTGTATGGATACGACAAGATGCCCCTGTCTATTGACTTGACAGGAGAGACATTCTCCCACGTTTTTGGAACCAACACCTCCCTTTTTGAGCAATTTGTTCTCTGGAAGAACATCATGGGCCCGTGCTGGCTGAAAATCGACGCACCTGATTTTGGTGCTGTTGCCAATGCTTCTTGGTGTAAGCTCGAAGCTCTGGTCAAAAAGCCCAACAACATTACTGTTTTGAGTGCTTCAGACAACCTGGATGCGCCTCCCATGACACTCATGAGTATTTCTCTTCGAACCACGTTCAACGCGAAGGACAACAAGCAGGAGATCCTGATGGCTAGTGCTATGATCTACGACAACTTCTCGCTAACCGACACTACGCCAGCCGACCAGATGCAGTGCAAAAGCTTTACCATCATGCGGCCGAACGGGCCTGCTTTCCCTATAGGCTTTCAGGGCGAAGTTGAGAAGATCAAGGGTAACATGTACCTCAAGAAGACTGAACAAGAACTTCTCAGTCTGCTGATGGCAATGTTCCAACGGCATGACCCGGATGTTATCGTTGGCCACCGTCTGGATGACGTAGATTACAGTGTCTTGCTCAACCGCCTGCGAGAAAAGAAAACCCCGGGATGGCACCGTGTTGGACGTCTCAAGAGGAGTGACTGGCCCAAGACCATGGGCAAGGGTGGAGGCAGCTTCTTCGCTGAAAAGCAACTGGCTTCTGGCCGCTTGTTGTGTGATTTGGCCAACGATCTCGGAAAATCTCTTATGCCCAAGTGCCAATCGTGGAGTCTAGAAGAGATGTGTCAGCTTGGCCTCAATCAGCGACGTAAGGAGCTCGACAACGAGGCCGCTTTGAATACTTGGGCAACGACAAAGGAAGGCCTCGTAAACTATGTCAAGCATTGCCAAGCTGATGCCTACTTCATCGCTGCTATAGCGATCAAGGTGCAGATGCTCCCCCTCACCAAGGTTCTGACTAATTTAGCTGGTAACTCTTGGGCTCGTACACTGAGTGGAACTCGCGCTGAACGCAACGAGTACATTTTGCTCCACGAGTTTTACCGGAACAAATACATCTGCCCAGACAAGCAGTGGGGCAAGAGCAAAGTCAAGGCGGAGGACGAGGCGGCCGAAGGAGAAGAAGGAGCAGACGCCAAGAAAAAGGACAAGTTCAAGGGTGGTCTTGTCTTTGAGCCTGAAAAAGGTCTATACGACAAGTTCATCCTGGTCATGGACTTCAACTCCCTTTATCCCAGTATCATCCAGGAGTACAACATCTGCTTTACGACTGTGGATCGGTCCGAAATCTCGGAAGATGATGACAAGGTGCCTGAAGTTCCTACGGACCAAGAGCAGGGCATCTTGCCGCGCCTCATCGCCACGCTTGTCTCTCGGCGTCGGGAGGTAAAGAAACTCATGAAGGCTAAAGATGCTACCCCAGATCAGTTGGCCACTTGGGATATCAAGCAAATGGCTTTGAAGCTCACTGCCAACTCCATGTACGGATGTTTGGGATACACCAAATCTCGATTCTATGCCCGGCCACTCGCGATGCTCACCACGTACAAAGGTCGAGAAATTTTGCGAAAGACCAAGGACATGGCTGAAGAAAAGGCACTTCGTGTCATCTACGGTGATACTGATTCTGTCATGATCAACACCAACGTCGACAACATTCAGGATGCGCTCAAACTCGGTAATGAATTCAAGAAGGAAGTCAACGACAGCTACAGATTGTTGGAGATTGACATTGATAACGTATTCCGACGTATCTTACTGCACGCAAAGAAGAAGTACGCCGCTATTAACATGGTACCTGTCGATGGCAAGTATATCGAGAAGCTGGAAGTCAAAGGTCTGGACATGAGGCGCAGAGAATACTGTGCTCTCTCGAAGGAAACATCCACGTAAGTTTTGAGACTTCTGGACAGTTATCACACATTGCTGACAATATCTTAGTGAGTTGCTTAATTTCCTTCTCAGTGGTGAAGACCCTGAAGTAGTGGTTGAGAAAATTCACAATCACCTGCGGGAACTCAGCAAGCAAATGCGAGAGTATGCCATTCCGCCTCGGAAGTACACCATCTACACGCAGCTGGGAAAGAACCCCAAGGAATACCCCAACGGCAATTCCATGCCCTCGGTGCAAGTTGCTTTACGTCTCATGGCCAAGGGTAAACACGTCAAAGCAAAGGATGTTATGAGCTTCATCATCACTGGAGATTCTTCAGGGTCCGCTGAGAATGCGGCCAAGAACGCTTATCCCGTCGACGAAGTCTTGAAACCGGACAGCGAGCTCAAGCCAGATATCGACTACTACCTCCACAAACAGATTCTGCCACCAGTGGAGCGTCTCTGTGCACCTATAAGTGGCACAAATATCACTCTCCTTGCTGCTTGCCTTGGACTGGATACCTCCAAATATCGCGTCAGTACAGTCTCTGGCGGTGCGCAACAAGATACCGAGATCCATCCTCTGGAGTCCCAGATCCCAGACTCTGTACGCTTCCAATCCTGCTCGCCGCTTTGGCTACGCTGTCGAGCTTGCACAACGGTCTTCCCTTTCGAGGGTTTCTCATCATCTTCGACTATGGCGTCATTACAAACAATCTCGCACAGTGGAATCCAATGTCCTGCAGAAGGCTGTGGCGCAACATTGCAAAATATCAGCGTAGTTGCACAACTGGAGTCCGCAATTCGCCAGGTTGTCGCCTCCTATTACGCGGGCTACGTTCTATGCGACGACCCACAATGTTCAAATCGCACACGCAGCATCTCTGTCTACGGGCATCGCTGCTTAGGTCCCAAGGGCCTCGCCCGCGATTGCTTGGGCAGGATGAGCTACGAGATCAAGGAACGTGATGTATGGAATCAACTTCTGTATTATCAGTCTTTGTTCGATGTCGATCGCGTGGGGAAGATGGACGGTGGTGTCAAGTCTGAAGATATGGAGAAGAAAGAGAAGATGAAGGTTTTGGCTGAAGTGAACAGGGAGAGGTTTGATACGCTCAAAGGTGTTGTGGAGAGGTGGTTGGAAAGAAACGGAAGGCAGTGGGTGCAGATGGATAGTCTCTTTTCTTTTGCGCTCAAGGCATAGAGGATGGATTTGGTGCATTTCTGGGTACCAATGGGCGCGTCCTGCGCATCTCCGGTGAGGTCAAATGTCATGACACGGCAACGACGTTTAGTTGTATAATATTGATTTTTTTTTTCAAATTAACGATTTTTGCAACCATGGCATTCAAGCTAATTTCTTTATTGATTTCGGGTATATGTGCATGTTTGGGGTATGAATATTAGAAATTACATCGCTCGTTGTTGACAAGCAGATTCCACCAGGCGAAACCTTGTTCAAGAACCGCTTGATTCACACTGTCGCGATGCCCCTAGGAACCTGATCACTGTGTGTACTCTTCTTTCCCGCGCCCTGGGTAACTATACGACATGCCTCGTGGAAGACAGTAACGAAACGATGGATATCGTGGAAGGAGTTGTACAGCGGCGCGGGCGCAACCCTCAGCACATCGGGCTTGCGTTCGTCCACCACGACGCCGCGCTCTTCAATGTAATGTTGAACTTGGTCCAATAAGCCTGGGTTCAGGAGCACACTGAGCTGTGCGCCACGTTCAGTGGGGTTTGCGGGCGTGATGATCTTGTACGGTGGTTCGCCGTTTGGATATTTGAGGAGCCGAGCCTCGAGATATGCGGTCAGTTTGAGACTGCGCTGTCGCAGGGCATCCATGTCGGTTAGTGAAAAGACATCCAAACTCGCCATGACCGAGGTCATGTCCAGCGCGCTGGGGTTACTGAGTTGGAAACCACTAGCACCTTCTATAGGGACGAATGTATTCTCCATGCGGAACCTACTGTCCTTGTCGCTTCCCCACCATCCACTCAGGCGTGGGCGATAGGAAAGCTGTGCGTCTCCTGATGTGGTACGTGTGCCATTTGTTTGAGTCGTAGGTACCCGCTCCACCTTGCCGTGTCTTTCGTGAACAAAGAGTCCGCCAATGACTCCTGGACCACCATTCATGTATTTGTAGTTGCACCATGCTGCAAAATCCACATTCCAATCATGCAGCTTCAGAGGTACGTTTCCTGTCGCGTGCGCCAGGTCCCAGCCAACAGTTATACCCAAAGATCGGCAGTGGCGTGTTATCAGCTCAATGTCAAAGAATTGGCCGGAGTAGAACTGTATGCCGGGTAGAAGGACGAGAGCGGTACTTGGGGCATGGTGTGAGATCACAGACAGGATGTGTTCGTTCGATAGGTAAGGCAACGAGGCTGACGGGGGATCAATTGTGATCAAAGCTGAGGGGTCGAGGTTGTGGTGTGCAATCTGCGAGAGAGCAGCATACTATCACATCGTCAGTTACTGAAGAACAACAAGCTAGGAATGGGTCACCTACATGGTCGCTAGGAAATGCCTTGCCCTCGATAATGATCTTCCACCTGTCCTTCGTCGGCCGGTAAAAGCTTGCCATCAGAAGGTGAAGATTGGCAGTCAATGTTTCCATGATGACGACTTCGCTGGGAAGCGCCCCGACAATCTTCGCTGTTTGGTTCTTGATTGCGTCGTCGATGTGCAGCCATGGTGGGAGACCTCCCTCATAATCGGTGAAATGCCCAAAGACACCCTTGGAGGCCCATGTGTCGAGGTAGCGATTGACGTATTCTTTTGTTCTGCGCGGTTGGAGCCCGAGGGAATTTCCGCAAAAGTATATGGATTCCTCGTTGTCATCTGATCGCGAAGTAGCATTTTTTTCTTTGTTTTGAAATCCATGCTTGCGGTTTCTCAGATCGCCTTTGGTCGGTATAACAAACTCGTTTCTCAGCTTGCTCAATCCATCGTTCGCATCTTCGCGTCGCGCGAATTGCTCAGCGCAAAGTTCGGCCTCCGGTATCGCAAGATAAGGGTTATGTCCGTAAGGCATTGTTGTGGGGAGAAAGGAAATCGGGTTAGGACTTCAAGAATCAGGGCGCATGAGGTGCCAAGGTCACAGATAAGAATCCTGTTCCTTGAAATAATTCATGCATCAGGCGCGATAAGTAGATAGCTCGAACGGGTAGGGCTGTAACAAACCGGTGGCTCATACGAGAGAGGGTGGCGTCGGCGCAAGGCGGGGTGGTATTCTGACTAAGCGGTCCAGAACCCGACGTGACAGGCAGCCGTGATTGGTGCTGTCAATTGTCATATTCCTAGCTTATGACCTCAGATTCACAATCCCTCCACCTCGGACATCGCCCCGGATATCTTCGATAATACGGCAATGTCATCGTCCGCCATATGCGCATCATGCTGGCGCGCAGCGAGGAGAGCTGCCGGAGTTAAGGCAGCCGCGCCTTCAAAAGTCGTACCACAATTTGTGAGGGCGCATAGTAGGCTCGCCGCCTCGTACGCCACTTCGCAACCACTATACTTTGACTTCCTTGCACCGTTCATTGCACCACGGAGAGCTTCAGCACACATATCAGCACAAGATTCAGCCTTCGCGCAGGCACTAACCGTTCCACGACGAGCTCTTGCAACGTCCTCCGATGCCTCAACCGCTAAGCCCGCTCGTCCAGTTCAGAACCCACGAACTGACGACTCGGGCAAGCCCATGATAATTTCGATAGCACCACGTGCATCGAATCGCCTCTACAAAATCTCTACAGGCGACAATAATCCGAACCTCGCACTTCGCGTGACCATAGAGAGCGGCGGATGCCATGGCTTTCAATATCTCATGGACCTAACCGATCTGTCAAAGAACCCGCCTACAGAGGAAGATACCGTATTCGAGGGTGAGAAGGGAGAAAAGGTAGTAATCGATGAGTCGAGTCTGGAACTGCTGAATGGAAGCACTGTCGACTATACAATGGAGCTCATAGGCAGCCAGTTTAAGATCACGGGCATACCGGGAGCGACGAGTAGCTGTGGATGTGGAACCAGCTTCGACATCAAGATGTAAATCAAACAGAACGACTACATGAATTCCGTATGAGCGTTGACGAATGAGCGCGTCATTTCCATTCGTCACTACCATAATCATCTGTTTGCATAGCATTATGGGTACATCATCTTGGAGAATAGACGCATTGAGTACAACCTCCATGGTTGCACCTTTTTCTCGCTGTAATACCAGCCTTCTTTGAAGCTTTGAACCGGTTAGGATATTGCTAAGCGCTTGCATTTTCACAATCTGATTATTAAGGTGGCTGTCCCCTAGGACGCTCTGACTAATTTGAACCTGCTCAACGCAGCCACCCTTTTTGCTTATTTGGTCTCGTGAATTGTTTTTCCTCTTACCAAATGCGCCAGCATAATGCCTCCAATGCCCTTATTCGACATTAGTATTTTGCCTGGTGCCTCATCGCAAGTCTAGCATCAGCTACCCGAATTGATCAGAGTCAATGAAGGTCAGTAAATGTGCAACAGAGTATGGACTTGATGTCAGCAAAAGACTATCAGACATAAATGTACAATACGTTGTTCTTAGTAAAACCTTCATCTGTGTTCTAAGCTTGAAGATGGCAAGAAGTACAGTGCGCTGATGTAAAGTTATGCGCAGTAAAATTCGCGAACCATGGAGACAGTGCGTAATTTTGGGTCAAAAAGTACTCAATTTGTGACTTCTCATCAAAAATTTGCAGATGTCAAGGGAAGACATCAGCAGAGCAAGCGCCCTGGTGTTTCATTGGCCTGTTAATATCAGAAAGGGAGGGCAGGGAATCGGCTCACCTATAGGTTGTCAGAGAGAGTGTAGGCCATTTATTGCCTTCTGAAAACCCACAATTGCTATCATGAATGATCGCGCTGGGTTCCAGAGTGATTGGGGTTGCATTATAGGTGGGATAGCTGGTTAGGACCGAAACCAATCCACTCAAGTGTCGTCTCAGCATGATGAAGTCCAACGCAAAGGACTATGATAAATGCCGCTGTTTATTCATGGTCATATCAAATGAACAAGCCAGATGATGTCTCGTTGGTAAGAGTTATGATGAGCTCAGCTGTTTTCTACCTAGACCATTTTTTCCCCACTTTTGCTCGAGGCGGAAGGTGATTTTGGTTATAGTCGCTCCCTTTGCAGAAAGTGGGCAAAAAAGAAAACCAACTCCCGATCGACAACGCTCCCAAGCGTATGGCAAGATGTGGACCGAAAGGTACAGGGTCAGCAAGTCTTAGCGTTCTAATACACTTCTAGAACAACCGAAGACTCCACGGATGCAGGGTATGAGTCTTCACCAAAGACACTCGAACTATGCATGAAGCAGTTGAACGTGTGATTTAGGGCTGTTGTCCTGTCATCCAAGCAGATCATCCTAAAACAATGAGGTGTACAGATCGCCCATTGATAGTGAATCATGGTAGTTATTCGGATTCCGAGGCCAGCATCAATGTCCAGCATGACAGTCTGTCAGTGAAAGACTTTGAGTGCGTGTTGTCATCTTTTCTCAAGACCACAAATGCGCCAACAGCTCTTACCAGCCATTTGAGGAGGTAAATGCCTCAAGAATAGGGGATGCTGAGCACAGGGTTGTTTTCTACCATCTCTCGGACCGCGCGCGGCTCTAGAAAATTCAAGATACCAACCGAAGCACCTTTCTCAGCTCCTTATTTGCCAACATGGCTCGTGTCGAATTAGGTTTGGACTAGGCACTGAACAAGCATACACAATCAAGGGAAATGCAACGAAAACAAATTTCTTATTCACTATGCAAAAAGGGAAGTGAAGCTCAGAGGATCGGGAAAAAGCATACAAACCAATACTACCAAGAAAGCGGATTATCCCTGTTTCGTTAGCGCCCCTGAGCGCATAGCAATGTGCAGAGCACCGAGATTCTAGAAGGCGCTTTAGCAGTTTACAGTGGTCATTCACGCAACAGCCCAGCCACCTAACTCAACAATATCGTGAGTTATGCCGCGGCTTTTACTATGAATTAAGGGGAAATGGGATAGTGCGCGGATACGACGGGAATGCCGTCAACCGAGCGTTTGGCGTACCATGGAACCGCATGGCTGAGCGAGCCTACGAGCATTGCGTCCCTCGCTTCTCTAGTTGCAGCGGTAAGAATAGGGAATGTGAGGGGAGAAGGGGGGTTTATTTCGATAAGGGACGTGCTTTTATACATATGATGTCGATGGGTAGCAGGATGGTTGAAGTATTGCCTACATCTCACCAATAATATTTTCTAATACATGTCCTTGTACAAATAATCACATCATCTACTATACAAGGCGTCAAGCCGTTCTTGTCAATTATTTTCCTTACATACAACTAATTCATTCATCCAAACTGCCCATTGCCCATCATGAGCACAGCCGATTCCATTGGCGGTATCTCTCTTATGGCGCTTGCCATCATTGTTGTCGGTGGTATAATAGGTGTTCTCACCCTTATGATCGTCGCCGCCGTCATTTGGGACCTTCCAAATCGCAAGAAGCGAAAGGAAAACAAAGGCATCATGTCGATAGAAGAGATGGAACCCCCAGAAAAGTGTGGCATTCAGGTTACGGTGACAAGAGCCCAGAGCATCTCGGAGAGCAGCTCATCCCAAAGTTCACATGTCTCACAAACACCGTCAATACCGAATCGACCTGGAACATCTTCGACATTAGCGCCACCCCCGGCCAATTCAAGGAGTCCATGAGCAATCTACGACGGACCGATCCGACACGAATATGGTGTACTGGCAACCTCATTCTTCTAGTCCATTTACCTGCTAGTACTGGATCAACTATGTTAATTGGATACCTCGCCAAGGTGGATTCTTAGAAAACGGAGATAGGCCTATTTTACCTAGCGATGCCTCTTTTCCAAATCCAGCTAATGGTCTTGGTGGAAGGTTTGATCGCTCTTCGTAGCCTGGGGTTCGGAGTTAAGCACTAGTTATGAGGTATTGCCGGAACGTGGCGTGGCGCCGCTTACACACGCAGTGGGGAGTGTGGGTAATTTGTCTCAGCCCGCGATCTGCCTAGAAAAGTGGACGGAGATGCACAGGCTTAATCTCCGTAACATTCCTTATCTGCTTTGTCAATCGGAACAGCTTTCGTCCACGTTACACTGTCTTTGTTCACCACATCTTATCCGGAATGTTGCGGCCAATAGACCTCACAATGTGTCAGCTTCACGCTAGTTAGTAATATGAGTAGTTAAGTCCAAGAATAAACAAGCGCTGACGTGCACTCAGCTTCACCTCTTTGAGCTACTCAACGTATGTATTGGTACCTAAGAGCCACCCGGCTCAGCACACAAGCCATTTAGCCTTTCCCAATGGTTGTGAATGCCTAGATCCATCAGCAACCACCCCATAGTCGTAATAGTGCGCGCACTATAGGCAGATTGTATCTTAGTTCATAAGCGCTTGGCTCAGACACAGCACGCATATTCGCTTCCGAGATGGACAATCCTCCCGCTAAGTCCGACTAATTGCGTCGAGAACGGTATCCACAGCGAAATCAAGACATGCATGGAAACATGCATTGATGCTGCCTGATCTTCTGTGCATGGACGATGATTTTGGGACGCTATAAAGCCCCTTACAGTACCCCTTACAGACAGCTCAAGTCAACACATCGGTTCTTCTCGACATTTTCTACTCTTTCAGTTTCATCCAAAATATCGCCCATTCTTACATAGATTGCCCCGTCTTGCTATTTGCCCAAAATGTCCACTTTTACTCCCTTTAGCGAGCAACCCTCGCTACACACAAACGCTCCCTACCGCGCCGCCTCTCTTACACAGCCTGCCAATCTTCGTCAAGCACTTAAAGATGCTCAGGCTGATGCCAGCAAGAGTCTCATTGGCCTCGCCCATGGAATTCCCAGCACGTTTGTAACCAAGCTCCTTGCCAGCACGAAGCCGGATTTCATCTGGATTGATGTTGAGCACGGCATGTTCGATCGATTGACGCTGCACGAGTAAGTTTTACAGAGGATTAGTGGGAACCCATTTACTTACTGCCGATTCAGTTGTATCCATGCTGCACAACATCATTCAGAGGGAAAGTCGATGGTCATTTGCCGTGTACCGAAACACGATGAAATCAGCCTCACAACTGCGCTCGATGCAGGATGTGCAGGTATCGTCATTCCACACGTCGAGTCCGCACAAGAAGTCAAAGACTTCATGAAAGAGATGTACTTCGGTGGTTGGTCTCCTCTGTCTTTCTCCCCTTCTTCCTCCATCTTCCACATTGCCCTCTGGAAAATCCATAATAACACAATTACACAGGAGGCAAGGGTCACCGCTCCTTCTCCCCGTGGAACTTCACACCCGGCCTATCCCAGTCCCTCTACCCAAATGACCCTTACAACGTTGCAACCGCAAACAACCACGTCTGTCTAATTCCGCAAATCGAGTCGCTCAAGGGCATGGAGAACGCCGAGGAGATTGCTGCCGTAGAGGGCATCTCCGGTCTCATGTTCGGCCCAGGTGACTTTATGATCGATGCTGGAATGGATATCGGTTCTTTCCTCAACGGCAATCCCGATCCAAAGTTCCTTGAGTACATGGGCAAGTTCAGTGCTGCAGCGGCAAAGAACGACGTGCCAATCTTCGGGTATGTTAGCTTTCTTGTCCACGTCCCCTCTGGTCATGGCTGTACTACTCTACCCTCACTGGAATCTATTTGGCTAACGTGTGATGTATTTGTAGTGGTGTTCTCAGCCTAGAGCAACTGCCTATGGCGATTGAGACCGGTTCTCGTGCCATTGTCGTCCAATTCGATGTCTGGGGTATGACGAGGCTGATGGCGAGTTCTTTGGAGGCAGGTTGGAAGTGTGCAAAATCGTATGAAGGTAACCCGAGGCCTAATTTGCCCAGTCTGGTGAATGGACAGGGTAAGAAGGCGGATGAGAACGGAGTCAATGGAAAGTAGGTGTCGGTTGATTGGGGAGTTCAACGCCAATTATTTGGTATAGATTCACTACGGTTATATCGTAGCTCATGCCTTTGTATTGTTTAGAGGCTTTGGCAAGAAACATTCATAATATGACTATCCCCTTAAGATACTGGAAGATTAAAAACCTTTGTGAGAACTCCACAATGATTAGAGAGAGATGACAGTTCCCAAAACAACTCCCTACTATCAGTTTTGGAATTTGAGGGATCTCCGCTTAAATAAGGTTTCTTGTCATGCGTCTTCGAAGTGACGGACTTAGACCACATCTGCCCTGGTTCCAAGAATAGAAAGAATTGAGTTTGCTCAGGAACATGCCAAAAATAGTACACAAGGCCGACTTGACTGCATTGACATCCAATGTATGCTTGGCTCAGCAATTCATCTTAGCGGTTTGAGAAGACTAGGCGCTTTAAATACGAACTGTACATGAAGTAAACGGTCAGCCCACGATAATACGACCAAAAGGAATCAGTCGAGGAATGGCCAACAATGGATATCTGGAATCTCCACTCGTCAGCTTACCATATATGGCCTGATTTGGATGCCGATACGAACAAATATTTCAAATACCCCTTCAAGCTACAACAAACTCGGTAACAAGGGTTTCAGAACCGAAGTTTCGGTTGTAAAATTCACTGCCGTGTAGTCATCTTTTCGGCCCTTTTCGCAGATAACAATAACTCGGATTCGTTAACCGAAATTCAGTCGAACATGCAAACATGTGAACTCCAGTCTAGAACCAGTCTCTCCACGAGATAGTGGCGCAACGAAAGAGTTCAAAATGAGCCAATATGTACATTGCTAGCTTTTCTCTCCTACTGCAGGAAGCATGGCCCGACAAATAGTACAACTGTTGTGCATCGTGTATGTGACCCCGGCTATCTGCCCCACCATGACGGCCTTAGTTCGAACTTTCTTCACACGTATTCCTGCCGAGTAAGCGGTGCCTATATCAATTCACTTACTATACGACCTGTGACTGGATATACAAACCATCATAGAAACACTGGCTTCAACATGTGGGCATCGCCACAAAGATAGCATATTCCTGAAGCCAGCACGCCGCACGTTACAACCATGCATCTTCCCTTGTGTCTTTCCCTCCTCTTATGGGCCTATCTTGCCGCTGCAGATTGCCAGAACTGTCCTTTATTCAGGTGGGCAAACCATATCCTCTACAGCGATACCGTCTTGAGGCATCTGCAATCAGTATTAACTTTTGTCACAGCGGAAGATGTGTCGGTGTTGGGCCAGATGGAAAACAGTCCTGCAAAGATGGTGAGGTAAAATACCAGTGGGTTCTCTGGCAAGACTACTGCTGCCACGATTCGGGATATTCAGTCAAGTGCTGGAGTTCCTGCTAAAGTGAGGAATGGGTTTTAGCAAGTACTCATAGCTACTTGTTAACACTTTCTAGTACGCTTACATTGAGGAATTTGAAGGCAATGCGGAGCTGAATGAGGTTGGTGGAGAGGAGAAGAACAGAGCGCACGAGGATATGGGAACATTATGGACTCTGACTACATTGAAAAAATAACAGTGTGAATGTTCCGTGAAATGACATTGCATATGCCCTCCATACAGCCATGAGATTAACCATTCCTTGTCTGCTAGTTCTTTAGGGTTAATCTTTTGTACTATAAGCCATATGGCAAAGAATGAACAGCGATCGACAACCTCCAATAGCTGTCGTACGTAGTTTGGGCCCTAGCATACTAGTATACACGTGATGCGGACTCAAGTCCGATCCTTGTCGGACCTAAATCAATTGCCTACCGGGCGCGTATCCAGAGCAACAACTATCGGATCTCAGCCAGCCACTGCTACACCACGCGCTGAATGCGAACCACGCACTACTATAGCCGTCGGCTATGGTTCTTCCGGTTTAGATAGTAGATCCTGCTTCGTTACCGCCGGTATAACTAGCTTGAACTATAAGTATGTTTACCATGAGCAAAGGAGTCGAAGTTATGCTATTCATTCTTCTCCGAAAACGCCATGGGTCTCTCTTGGTGACCAAGTAAAAAGAAAAGAATAACAATACAGCTTGTGTATGAACGCTCAGCGTATTAACGGACAGATAGCGATCATGAAGAGAAGGAAATTGATGGGTTGGTGTATCAGAGGAGGGAAAACAGATCCACTGTCTACCAATGAAGGAACGGGCATGCGCCAGCTACATGGTACCAAGATTGTCAGGTATGAAGTGGGAGAGCAAGCGAAATCTGATTCGCAGGACATGCCGCTGGGCTACAGGCATCAACCTAGAGAGATGTAAAGAGGAATCCAGAACGCAGGGTGGCTATGAAGTGCTAAACTGTGTACAACACAGCTTGATTCCTTTTGAACGCCAATCCACGCGTGATGACGACTGAGGAGGCCATTATGTCGGATAAGACGGGCTTGTGATGTTGCAAGCCTGGGTGGTGTGGTTCTAGGCTTGCCCTCCTACACTGCGCACGGGCCATCCCAGCCATCACCAACCACCACATTTTCAAGTCGTCGGAAATTACGCAACGCAACGGTTGGCAGTGATGGATCTCAAATACGAATACCGACCAGCTCGTTTCCACTACGGTCTTTTCCAGCACCAGCCAATATTGAACCCTTGGTCGACAGGTTTCTACGACAATTAGCAGTTCGGGCGTGTTACCATACCATCCTCCGTCTATCGACACGATGCTTTTCCACACTCAGACACTTGCACTGGCCGCTCTTTTCTCGACATTGATCGCTGCAAGACCCTTTGATTCGGTGGAACCGCGCAATATTGCCGCGAGGGGCAAGAGTTACGCCGTAGTCAATGTTGGTGGAGACTCGACGACCGAGACTCCACCGATGGCGACCTCAACAGTCGAGACGACGACCACTGTTGAAGTTGCTCTTCCAGGGAAGACTATCACCAGAGAGGTGACCGCCACAGTCGTCCCAGCACCACCATCACCTCCTCCAGCACCTACCACCCCTTGCTCAAGCTCGAGCAGCGCAGCGAAGTCGTCATCAAGTTCCGCATCGGTTTCTTCGACATCAACTCCTGGACCTTCGGCACCGCCAGTTGTAACACCGACCGCGTCCATGAGCGTGCCATCAAGCAGCACGTCAACACCAATCGAAACACCAAAGCCGATCTTCATTACTGTCACCGTCCCAGAGGACGATGGCCCCACTGAGTATTACGACAATGGCCAGTGGCATACCAACTACCGGATAAAGACATTCGACGCTGCAACATCGTTGCCAGTGGCTTGAGCTCCATGTCGACCAATTTCGTTTCTTCTTCCCAGCGAGGCGGTCGGCTGGCTCAACTGTCTGTTTCTATTCTTTGACTGTGTTATAACGACGAATGAGTAATGGTTGCATGGCGACGCGCTAGACGGGCGAACGAGTACGCATTGGGATGGCGTTTTGCCATGATGGCAGCAATGGACGCGTCTTCGGACCCGCATGTACATGTATTAGGCTAGATATTAGAGACAACGAAGAACAATACCATGTTTACAAGTGCCGAGCAGTGATGTCTGGGTGGGTGGGCGAGTGACGGGAAAGCAGTGGCCGGACCAGCGATGATGACGCAGCCCCAAGGAGAAGGTGACATCCCTGCCCACGGCGCTTGGCGCGAACGGTTACGCTCAAGGCGGCGGTGCCTGTATCCACCACGACCAGTTCTCCACAACCCCGGACGACCGGCTCTCCCTCGACATACACAATGGCGTCGCCGCCCCCTGTAGAAGACCAAGCTCGTCTGCTTGAAGATGCCCTGGCCGTGGTGCGCCAGCAGACAATGCTCATGCGGCGGTGTCTCGAGACGCCGGGCAAGTTGATGGATGCGCTCAAGTGCAGGTACGCGCATGGCCTATGAGTGAAGCATGAGGGCTGGCATGCCCTCGGCGCAACTGAAGCTACAAAAGCAATGCTGACGTCTCCTTCTCGCCCAGCTCGACCCTCGTTTCGGAGCTGCGCACCAGCAGCCTCGGCCCAAAGCAGTACTACGAGCTCTATATGGCCGTCTTCGATGCCCTCCGCCACCTTGCTGTATACCTGCGCGAGAATCACCCTGTGAACCACCTGGCAGACCTCTACGAGCTGGTTCAGTATGCCGGCAATATCATTCCCCGTCTCTACCTCATGGTCACCGTCGGCACCGTCTACATGGCCATTGAGGATGCGCCGGTCAAGGAGATCATGAAGGACATGATGGAGATGAGTCGCGGAGTTCAACATCCTGTACGCGGCCTGTTCCTGCGCTATTACCTGGCCGGCCAGGCCCGCGATCACCTTCCCTCAGGCGACAGCGACGGGCCCGAGGGCAATCTGCAGGACTCCATCAGCTTCATTCTCACCAACTTCGTCGAGATGAACAAGCTGTGGGTGCGCCTCCAGCACCAGGGCCACTCAAGAGAGCGCGAGCAGCGTACCAAGGAAAGGCAAGAACTGCAACTTTTGGTCGGAAGCAACTTGGTCCGTCTGAGCCAGCTGGTAGATTTGGATAATTACAAGAAGATCCTGAACCCACTTCTCGAGCAGATTGTGCAGTGTCGGGATGTCCTTGCGCAGGAATATCTTCTAGAAGGTATGTCCTGGAGGTTCAGGGATTTAAATGCAAGGATTTGGCTAATACACTCCAGTCGTTACCCAGGTCTTCCCAGACGAGTTCCACCTCCACACTCTCGATCAGTTCCTCTCCGCCGTCGCACGTTTAAATCCGCATGTCAACGTAAAAGCTATTGTCGTCGGCCTCATGGACCGGCTATCGTCCTATGCGCAAAGAGAAGCGGAATCGGAAAGCCCAGAGCAACGTAAGAAGACAGAAGAGGAATCGATTGCACAACTGTTGGAGCAGATGCGCATAGCAAAAGAGAAAGAGGCAGCCGAACCAGAACCGGCACCGGCGCAACAAAATGGTGGCTCCCCAGAAGACTCAGAAACGCAACCGTCTGCGGAAGAGGTAACAGAAGACTCATCTGCTCCCGCCGATGCTCCCGCCGAGGCTCCTACTGAGGAGACTCCGGCTACCGAATCAGATGGCGAAATTGAGAAGAAACGGGGTATACCAAACAACGTCAAGCTCTTTGAGATATTTAATGAGCAGGTTCAGACATTGGTCAAGATGCAGCGATTGCCAATACAAGACACCATTGGACTGCTAGTGTCGTTGGCAAATCTTGCATTGTGAGTCTCAGTAGCTTGTATTGCTCAGCAACTGCTAACTGCTCCAGGAACATTTACCCCGAGCGGCTCGATTACATTGACCAGGTTCTGACATTTGCGAACCAAAAGGTTGCTGAATACCAAAACAGCGCAGACCTACATTCCCAGGCCACCCAGAGTCAGATTCTCAGTCTCCTTCTTTCGCCTATCAAGACCTACATCTCGCTCTTCACCGCCCTGGCGTTACCCAACTTCATCCCTCTTCTACATTCACAGCCGTACCCGACTCGAAGAGCTGTAGCAGGCGAGGTAGCAAGAAGCCTGATGCGGAACCAAACCTCTATTGCAACAGTGGAGAACCTTGAAAGTGTGTTGGAGATCTTGAAGGTTTTGATTAGAGAAGGCATACAACAAGCACAAGGATACCCGGGAGGACCGATCCAAAGAAGGGCACAAGAGACAGAGGAGACGATAGAAGAGCAGGGCTGGCTGGCGCGGATAGTGCATCTCATCCACGGCAAAGACAACGACACCCAGTTCAAGGTAGGTCAAGCTACCATCGTTGCCTCCATTTCAGAAACTAACCCCATTCATAGCTGCTGCAAACCGCCCGAAAGGCCTTCGCCGAAGGCAACGAGCGCGTCAAGTACACTTCTCCTGCAATCATTACAGCATCGCTTAAGCTTGCACGACAGTACAAGAAGCGCGAACACTTTGAAGACAACTGGCAATCGCAATCCTCGGCTCTCTACAAGTTCATGCACAACACGCTATCGACACTGTACACTCGGGTCACAGGCTCGGCAGACCTCTCCCTCCGCCTGTTTGTTGCTTGTGGCCAGGTCGCCGACCAAAGCGGTTTCGAAGAGGTTGCATACGAGTTTTTTGCTCAAGCGTTCACAATCTACGAGGAAGCAATTAGCGATTCAAGAGCACAGTTCCAGGCCGTCTGTGTCATTGCAAGCGGCTTGCACACCACAAGGAATTTCGGAAAAGAGAACTACGATACTCTAATCACAAAGTGCGCGTTGCATGGCAGCAAGTTGCTGAAGAAACCAGACCAGTGCCGCGCAGTGTACCTTGCCAGTCATCTGTGGTGGGCGACCGAGATTCGCGCGCTAGGCGAAGAGGACCCGAAGGACGTGAGTATCTTTCAGTCATTTGTTGAGCGGCGCCAGTACTAACGCATCTAGCTCTACCGCGATGGCAAGCGTGTACTCGAATGCTTGCAACGAGCACTTCGTGTTGCCGACGCATGCATGGATGCCGCTGTATCCGTCGAACTGTTTGTCGAGATACTCAACAGATACGTGTACTACTTTGATCAAGAAAACGAGGCAGTAAGTCTTTACAAATATTCGAGTCTAAGATCCATCACTAACGGCAGCCTTCGCAGGTCACCACAAAATACCTCAACGGACTCATTGAGCTCATCCACTCAAATCTTCAATCCAACGAAAACGCATCCTCCCTTGAGAACCCACGTAAACACTTCCAGCGTACCTTGGATTACATAGCAAGTCGAGAGTATGAAGGCGTAGTAACGACACCAAAGTAGCTGTAATAGGTAATTCGCATGCAAAATGGAGAACAGTCGTGGTCGCTAGTGTGGTGCGAACAGGATCATGGGCAAGGGTTGTAGTGTGTGTGCATGTGGTGTATACCAAATGTATACCAAATATGATACGAAAATACCAACATTGAAAGCCTTCGACAGCTGCAGTGATACATGTGACATTCAAAGTTTCTATGAGCTGTGTGACCAAGAAAACTCGTTCACTGCAGTTTTGTATACGCCATTTGTGCAATTTGCCTAATACGTCTCAAAAGAAAATTGACCATGATATTCAAATTCGGGGGGGTATGTATATAATCACACGAAAGAAAAAAAGACATTAGTAGGAAACCATTCAGGAAATCTCTTGTTCCCAGTGTTGTTTCGTATACCCATCTCTTCGAGATCAGTCATGTATGCCATGTCGCATGTCCCCTGCAATTCCTCATATGCACAAAGAAATAGAAAAGAGAGAGAGAGAGAGAGAGAAAGGGTTGATGAACTCGTGTCCATGTCCTTCCCTGGACCCAAACAAGCCAAAACAATAACAATAGGAAACGCGCGTTTCTGACTGAAGCAGTGTCTTTACGTGAGTCAAGATGATAAACTCACCTGAAAAAGGAAAGATTGAGAGAGTGTTTGTGTGTGTGTGTGTGTGTGTGAGAGAGAGAGAGAGAGAGAGAGAGAGAGAGAGAGAGAGGGAAAAGACTGAAAGAAAAACAGACGTCAAGTCCCGAGATGCACGCCAAAAACAAAAAAAAGGTACCTAAGAACGATGATGCCTGCTCAACGAAGCAGGCTGCGGCGAAGCACTAAACTTGCGGAATTCTTCTTGCGCCCACGCCTTCTCCTCTGTATCCACGCTGGACGGACTGTACTCGTTACCGTAGTCCCAGCCCGCGTGCGGCTTGTGTCTATGCTCCGGGGTCGACGAAGAGTCGGATGAATCGGCGGAGGAAGAGGACGAAGGGGGAGGTGGCATATGATTTGATTTGATGACGTCGTATTGTTCGTTTCTTGGGGGATGGTAGATAGTAGGTCTTGGGGTTGTAAGATTAGGATTACCATTAGTCGTGGTGTTATATCGGCTTCTTTGGTGGGCTACCATGGGGCTGCGATCGAGCGGGTGATTGGGATAAGTCGGAGTGTTTGTTGGTTCGCGAAGGAGCGAGGCATCAACGATGCGGCTTTGGTCGCCGCTCATATGGTTGAGCAGAGAGATGATTTCTAGACTGGGGCTGGTTGATAATCCCATTTGCCGGTTCGGAGCGGATACGGATTGTGAGGGTCGGTGTGATCGGCGGGGCTCGGGTACTTCGTAACTGAAGGAGGGTCTGGGAGAGGCCATGGGGGTGCTGTTGGAGCGGTGGTGAACAGCTTGCTTAGGGGCAGGAGGTACTGTGTATTTGGCGGCCCTTTTGGGAGACATACGGCCGTTTGTGGTGTGCATTGCTGCCATGGCGTTGTATTCGGGAAGGGGCATGTTGCTCTGATAGTACACTGGTGGTGGCGGTCTCATGGGTAATTTGGACATGCTTCTTCCGCTGTTCGTCTCCAGCCTGGATAATGCATTCGTCACCGCGTCTCCTACGTCTACGTTGTTCAACTCGTGGTTCTCCAGCTCGAAGGTCTTTTTCCGTTTCACAGTCTTGGACGACGCGCCATTGGTGTGCTCTAGAACAGGACTTGCGCCCTTCGGCGGCACAGCATCGGGGAGTGGCCAATCAGCCGGAAGCTCTGGAACTGGAGGTGTACTATTAGTTTCTCTGGAGACTCTGTGTCTTGTTGGAGCCCCAGATGCGTTCACACTCTTTGACGAGCTAGCCCTTGGTGAGGTAGCGTGAGCAGCTGGCTTAGAGGAGCTTCCATGAAGCGTTGACTGAGACGACTTAGACATGGCTTTCATGCTATGTCGACTTTTCGTCGAATCTTGTGAAAGGCGTTTCACCTTCCAGTTGCCAGTCTTGTCGTCAACCTCAAGAGTTGAGTGTGGGTATCGTAGCGAATCTGCTAGGGTCTGGGAATCCTCAAACACGGATGCTGGGTATTGATGCAGAGTCTCATTGGAGTCGTTCGGATTGGTCATGGAGCTTCGCGTGGTGTTGATAACAGTTGGGTTCTTCTCGTCTTCATCGTGTAGGTCAACGCGGCTTCTAGAGTAGTCGCCGGTCTTGTTTGCGCCATTTGGAATGTAAAAGCGTAGGTCGACGCGGCCTGCGGCGAACAACACGACAACGAAAATCTCAGTAACAAAGTTGAAGCAGTAAAAACTTGCCTTGGATAGGTACCAAGGTAGTTCGATCGTTCCGCGTTGGACGTCAACCATCAGGGTTGGTGGGATCCAGGCCAAAACGCAACGGAACACTTGTCCGATTGACAGGACACATACCGAGATCAAAAGGATCGTGATGTTGTTACGAAGTCTGCCTGCACCAAACTTCTCAACCTCAGTGCGAGGAATGAGAAGTGAAAGACAAACCAAAATAGCAGGTGCGAAACAGAATGCTGTGGCATATGTCTGGGCGATGAGGAACAAACCGCGGAAGGCATCAAGCTTCACTTGGTCGAGAGTGAAGAATTTCCAAATTTGACTTATGATGAGGCCAAGCAAAGTGACAATCAGAAAGAAAAGTCCGCCTCGATGGAAGATGCGGTAGTGTGTAGACCATCCTAGACTCGGGTGTTGGGCGCGAAGAATACGTTGAGCGAAGAACCAGTTGACCATGTACAAAATGATGGTGCCCGCATAAGTAAAGATGTTTGCAGCGATGGCGAGTCCGACGTCCCTGGGATAGTTTGACCATGCGATGCGTAAAACCATGGTAATGATTCGGATTTTGCAGAGACCTATCGCACATTAGTTATTGCGATATCATGATGAACTGATCATGCTAGCATACCCAAAATCGCGCCATTGAAAACAAACTTGTGGCCTCTGTGTTTGTTGCCTTTGAAGATTCTGATGTGAATAACACCGAATACTAGGTAGAAGAAGAGAAATACGGCTGCGGCAGGTACATCAGGTATAATGCTAGGTGACCCACCCAATCCGGCGTCGGTAGGAGCATATGGGGGACCATGTCGGTTTGATACTCCTGACTGTTTGATGTTAGTCGCGCACTTCACATTCTCATACTATTCGACACATACTGGAGGGCCTTGTGCTCCTTGTTGTGAAGACATGCTTCACTGTTTGTTCGTTGTTCGTCGGAGGGGAGTGCTGGTTGTACACGTCAAGGAAAAGCCAACACAGCTCTCTCTCCCAACAAGGGAAACGGGCGAGATGGCGTATATCAAGTTCAAGATAACCACCTGAGTGTCCGCGGCTCAGATCATAGTTGACATGCTTAGACCAAGGGGGCAGATGGTCGTACATAAGCAAAATGCATGACCGGCATATACAACAGCAACAACTCTGTAATTAGTTTGAATGAGAGGGGGAAGGCAGTTCCATGCATCTATATGCGGGCACGTCATTAGCCCAATCTTAGCCGTGGTAGCTCAGCACCAAAGCGTGAGATGCATTGGGTGCTCGATGGTAAATGCTTTCCGCACCCGTGGTGTGCAGACATAGATAGACACGTCGATCCAGAGCTACGACGCAATGTCCCCGAGGCCGTTTCTTCGAGCGATATGCTTTTTCTCTGATGAATATATCACATTCATCATGCTCTCCTATCATGGGAATTGGCACGGCAGGGCTTGGCGTCAAGACACCAAGAGCACATTGCCTCCGTGGCAGAGCGCCTAGCAATGCACCAACATGACATGCTATTTTCCTGACGTTATGGACGGCCTGAAGGTGGCATCGGGTCTCCTCAGTGAAGCCGGGGATCTGCTTCTGTCGCTTGGTTGACGTCGAGTGGATGAGATGGGATCGGCGAAAACGGTGGAGGACTGCCGACCAATGACGCCTGCATCGGGCCTGTGCCTGGCCAGTGCCGGCTTTGCTTGTTGGCGGCGATAGGGCAGCATGGCGCGCATGTGAACGCTGCTTATATGCCCCGTATGTCGGTGCCTGGATGCTGCGTGGCCGAAAAGAACAAGTAATTCTTCTCTCCATGGCCGCGGAGTCTGCAATTAGGAGCAGGCAAAGTCGTCCAGCCGAACATTATGCTTTCCGCTCATCTCCTTGCCAGTGCGAGGTGGCTGCCCTCCTACCCCAGATTTTCGGCACGGTGAAACCCATCGGAATGACGATTGAGACGTAGAACTTCGCGTGTCAAATCCATACTCGTCCACCATCATCACTCGCTCACTACGTCCCCAATGCCAATTGTGCCGCACAGATAGCCTTTGCACTGCTCATAGCATACTCGCAATGCCCCCGAAAGCGAAGCCGCGCGCGGGTAAACCCGCCAACAAGGTCACCAAAAAGGCCCTCCCACCGCCCTTCACGCCCGCACCCCCCGAGCTTGAAAACCTTCTCTACACGTTCGACCCCTCCCTCGTCTACATAACGCATGTGGATGCCCATCCGGCGTGGTTCAAACGGCGCATCTTCTACGTACCCCTCCTACTCAACGCCAGCTTCGTCCTGCTCCTACTATGGCGCCTGTACTCGATTGGTCCCCACTACTGGGCCATAGTCATGTCCGTCCTTGGACACCCCAATGACACAACAATATACTGGGCTTCTTCTTCATGGGGCTCGTTGCTATGGAAAGTTGGAAAGCGCATGCTCATGTTCCTATTCGACTTCTTTCTCTTCCGGATCGTAGGGCCATGGCCGTGGAGTTTCTTCATTGAGCAGCCCGGCAATCCCGTCAGTTGGCGATGGAATGTAGGCTTCAGGGATCAAGAAATATACGTTCGGGTTAGCCGGGGCTGGGATGCCAAGGATCTCTTGGGCGAGAGCGAGGGAGGGAGCAAAAGGGCAGGAAGTGATAACCCCTTTTTCAAGACACGTATTCTACCAGCAGTGGACAAGAAGCGTTTGCAAGAGAAAACAGGCTATATGCTCATGGACGCTGATTTTGATCTCGACTTCTTCGGCATGGTGGCTGCGACACAGCTGCTCGACCGCAAGGACATAACCCTCGACCACGTTCGAAAGAGCGTCTTCGTGTACGTTGGTGACCCTGAAGCTGAAAATGGCCAGTGGGCCGTTTGGGACTGCTCTAAGCTTGACGAAGGGTCTGAGACTGAAGCCAGAGAGAAGGTCATAGCCTTCAAGGACAAGTTGACAGCTATGGGCAAAGAGAGTTTGTTCTTCAGATGGGTCGAGCTCATCCAGTACGAGAGCAATGCGCCTGGTGGGTTCACCCCTGAGAGGCAAGCTGCGGCTGCGGAAAAAGTAAAGCAAATGTTCGAAGATCAAGGGGTAGATTTCGAGCAGTTCAGCAAGGAGATAGGAGGCATGGATGGCATGGCGCGCGCCTAATTGAGTGCTATTTACTGCTATGTTAAATCAAATAAGGGAGGGTTGCGTGAATGCAGAGACTTTTGTTAGCCTAGACCGCGATGATACCCAGTCTTGTCGAAGAATGATAGAATCATACACACCATACGCCGTGCTTTTCTTATGCCCTTCCTTTGGCGAATCAGCGCGCTGTTCACGAGATTTTGCTGATAGACGGTGAATTTCGGTTGAGTTAGGGCATGATAAGACGAAATAGGAGAAAAGTGGTCTTCCCAAGTGCCTATGCACTCTCATGGGCGTAAAGATGTATCCTGATAATGCTTCCCACATGAAATTGTTCATTTCCATCTGTCCTCCATCCCCAGCTAACTCAGTAGCATGGTACCGAGCAGGTGTGAAACACTGCTCTCGAATGTGGCGTACGTGTTCGTCTGACAATAGAACATGTCTTTTTCTTATTTGCTTCCTTTTCTTTGTGAACACGTCAGAAGAGAACCAACAAGACTTCCGATGCGTGAGCCGGTTCTCTTTATGTATTTGAGAAAATGAGCCAATCAGAGGTGGAGATATATCCCCGTGTATATAAAAGACGAATTTAGTCAGTTTCACATAATGGTAACTCTTTCTTATTTGTTGAAACAGGACGCGAGTTCGCGTAGCCAATTTCCTAGAGGAGTGATAGATGACCAAGTCTTGATCGCAGTCGTATCAAATCATCTGATCCGGAGTCGTGGCTAGTCCTATAATCTCGGTAGCTGGGGCAAACTACGGGATCCGCTTCGAACTTGGGACAATTCTAGGCCTTTCCCATGTGACCTACGGTGGCCGTGCAAATCGTCTGTGATGTTTCGAACCAGAGCGAAAGCGATTGGGCAATGCAAAGCATAGTTTGTGCCTAGATAGATTGACACTCGTCCACTCAGCTCGCATCGTAGAAAGTGTATTGGTCAAGGCTCGTCGGCGCTCCCTCGTCGCGGGTCAGAAAATTAGACGATTGCATGGGTATGTATTCGCTAAACAGATCTGCCATGCTCGCTCCTGGTCCGAACCCAAGATTTTGCATGAATTGCGGCTGGTTTTCCAACCTGGTTGCGTTATCAAGCGACGCCAGTTCATCAAAAAAGGTCTCAAGATCGCTAGTAGGTTCAGGATATCGCGGGTCGGTTTGTGATGGGCTAGGCACTGCCAGATGCGACGCATTTGTCGGATACG
This sequence comes from Curvularia lunata, assembly GCA_005212705.1. Classification (NCBI taxonomy): domain Eukaryota; kingdom Fungi; phylum Ascomycota; class Dothideomycetes; order Pleosporales; family Pleosporaceae; genus Curvularia; species Curvularia lunata. Next base: position 127,996 of record PELC01000030.1, on the reverse strand, counting down.
ACCCAGGAAAGAAGTCATTGAGGGGGTCCATTGTTGGGTGGGCTGTGGCATGGCTATCAGGAGTTACCATCTGCAGTGACTCCGGGGTTGATAGATTGATGCCTGCCGAAGTATGTCTAGCCGGCACGACAGCGCTCTCAAGGTTTGGCGAGGGTTTTTGATCATTTGGCTGAGACCATACTGCAACAACGCCCGTCCGCACCCTTTGTAGCCGTAGAACAGTTGCATCCGGCAAATTAAGCTGACTGGCAAGTCGGCTGATGGTAACTACAAGACTTTGAGTTGGTATTGGTAGTCGTTGAATACCAATGTCAGATTGGCACTGCTCGAGAACATCTAGCAACTGTTGTAAACCATAGTCCGAGGGATTGGATACAAAAGAAGCACAAAGATACGTCGATTGTAGTAGGGCTGCCGGTGGAGCAAGTAATGAGAAAGATTTGCCAGGAAAGGAAGTACCCAATTTTGCGGGTAAGCTCGATTTCCATCTTTCAAGACGTCGAGCAGCATCCTCTTGGTACAATAGCCGTGACCATCGCTGCTCACTACTAGCCAGTATGTCAACCAATTCAATGACATTGTTGAACGTACTTAGAGACAGCAGCGGAGTCATCCTTCCTGCATATGCAGGATCATTAAAACCCGACCAAGGCTGCCACTCCTCTAGACCGTCCTCATCAATGGGCCCAAGATGCTCCAAATCACTTTTTCGAAAGTGGGGACGGCGGTTAAGTTGGAATGCTAGAATGCCGTCGAGTAGCAGACAGCCATAGTAGACATGCTTGTATCTTGAGCACGCCATAAGCGTCGGCTGATCTATATTCTCCAAAGCTCTTGATGCGTATCCAGCGAGTAACCAGGCTGATCCCGTGAGCATTCTGGACATGTCGAATACAACTAGGTTAAGAAGAGATCTTATGTGTCCGATATTGAAGCTACCACTTTCGTTGGGTATCATAGATCTTGCAGTCTCGTACAGCTTCGTAGACCTTGCGGATGGTGAGTCAAGCGGGTCGTTTCGGTGTGCATCGTAGAGTGATGCTACTGCTAAGACGCTCCACAATTCAGCATGCGCGCCAGAATCGGGTTGCTCGTGATCAATGGAGTGGCTTTGGAGAGGATAGGAATAAGCAGACTTAAGGGTATCATGCTTCTCGCATATCGGAAACCAGGAATGCACATTGGCAAAGTATATTTCGAAGAGTTTCCAGCTATCATGCGGGATTGTTTCTGGAGTATGAGTGCTCCCTGGCTGTTTATGCGGCGTTGGTGCAGTCTGTACAATACTTGGAGATCCAATACTGCGCTGTGGCTGAACATTGGTTCCATGGGTGCGGCTGGCCTTATCGTTTGAAGGTTCTCCAGCATCTGAATCCTCGTCGCTGCTAGGAGGGCCGGTCGTGTCAGTTTGCTCATGTCTCGACGGTTCTCCTCCAGACAGATGCTTATCAACATCCACATAGAATTTGGATTTCCGCCATCGCCTGTGAAGCTTGTTTGACTCTTTTGAGTCACGACTAAGTAGCAGTGACGAAGCTCCTTCTTCTGCTAGCCTCTCCTTGAGAGCGGATTCATTCTCCGGGTTATGCTGGAACAGCCAGGCAAGTGCGAGCTCTAGAGTGCGGATGTAGCCTGGTTGAATGCCTCTTTTCTTGGGGTTCGCTGTGTAGGAGCATGTCCTGGTGGTGCCTGAGCAAGTAGAGCAAGTTGGTTGATGGCCATCACACTTTTCACGTGCTACACGACATTGGTCGCATGCTCGTGACACACGTGTGCGTTTGGCAGGTTTCTCTTCCAACAGAGGTGCGGGTTGGCGCTTTGCCTGGCCTTGTGCAGGCATGAGCCCAGTGCGAATGAATCAGCAAAGTAATTTACGAAACAGAATCAAGTTTGAAAAAAAAGAATCGTCAGCGGTGCTTCAGCATAGTTGGATTGTTGGGAGTTGTGCAGCCCGATGGGTCCGCGTGAGAAGAAGCCTCGGCAGCGAGTAAAGGAAACGCGTAGCTTGATTGGTCCACGAGCGCTATACAGCTCAACAGCTCAAGGACCGAGAGCGTCTCATGAGTTGCGGATAGTTGGCAGGGGGTGGTGAGATAATGTGTAGTAGAAGCCTGCGCGAGCTCGGAAACGAGGGCGCAAGGGAGGGGAAAAAGGCTTATCCGGCGCATTCAGCCGGGAACTACGCTCTGCCCACCATATCCTATGCATCGGCCCTCCACCACCATCGCGACATGCATTCGCGTGAATTCTGCTCTCATCCGTGTACCGACTCTTTTGACTGCTCACCAGGCTGATGAAAGGCGGCTGCCAGCTATCTGGTCCATCAACTCTTTGACATATATCATGCATACATCGAGTTCTTCCAATCACTTTCGTCTCCGCAATCTACCCGCATTATCAGTTGTATACAACCGAACAGTGACCTGAGGAATCACCGCAGAAAACAACGCTCAACGTCTTCAAGCTCTTGTTCCGACTAGTGCCTCCGTCATGGCGTCCGTAGCAATTGGAACTAAACGCACCTTTGCGTCTTTAGAGGAAGAGAATGGCGGTAATACCGATACCTACCGTTCGTACAGAGATTCGGTAACATGTGAGATGACAACACTCCCTCAGAGACGCAAGGTCAGCGCAGATGGTGCGGATAAGACAAAATTCACCTGCCTCGCCAGTTGCCTGCTGACCAGCAACAGTCTCAACCGTTTCGAGTACTCGATCCACCCCTTGCGTTACCCCCGCTCCCCGCTCGCCGGCGAGTCGTCGTCACCGCACATTCAGACCGGATGCGTCAATAATGCTTCTCGGTATGCCTGGAACTGGAAAGTCCACCCTAGCCGTCATTGCTTCGATAGCATGCCGTAGACGGGTCCTCGATGTAGAAGATATGTTTCAGGATACGACAGGCTTTTCTACCACCAAATACCGCAAACAGTTTGGGGCTGCCAATTTTAATTTGCGTCAAGAGGAGCTTTTACGTACCATTCTGGTTGAGCACGACCAAGGCGCGATAATTGTCTGCAATGGACTTTCGTTGGAGAGGAATAGTCAGACCTTGATACAAGACTTTAGTCGCACACATCTTGTCGTGCACGTGCTACGCGACCTTCCCAGCGTACACAGCTACCTAGGAGGGCCCGACCTACAGAGACTGAAAGATATGCTAGCGCTGACTTCACCCATGCTTCGGCGTTGCTCCAACTACGAATTCTATAACATTTCTGAGGTCAAAGTTGCTAGCCTCAACGTTACTGGGGACCAACCAGCAGCCCCGGCATTTCTTACATTGAAAAGAGCCCAGAGGACATTTCTCAAGTTCTTGTCAATAGTCACCAACCCTACAAATCCGGATGGATCAGTCGGGGCATCGATTCCACCATTAGAACCTGGTTATCCGCTTTCGGATGTAGCGACTGAACTTCGTGATTACACTTGCGCCGTTCAGGTTTCACTTGAGCAAATATTGGCCGAATATACAGACATACAACGTCTAGAAGTGGGATCGGATGCCTTTGAAATTGTATTTGATCCGAGTCAATCAACCCATGTGACCGATGTCATGGATGAGGTTAGCGCTTGTATATCGAAGGTGCGGAGAAGTACGGTAGTACCCATTGTCTACCATGTACTTCCAGCGTCAGCCACAGAAAGTAATCGGGCGCTTTATCTGGAACATGTACGCCATGGTTTGAGATTGGCGCCCGAGTATTCTACTGTCGATCTGTCGCTAGACGCAGCGATACTGGCGGATGTAATTGCTTCACGAGGCACAACCAAAATAATTGGACATCTCCACACCGACGCGCCCTGGGATGATACCTTTTGGGTCGCGCAATACGAAATGGCTGTGCGCATCGGCTGCTCGGCAGTTCGGTTCTCTCGACCGGCCAATTCCATCGACGAGGACCTTTCCGTCCGTAGTTTCAGCTCTCGGATGTCAACACATGAAGCTCGAGTGCCGTTGATTTGCTACAATACAGGAAGAGCTGGTCGCCGCTCCGTTTGTTTCAATAAACACTTGACGCCTGTTTTTCCACCTGAGACAACAGAGACAACAGATACTACAGCGTCTTTCGCTGACGATTCACGGGTCACAGCTCGAGAAGTTACCCAAGCTTTGTACAGCTCGTTCACACTTGACCCAATGAAGATATACATTATCGGGAAAAGCTTGGGATACAGCGTTTCGCCGGCCATGCACAATCTTGCATACAGGGCATGTGGAATGCCTCATGAATTCATTCGTGTGCAGAGCCCTTCGCTCAACAGCCTCAAGGAACTCGTACGTCAGCCAAACTTTGGTGGTTCCATTGTTATCCAGCCTTTCAAGATGGAGGTGATAGCACTAGTCGATTCGATGAGCCAACATGCCCGAGCGATTGGGGCTGTGAATACAGTGATACCTGTACGTAGGCGTAACAAGGATGGAAGTCTTCCTAGCGAACTGGAGATATTTCAGGAGCGTAACCAGTCTGGGCCTATTCAGGCTCTCTATGGGGATAATTCCGAGTGGATTGGGATTCGATCTTGCGTACGTAGAGGTCTGTCTCCCGCTAACGCGGTACGGCCTTCGTCGTGCGGACTCATCATTGGCGCTGGTGGCATGGCCAGGGCGGCCGTCTACGCGCTGTTGCAGATGGGCGTGAGGAATATCGTCATTTTCAATCGGACATACGAGAGGGCAAAGAGCCTCGTTACACACTTCTCTCGACTTGTTTCGAGCTCAACAGACAAAGGCACTGCATCGTCAACTATGTCGCGAAACCTGGCAGAGTTCAAAATCCTGGAGTCACGTGAGGAACCGTGGCCAAGGAAGCTTCGCCAGCCAACTATTATTATTTCCTGCATACCCACCGACCCAATCGATGGGGGTCCGGCAGCGCAGTTTACTCTTCCTGAGCAATGGATGGAGAGTTCCACGGGTGGCATCGTCATGGAGACGGCGTACAAGACACTCAACACTCCATTGAAGCAACAGGTGCGGGATGCAACAAATAAGTTATGGACATATATGGATGGACTTGACTTCATACCCGAGCAAGCCTTTGCTCAGTTTGAGTTGTTCACTGGCAAGCGCGCACCGCGAAGGGTGATGCGAGAGGAGGCGTTTCGTGCATGGAGGGATGAGCAAGGCAACACTGACGCCGATATGGTAAGAAGAAGGATGGAAGCTATCGACAAGCAGGAGCCATGATACCCTAAGGTGACGAGACGAACAAGCCTATGGAGCGGGTAGTTGTATAGAGTTGTGCAGTGTTATATACCTCTTCTTTGCATATACACGGCGAGGCTGTCATGATCCCTGCAGCGATCAGTGGGTGCACGTTCCTAGCGAGAGCCACGACGCGTGCGCGATGCGACAACACATGCGCACCGCTAGTGCACTTACCGCCCTCATTGTTCGAAATATATCCAACAAAGCCACACATACCTTTCCGACCGTTTGCAGGCCTTTCAGTATTATGCATAACTATCACAGCCAGCGCACCGCACGGCAATGACTACGCGCCAACCCCTCCAAATGCTTTCCCCGCCGTCGGCCAACCTCGTGAACTCACGCTACGCACACCTACAAAGACCCACACCGGCTACCACCACCGCCGCCACCACTAGGATCAATGGACTCGGGATGATGGACGCTAGGGACTATGATGGGGAAGACATGCACGACGCAGCTTCCAATGTGTCTGGATTGAGTGAGCTCGAAAATGACGCCGAGGACGAGTTCGATAAGCTCATGATACGGAGCGAGCGCGACCAGCGACGGCTGAGCCAAGCTACAAGTGGCAGGCCCCAGGCCTTCTCAAAAGCACGTACACATCCGCGCGTAGGGTTGACATTGGAAAACCTCGAGAGGAACAGTGCGGCTGCTGCAGCGAGCGCAAAGGTGGACACAGAGCGCCCGCCGAGCAGTAACGGAAGCGTGAGGGACGATCCGGCGATACACGCGCCAGCAACATGGGGAAGGAAGAGCAGGAGCAATAGACACTGGATGCGGGCTATCGCCAACGAAGAGGAGCGGCAGCAGACGTCATCGGCCCCAGCAGACGATGCGACAAATGGCCACTACTACGACAATAACGCAAATCTGCCGCATCACTCAGTCGAAGACAGCCCGCTCTCGCGCAAGACATCAATGGCCGGCACTCCACGGGCCGAGTCTGAAGAATGGGACCTCACCTTTGAGCTTAACGAGGCTTCCATGATTGCATCCACACCCTACATGCCACGAAATACCGTACTAGACGACATACGGCAACGTGAGATTGAAAGCTCAAAGGACCGGTCGAGTTCACCGGAGCCAACGCACCGGCGATTGTCGTTCACGCGGAAAGCCGAAAGCGTAAACAATGCTGCATCGAAACCTGATCCGGTTGTGCAAGAGTCTCCACCGCCTCAGAAAAAATTGCGTATGCGGACACAGTCATGGCAGTCGATTGGAAAATCACAGCCAGTCATGGGTGTGGCCAAAGAAGACATGCCGCCTGCCATGTATAAGAGCACTGAAAGTATCGCTACGGTAGATCGCGAAGTGGTCGCTACTGCCCAGAGAATACCACCAAAGCGTGTTCCCCACCGGCGGCAAGACTCACAAGACCTACTGCGTCGGCTCGCGAGGGCTTCGAACACTCCTAGTCCTGCACGACCACAGACTACGCCCCCAGAGTCCATCATCGTCTCTTCAGAGGCAGGTGCCGCACCTGCAGAATCTTCGAAAAAGGATGGGGTCGAGAGTATTGGAGAAAACAGGTCTACGCCTGACGTTGTTTCCGAGCCCGCAGTGTCCGTATCGGAAGTGGGCATAGAGCAAGATGGGTCAAACAAAATACCACATAAAGCCGAACAGTTACCGAAATCACCAACAGAGGCGCCTGCAAAGACACACGTCGATGCAACACCAATCCCCAAAGAGCGAACAATACTCAATCCCAAGACGCCCGTGGTAACTGGTGCTTGGGTCGACACGCCAGGTCCACGTACCGTTCAGAGATCTGTCTCTGCAAGTAGATCTCGCTCGCGTTCAAGTTCACCCAAGAAGACAAATCCACGCAAGGCTAAATCACTTGAGCGATTCAAGTCTAGCAAGGAGGATGCACCTGAAAACGTTGCTGTGGAGGTAATCCGCCCTCAACTCCGTAGGTCTGCGTTGCAAGCACTCGTCGAAGAAGCGAAAGCTCAAGACAGACGATCATCAGCAGATTTCGGCGACTCTACAATCAATTCGCTTGAAGAGCTTATCACTCCGTTGACTGAAATCGCAAAGGACGAGGACACCCTTCAGGGTCTTGAAATCCCAACTGATATACCTCGTAATGATGCCGAACGTCAAAGGCAGCAAGAGCTCCTTCACTTACACCGCATGAATGATCGCCTACGTGCAGCGCGTACCAGCATCCGTGATGCAAGTCGAGGTATGAAGCGTGTCGAAGGCCGGGTCGAGCATGTTGAAGAAGGAGAAAATGGCGAGAAGATTAAGTTGGTCAACAGGACATACCTTTGCACGGCTGAGGACCACATGCAAAACTTCTCAATGTGGAAATGGTGGAAGAGCTTGTTTTGGGAGCGACGACTCAAGACCCTGCGACAGACATCAAATAGTCGGCTGAGGCTCTGGGGTGGGTTAACAGGTCTAAGCATCTTTTTGGTCATTTGCTTCGCTTGGTGGATAAGCGAAGAGATCGCCTGGTACGTTGATTCACATGTGACGTGACCGCTTTGTGAGGATGGCTTGACTAACCTTCACCCTCCAGTGAGATGTACTGTCGGCCCACGTATGCCTCCTCGTATTCTTACCCTTTCAGCGTGAATTCACATGCTCCAAAATACCCCTATGTCATTCCTACCCTCGTCTACCGGTCTTTGATTAAGGATTGGTGGGTGCCGCTGTCTTCATTCTTCTCCTGGATCGCTGCCACGGCATGGGGAGGCTTACTTGGCTTCGAACAAACACGGTCTATGGAATATGCAAGGAGTCAAAGCATGCGAGGCTCAGGTGCTGCAGAAACCCATTGGGTTAGTGAAGAATCTGCCAGACTCATGGAAGAGAGAAGCTGGGATGCGAGCATATTCAACGATGAAGTCTTGCCCGCAGGGCGGTGAACCCCTTCTTTTGTGAAAATACACAGGACAGATGTTACTTTTTCGTTTTCCACGTTGCATTTTGCTGCATTTGTTGAGCGCGGCGTTGGCTACTTTTCCTTTTTCCTCCTCGTTTAGCGATATGGGTTTGGAGTTGGTGTGAGTTTGCATACATGCATCACCACGACTATGTATTTGTACGCTATGTTGTATTGCGTATGAGAAAACAGAGCAAAGCAGAACCACTACGATGGCGTCAAAACGTCTCCGCATTTCATTTGTTTGTCATTATGAACCCAATCACAGTGCAACATCTCCCTCTCTTTTCCTTTCACATGCGTCGGCAATGTCAGACACCAAGATACGGGAAATGAAGAGGCGCTGCTAGCTTCAAGGCGGGGAAAGCCTAGTATCTATACTCAACATGATCCGGTAAAGGCAGAAGCAAAAGCAAACTCGTGCATGCTTCTTAACGCTGATCATTCTTCTGTTCAAATTGCATTCTTGTCCAGCTGATCTATTTTTTGTTATCAGGCACGAGCGCTTACTAGACAGTGGTTCGTGACCATGTTCTACTTGGAGTCTATACAATCAAATCTATTCGCTACACCCCCACCTGCTTGCTCCCTCCCACCCACCATAAATGAAAAAGATAACGCCAAACAGGAGCGTTGTGTGCCACATGTTTCTTATCCCTCCAGACTCATCGTGTTAGCGCCTACCCCTCGCTTCCTGTCAGCTTCCCTTTCCTGCATTCGGTCTGGCGCGACAGTTCAAACACCAAGAACCCCGGACATGACCCCTTGGCGGAGCGCATCTGAAACGCTGTGATTGGGTTTCAAGGTCCGTCTCGTATCATTTCTTTTGGTTCGCGGCGTTCGCAGCGGCGCTGGGCACCCTCCATAGTTTGAATGGACCGGGATCGTTATCGAGGGGAAGGGGGCCGCGTCGCTGGGTGTGTCGTAAATCTGAAGGAAGGCGGAGGTGTAAAATGTTGAGGGCTTCATCCCTCCTTCTTCCTCTTCACACCACAAGGATCTCTGTGCTAAGCAGTGTACAGTAGCATCATATTATCTTCTGGCGCTGGTCGCACACAACAAATTGCAGTCAATATCGATACTGGTATTTCCGAGGCTTCCGCATCTTCACCACCTTTCGCAACGCTTATCCAGGTTGCGGACTTCTCTATAGCTACTCGCCGGACTTCAAATTACTAGAAAAATGATCAACATGTTCCTTTCTACTATCAAACTATTTTCCTTTCTCATCAACTACGAATTCTGGAGCCGGCTCGGTTTTTTCGTCGGATACATCCTTACTTTCCTGCTGGTGCTAGAGGTCGCACGCCTTGCAAGTACCGATGCGCACAGGAAGCAAGTTGAGAAGATTCTTGACTCATATGCGGCCTCGAAACCAAAAGTCGAACCCCGGCGGCCGCGCCTACAACCTGAGTTGAAGAGAGTGTCTCTCGATGCACTAGAAGAAATGGAGAGAAGAAGCATGGTTGCGGAGAAAGAAACGAGGGAGCGAACACCGAGTCCCGCAGTTACCCATACTCCAGAAGCCGAGCCTACGCAGCTGGATGAAGAGAGAAGACGAAGAAGAGCAGCTTCTACATCTGTCTCGCCGAAACCAACACCTGCCTCCAGATCTGCGTCGCAATCGCGGCCTCAGGCACAAAGCTCGAGCCCGACACGCCGCCTTAGGAAACGCAGCGACACGCTCAACTCATCGGGCAGTGCCGAGTCGAAAGATGCCGCAAGGAGAAAGCGACGTGAGGTTTCGCCCACGGAGTCCAAAACCTCATCTAGGCATGCGAGTCCAACCCCTAAGAGTAGGAGCAAGGAAAGTCGGACCCTAGGCGGATCGCTTGGAAAGATGCTTCGGGCTAGGGGTTGAGCAGGTTGAATGGTTCCTGTACAAGGAATAACAATTCCTGTGGTAATGGCTTACGATCATGACTCGGATGGTCGCGGAGGCTGTTCGAAGCAGCAATGCTTAATGTGAAAACGGTCGCCGAAGGCATGTATATGCCAGGAGTATCTCACGGTCTCGCGAGACGAAAAGAGTAAATTTCTCGGGGGATTGCGGCGACAATGAATCATTCGTGACAACTACCTGCCTCCTTCGTTCCAGCACAGACGACACGAACATCCGTCGTCGGTGCACCACGTAGGAGGTTTGTCAGCACGGCACTATGAAAGAGGGAATCTGTCCGTTGAAGAGTGATAAAGAGCGTTGGACTAGCATTGCCTTGAGTCAGTTGGTTTGGCAGTGGAAAAGAGCGAAGACACGCCGAGAAGTGGAAGAAATAAGATTCACAAGCAAGCAATCGAAATCACAATACGTTTCTCGACCATCGCAGCCTGAAGTGTGTTTATTGAAACACTGATCTGTGTTGCCTCACATTAATATAAACCAGCAGTTCTGCAGAAGAAGTTGGCAGGGCCACGAGGGAGGCGTGCAGCCCAGCTCGCGATGCCTAGGTAGAATGATGCAAATGCCATTTGTTTCATGCTACAGTTGTGCACGCGCCACAAGATTACGCGACGGAAGCTACTAGCATCTCATCGGTTACACGAATCATACCAGAGGGGAAAAAACTGGAAAATCAGGTACCTGGCCAGGCGGGAGCAAGGGTACTCGAAAGTTCGATGCTCGGGACAAATGCAACCAGGGTGTCTGAGCTACGCGAGCACCGGGCGAAACACGGGACAGACGAGCTTACAAATAATAACAAAGAACAAGATTGAATCTAATATGGTGAGCCTCGAAGCGATGAAAGGATTCCTGGGGTTGGTCTCCTGCATAATGTACAGTGTGTTGGATATGCGCTATTGGGCACCCCGCAGAGTGTATGTACATACCAGTACACCTGTAAACACGCCCCCGGGCGAAATATCGCCGGCCAAGTCTTGGAGATGGAGAAGTATTCCAGACACTAAATTGTGTTATGCGTGGCATCTTTGCGGAACGGTCGGCTGGGAGACGTGTGAGATATTCAACATGTGCACGGTGAGTGAATTTATGATCTGGCAGCGGCATGGAAAGTATGCTCATTTCAAACTTTGTTCAGTTGAGGCCGGCGGGTAAGTACAGCGGAGTAGATACCCAACGGCCAGGTATACCCAGCCTTACCAACGGGAACGGCTGTAAGGATCCAGCACAGAACCATGGTGTGAGACGCGCAATCCTTCCCCCAGGCGCTCGATCGCCTACTGGTACTTTCGATGCCCGCATCGTATGGTCAAGAGTCGTAGCTGAGGCGTACCATCTCGGCCAGCGCCTAATTGGGTGATGGTGTCGTCTGCCAAGCTACTACCCCACACATTGTCGATCGACGGAGACATGTTCCCTGCGTTGCTAGTAGCTTTCCATTGCTGAACGTTTGACCCTTGTTTTCCGGATCAAAGAAAATGAGCCTGACTAAGGGAATCACTCCGCTGGCAAGGCCGCTCAAACAGACCCAATCGAGTTAGGAATGAAAGAAGCCTCGGGAGAAGATGCGAGTATGTTCAGAGCCACCAGCCGTGAAACGTACGAAGCAGCAGAAAGATTGGAGAGATCAGAGCAAGTTGGAGGCAAGATTTCGATCGCGAGGGTGGCACACAGCCTCAGCGATTCCTGTTTTCAAGCGAGACAGATGTGAAGGGGACTAGACGCTTGGAAACACGACAATGGCGAAGTCTACGGTTTCGAGGCGTCATGAATTTGCCTGTGTGCTGACTTGGCAACCAAGTCTATGATATCACTGGTGCTTACACGGCATTCTGCAGGACACAAGCCTCGCGTTGGAGAAGGCGACTATACTACGTTTGTCGGCCTAATTGGCTGACAGGGGTCTTGGAAATAAGTCGCCGGTACGGTCGGTTCACGATGGGCTGGGAAAGGCAACGGCGAGATCAGGAAAAAGGCACGGGAAGACTTTGTTTGTGGCTGTGAAGCATGCTCTCGGTGGTACTTATTGCACGGCTTCCCCCGCTCAGTCGTGAGTTATTGAGCCCATAACTAAGCACCTTACTCCTGCTTCTACCACAGCAGTCTTCTTTTCCTTTGAGCACTCGGTTCACCATGCTTAAGCAACTCTCCGTCGCCGCCGCCCTTGGGGGTCTTGCCGCCGCCCAGAACACTCCCAGTCTTGCCGCTGCCCTCAACTCGTCTTCGGACTTGTCCACTCTCCAGGGCCTCGTCCCTCAAAATGTCCTCCAGGCACTGAACAGTGCTAGCAACATCACCATCCTTGCGCCTTCCAACGCCGCCTTTCAGAAGGTCAGCCAAGAGCAGCTGTCTGCTCTTAGTTCCAACTCAGGCCTTCTCACTGCTCTCCTCCAGTACCATGTCCTCAATGGATCGTACTTGGCTTCCGCTATTCCTGACGAGGGAGCCTTTGTGCCCACTCTGCTCACAGACAGGATGTACACCAATGTCACTGGCGGCCAAGTCGTCCATGCTACGACCGAGGACGACAAGGTTGTGTTCTTTAGTGGAAACATGAACAACTCCACTGTGACTACAGCTGTATGTCAACCAAAGTGTCCATTTATTCTGCGTTACTAACAGCATTTCTAGAACGTCAACTTCACTGGCGGTGTTATCCACATCATCGACAACGTACTGACCATCCCCGGACTCGTCTCGGACGTTGCTGCTGCCGCAGGCCTCACTTCATTGCGCGGCGCCCTTGTGCAAGCCAACCTTGTTAACACCGTCAACACCGCCCCTGACCTGACCATCTTTGCTCCCAGCAACGATGCTTTCAAGAACATCGGCTCTGCCCTCCCCAACCTCACCACCGACGATCTTACCAAGATCCTGACCTACCACGTCGTCAATGGCACAGTCGGCTACTCCACTAAGCTGGCCAACGGCACTTCCCTCCAGACCGTCAACGGGCAAAACGTTACCGTTACCATCAACGACGATGGCATCTTCGTCAACAGCGCCAAGGTCATTACTGCCGACGTCCTCGTTGCCAACGGTGTCGTCCACGTTATCGACGAGGTCCTGAACCCCAGCAACGCCACTGGCCCCAGCGACGGCCAGGACGACGGCGAGCCAGCTTTCCCCGGTGCCTCTCCTGTCTCTGAAGCACCATTCACTTCTGGCCAGCCTCAGCCCAGCACCACGCTTGCTGGTTCCCCCACTGCCGGCTCTCCTCGCCCATCTGGATCCGGCGCCCCTCAGGCTACTACCAACGCTGCCGCTTCCATGCCTACTGGTGCTGCCAGCCTTGGTGCCCTCCTCGGTGCCGCTGCGGTTTATTTTATGTAAGCGATGAATTAGTATTGCAATAGTATACTTGGTAAGCATATGTAGAGCCTGTGTTGAGCGACGGGAATTGATACCACGGTGCTGCTTTGTATGATAAGTTGGTCATACTCAGGACAATACTTGTGTAATGTGGCTGTTATGGTTATGGTTATGGTTATGAAGCTTTTTCTTTGCACGACTTTTAATTAATACTGTTAGACACGTATCCTCGTCTCCTTTGAATTTTATTATGAGTGACAACGTTTTGATATTTTGTGATGTGTGTATGAGTTGGAGTTTCCAAAACAAAATTCCTTACTACGCGGATCTTGGGTCACAAGCAAGTACTTAGACGGCTAAGTTTCCGAATGTGGTTCTGTCATTTAGTCTACTCTACTTCTTATAGCCAGTATAGAGGTCCGCTACAGTACACATCTCATTAATCGTGTCTCGCTTGCTCATAAATGCCATTATTCTTGTCGCCTATCGGGCCTTGATAAGCGTGATCTCGCATCGATGCGCTTTTGGAGCGATCAAGAAGAAATTCTACCAAAAAAGGAACAGTCAGCGCATACGTTCCGAAAGGATCCGATCAGCATGGTAACGGAAATAACTCACCTCAAACTCCATGCTCTCAGGTGTGGTACTCGCAGCCAGACGAATGCCTCTGCACTCGCGGAAGAAGAAAGCGCACGCATATCGCAGCTCCATGCGTGCTAGATGAACGCCGATGCACGAACGTGCGCCAGCGCCAAACGGGTGGAAAGCGACTTTTGCAGCAGGTGATTGAGCCTCAGCGACACCTTCCTTATTAGCGACCCAGCGCTGAGGGTTGAAACTATCATTGATGTCAGTATGCGTCTAGTAAGACACAGCTACGAGGGTTCTTTTCATTCTATGATAACTTACGTCAAAGGATCACTCCAGATATTGGGATCGCGGTGCAGAGTATATGCCTGCGTATCGACCGTGATACCCTGTGGGATAAAGTGACCTGCAAACTTTGTACCGCCTTGTGGCACCACGCGCGGCAGGCTACTCGGTGCGGCGCCGTACAATCTCAGCGTCTCTTCGATAACAGCATTAAGCAGTGGCAAGTTGATCAAATCGTTTTCTGTGAAATCGTCTTGTAGACCGGCAACTTCTGCTTCGAGAGCGGCTTGTAGCTCTGGGCGCTGGAGTACAGCCCAAGTGAGATAGGTCAATGTGACGCCGGTGGTGTCTGTTCCAGCGATGATGACGTTCATGGCTTCGATTCGGACATCCATGTCATCAATGTGGCCCTCGCCTTCTTTCTCGCAATCTTCAATGACTTTTGCGAAGATGTTGTTTTCGCCTGTGCGGGAACGCGCTGTCTCGACTGCCTTGCCGGCGCCCTGCAGAATGAATTCATTGGCGTTGAACATTTCTTGTACTGCGGTGATGGGGACGAAGCGGAGGAGACGCAGAAGAGGCATTTCCACCATGATACCAGCTCCCATGGTGAGCTTCTTCAGAACACGCATGAATTGATTGGTCTGTAAGGACTCGTTAGCAGTGGTTCCGATCACTCTGTCAATCATGTGTGGATGGGCTGCCTTACATGACCCATTTCCAGCATGCCAAAGGAGTCTCCAAAGGCGAGATGAGCGCTAACGTCCGAGGCAAGAAGCATCCACCAGTTGTAAACATCTGCCGTGCCTCTCTTCGCATCTTCCTTAATCTTCTGCACCGCCAGAAGCGCTTTTTCCTTCACGACTGGCTCCCAGTACTGCACGAGATATGTTCTGCTGAAGGATCTGGACAGGAGCTTCCTCCGCGGACCATGCTCGCGAGGGTCAAGCATGGTGAAGACACCAGCTTTGGGGAAGTTTGCGAGTCTAAGATACCATTCGCTCTTCATATACTTTGTTCCAATCTTGTGGATTTCCTTGAAGGCATCTAGGTCCGCAACGCCAACTTCTGTGGGTGAGAGACGAACAATGGGACCATAGCGCTCGTGGAGTGAGTGGATATAGAAGATACGTTGGCCGGTAACGACTGCACGTTTGAGGCGGTAATGCGTGAAGCGTGTGTACCAGGGGCCAGGAAGGTGCTTGGTTGGGCACGTAAGACCGATGTAGAGAAACTGTACGTTGTAAGTCACTACTTTACATAAGGAACATGGGGGTTTCATATGGGTCAGGTACCCTTGCTACTATGAGGCCAAAGGCCAGAAACACCAGAGATATTGTACTAGGAAACGCCATTGGGTGAATGAATGTGCTTTCAAAATATGTTATCAAAAATTGTAAGGTCCCGCAAATTACTGGAGAACTTTCTGCGGGGAGACACCACTACATATGCATCAACCCTACCATCTTTGTTTTCTTCTTCTCCCCTTGAGTCTAATGCAAAACATCTGGGGATCCGGTAAGCAAGGTGCCTTAACGGTCATAGTCCCTTTGTGTGTATTGCTCAACAAGTTATTGAAGTACCACAGAATTGAGCTTACACGATATTGATAATGAGCACATCATTATGTCATTTACAATTAAAAACATTTCATCTATGATTTCGTCTGCATGGTATCTGCATAGCGAAAGCGGGGTCTGTGGTGCTAAAGGTATGCAAGGCGGCTGACTGCTCGAAAATAGACAAGGCGAGCAGCATGTTAGACGCATGTCCTACATACGCCCATGTTTTCATATCTTTTCTAGGTTTGTAACATTGCGTGCCCACGATTCAACGTGATTTTTATATTTGTCCCATGCCAAGTCTGTTCATAAAACAGTAACTTTGAGCTTATACTGTATCGCGTGTCCTTCATCCTGCGAATACAAGTCGTTGAATTGAGATCGACAGATCTGCAACATGCCTGTGACCTGCATTTTCGATCTCCACACCGCGGGGAGGATGAGACCAAGCCATGCGATAAACTGCTAGGGTCTGCAGGGAATCGCTGAGGAAACGAGGACTCTGATAGATCGTCTTCTAGACTGCCATGCCCTCAGTTTTCGTTGCCCGGCTCCGCTCAATACCCGAACTTAGCACCACCTCTCTCCGGCTCCACGCATTGCCGAGCCCGATGTCCTTTTCTTTGTCGTTCCAGGCGCTTGCAAAATGAACTACTGATACAAATCATGTAACAATGATGCTTGCCTGATGGTTGAATGGGCATTTAGCGGCATTGCTGGTGATGCGTCACGATAGCGCTGAGACGAGCTTTCGTTCTTCTCTTTGTTGAGCACTAGAAAGAATGATCCTCGGCGACCATACTTGGCAGCAATTTGAGCTAAGCTATGCCGAGAAATTTGTGTAGTCTGCTGACGGCTGGCTATTGAATGTGTGCCCGACAATGCAGTCTATCCAGCAATGTTATGTTTTATGCCTCAATGCACAAGCGGTAGGTATTACTGCTGCCACGTATCCACACATTCCTGGTTTACAATATTCAGGAAATCAGTTCAGTTAGATGGTAAAGCATGGATCTAAGCAAAGTAGAGTGACCGAGTCGACATACGCAAGAGCTTTGCGTGTGCACCACGTGACTATATTGACGTAAGGCTGACCCTGCGACCCACTCCGTTGTTGTCTCATCAAAACTCGTGATCGCAGATTTCCATTAGATGACATGCTCCTCGGCTACCTGGAGTGATTGCGATTTGCAAGGAGTTGTGCATAGACTCCTTCCAAACGCCATGGTAAGACGCGCAAACCTTCGTCTCCATAGCTGTGTTGGCAATTTCGGAACATTCGGAATACAAAAACGCTGATTTCAGCTCTGAAAGGGTGTGCCATCAAGGATCCAGCCGCTAGAACTCACAACAATCTAGTGCCACATCCAATGCTTGCTGGATAGGGTAGGTACTTCCCTTTTGTCTGGAAACCCCTGGCTGCGGCACGTCATAACCATGAACCAGGGACTTTGCAAAAGACCAAGGCTTCCCTGGTTGTGCTTGGTGTACAAATTGTTAGCCTACAGGTGGTTAGTCTGCAAAAAGTATGTTGATAAAGTGAAACAGCCGGAGAATTGTTTCGTCGCTGTCAGACAGCAAGCAGATTTTGGTACGCGGTACGCTATCAACTGAATATCCACTTGTAGTGGTTTCAGGTCGATAACGGACGCGGCACGAAACGGCACAATGCTGGAGAAATCGTAGAAGCACGCTGAAGAAAAGTTTGGAAGCAACAAAGCAAAAAGTGTGGGTACCGAACGTCTTGTTGCACAGACATGCACACGTGGTACATGCAAATGTGGTGATCAAGCCACACTCTAAATGATATTGGATCTTACTGTTAAAGGTATCGCCATCATTGCGTAGTTGACCACTAGGGCCGCCAGATCGCGCATTCTTAGCTTTCTCCACACCAGCAGATGCCTGCGAACTTTTTTAGTGCTCGCTCTAGTGTCGTCTAAAGCCAGAGTTTCGATTGGCGAGAAGAACCGAAGATGAGAGGCGGACGGGATCGCCATCCAGGGGTTCGACCCTTTTTTACAGCTCTTCAGCCTCACATCTTACCGCTGCAGAACACCTCACAACAACCTCGAGTGCAGGGCGCACCGGATGTGAGTGTGAAACATTGTTTCTCTCGCAATTATCTCAAACCTCAAGGTGCCGAGCGGAAGAAAACTGTATTAATGCTATGCACCAGCAGCACAGCACACAACCCTCAGTCATGCTCACGGTCAGCAGGGAGCGGTCAACCATATCAGCGCACTCTTAGTGCCGCTAACACCATTAGCTACCCTAACTTACGAGTGGCAATTTCCCCTGTCCTAACAGATGGGCGGACAAGCTGAACCTGTCAAAATCATGAATCGTTCGTGGCGCCCATGCATAGTATTGCTGGTTGCCTCGCACATCTTCCCTGGTGTGAACGCGTCTTCTTGGTGTGTTCCTTGGTACACACCAGCTCGTGACTCAGTGACGGCATCATGCTTGCAAAGCAACGGCCGTGCTGATCCCGTTTTTGGGTGCCTTGCATGGGATATATGAGTATGAGCAAGGTAAGTCCCCGCGCCGACACGTTTCACGGCACCCGAAAGATTACGCGGGGAGAGTCTCATGCCCTTATCTCGTCCATTTTTATCTCCAGCGCACGAAATTGACAATCATTCTTCAGCGCTGCACTGAGTACTTTGTCTTTCTCGCTTTGTGGTACCACAATCAGTCCAGGTAGCCCCCCATGTTCCGCCTTTCAAAATCCCGAAAAGACAAACAAGAAAGAGAAGCGATTGAGATGTAAGTCCAAATGAACAATGTTGAGTCTGAGTGCTTTAGGGTGGATCTCAGATAAACTAGAAGAGAACCGGACGCTATGAGGGGGATGTTCATTGTGCGATTATATCGAACCATAGCTCAAAGTCGCGACATTGCGTCTTAAATATGTTCACTAACGTCCGTCCAGTTGCGAACCACCTCGACCACGTATCATTAATGGTCTAAAGAGACGAGCGTCGAACACGATCAAATCTGTAGCAATTCCTCAAGTTGTCACGCGGACACCTCGGCTCTCAGTCATCAAGGCTACTGGCCCACGCTTTTCGGAAGACTCGTCTTATAGTGACTACCCTGTCACCTATTCAGCCAACGCTCCATGGCAAATTCAACGCTCCAGAAGTGGCTCAGACGACGGGTACCAAATACCTGGCTATTTTCACAAGAGCCTACCTCGAGAGGTCTATGATTGTATCGTGACGCAACTCGAGCAAATCCACCTGGGCCAGGACCAGGCATGTGCGTCGTGCTATCTTGAGGACCTTCACAGCCTCTCGCTTACCAACCGCGCTTGGGGAAAGGCTGCGAACGCGGTAATGTACCGCAAGGTGCTGGTACTGGCTAATGAAGAGCATGGGGCACTCCCGAGGCTGAAAGTCAAGGGGACCAGTCGGATGAAACTGCTCCGGAGAACACTTCGTGAGAGCTCCGAGTT
Source organism: Curvularia lunata (assembly GCA_005212705.1). NCBI lineage: Eukaryota > Fungi > Ascomycota > Dothideomycetes > Pleosporales > Pleosporaceae > Curvularia > Curvularia lunata. The sequence continues at coordinate 108,775 of PELC01000030.1, read as the reverse complement.
AGCCCAACAAGTAAAAGAGCTGCACCTGCCAGACTTTCAAACTCTATACCAGGACGCCACCATTGAGCAGGAGGAGATTTTGAATTCAGTAGCTTCATTGGTCATGACTTGCCCGCGACTAGAACGCCTTGTTGGTTTCAATATTCCATTCTCAAACACCTTTGACAGACTCTCGTATGCGCTCTCAACGCGCTCGAACCTCAAGGAGCGAATGTGGATATTCGACAACACTGACACCGAGTTCCACGAAGAAGACGAAGACGAAGTAAAGGGTCACTACGTCGCCGAGTGCGACCCCACAGAACGCTTCCTGGACTTGAATTCTAGTCATCCTGAATTATCTACCTTGGTCTTACACCAAGACCCAGATAACTCCTCCTCGCCTCTCAACTTTCGAGCCATTATCGGTACATGCCGAAGCTTCCCACAACTGCGTAATCTCTCTATAACCGGACTACCTGCGAGTTCTTTCACTAATTTGGTCCTGAACGCTTTACCATCGAACCTGCGAAGTCTTCGCCTCGAAAACCTTCCCGGGATTACGGAGAAGGGCCTCCAGCGCTTCGCTACGTCACCACAGGCGATTTCGATCCAGAAACTGGCATTGATCAACTTGGAAATAAGCGGTGTCGTTACCTTAGCAGACATTTTGTCCACCCATTTGGCCAGCCTAGAGGAATTTTCCTTAGCCCAAAATTATGCACCTATGTTACATAAACAGGACCCGACACCCTCATTTGACTCACCTCTACTTCGCTACCTCCACTGGGAACTCCGATCCGAGGCTAGCCCACTCCCTGCTTTCACGTTCTCATCGTCGACGATTGAAAGCCCCGAGTCACCCACAACTCCCTCAACAAACCCCGAACCAAGCTGCTGCCTTGCCACTTCCATCCTCGCAGCCGGTATCAAGGATAACAAGTTCCCGTCGCTCCGTCGCATCCGCATACCCCACGATCCGCAAGGCACCATCCAATCACTCTGCAAACCGCTCGCCACAGCACTTCTACAACCCGATCTTTCCAAACTTGCTCTCGTACCGCGTAGCGTTAGCTCGAATGGCTTTCCGCGCACGAGCGATGATTCTGCTCCCGTATCGCCTCTTGGAGATGAGATGTCCATCTGCAACGTAATGTCAGGAGCTCGTGTTGATTCCGTCGTGAGTTTACCCAGGATCAGGTCTCCTACGACAATTGTCGCAACAGAAGGCGTTTGGGCTCCAATACGATCACGTCTGGCAGCGCAATCGCGCATATTGACTGCTTGGAAGCAACCTGGTATGGTTGTTCGCGTGATTGACCCAGAAGGCAAGGTCGGTACAGACAGGGTCTTTGGATCCTATATCGGCGAGTTGCGCAGCAAGATTACTTATGAGTTGAGGCCCGACGAAGGAGTCACTGGACCGGTTGGCTGGATGATGGACATGAATGACTTGATGAGCTGCAGGACTGAGGGAGATGGGGATGCGCTCGAGTGCCCCGGGGGACCATGCGGCCACGTTCTTCATGCAGGCGTGAGCGGTGGCATGGTCGACGATCTCTTTTAACGTCTTCACCATTGCAAGGCGCACATGTAGGCTCGCATGGGTTGTGTCGTCCATATGGACAGCTTTGTCTTCTGTCAAGAAGAATTTCCTTTGTACTTTCTATGATACCCTTTGGAACTGACCAAATTTGAACTAGTACTTATTGTTTGATACCCGAGATAGCTCTGGAGGAATCCAAAATGAGAAAAACTTTCTATATCCTATTGTGTGAATGCAGCATGGAATTGTGCATCAGTGTAGCTGCGCTGTCGTGAGCGGCTGCAAGCTTCCTGTGTTTCAGCACTGCTCTAATTCAAGATTATATGGTGGAGCAAAAATAGTGATAGCCGGGAACAAGCATTACGTATATCTAAAAAGTTGCCTTGATCTGTGTCTAGGTATTCGGGAATCGGACGCAAAAAGCAATGGCACAGTAAGAATGTCTTAGTACCGTTATGCGGCGGGGATACTATCAGGTATAGCTTTGCGCGTATGGCGGAGGGAGAGCGTCTTGGGAATGCAGGGCTAGTCCTCAAGTTGTGCCCAGCAATATATCGGCATTTCTGGCGTCCTTCCTCTTGTTCGTGCAGGTACTAACTCCGCAGCTGAGGGTATTTGATGATGGCCGAAGATCGCCCGTGGGGCTAGTTAATCTCACAACACACGCATCCCCCCATGCCGAAAGAGACCCGCAGCTCGCTGCACGACATCCCGACTTGTCTCAGACTCTCCACAGTGGAGCACAGCCAAGGCATGACGCACAGCCAATGCTGCGTCACAGAAGGAATGCGATTTGAGGATCGCGCGCATAAGCACAGGCATGACTGAACCAGGTTGCCTATGCAGCCCGATGCCTAAGGAAAACCAATCGGCCAGAATGACCGACAACTGCCATTCGATTGAGACGCAGCGACAAGCTGAATCATGGGAGGAGGCACACATTTCTCATGCATAGTGACTTGCAAAAAAGGGAACAGCCGGAGTGTCCTCAATTCTCAGGCTGACGCCCGGCTTCTAAGCGTCGTTTGGTGATTGGCGCATTAGTCTTAATGTTTTTTGGGATATCTGGTAAGTAGCCAGTAGGAAGCGTGATGACAAGCCCATCGAAAGCATATGTGTTGATTGATAATATCGTAATTCCATCTGCACGATGAGACGAGAATCCACAAGGCTAGCCATACCACTTTCTCGATAGCAGCGCACGACAGTTTTTTCTTTTTTCAAGATCTAGACAAAGAAGATTCCAGACAGTTACCTGTTCGCTCAAAAAACTTCGCCTTACCTTCCACCCGAATATATTACCACTCCACCTTTTGTGCAACTGACAACACACCAAGTCTCGGCCTGAGACTAAAACAACAATGGAACATCGGAGCCCGGATTCTTGAAAATCCCCCGAAACTAGATCAGGATAGGGCAATGACACATGGCAGCTGTCAAATAAGGGACTGCAGTATAAAGGAAGGCTTTAGCCCAGCTAGCCCCAGCCTCAAAAACCCACCGCCCAGATCACAGTCCACAAAACGAAGAAGCCAAGAGAATCGCCCTTATTTCCGCAGGCCTTTACTCAGTCTCCACTGCAGCATCCGATAAAGACCAGCGCCGTCTCATCGGATACCTGCATAACCGAAAAGGTTACGGTCTCTATTATGACGAGAAGTGGATCGAATGGATACAGTAGTGGGACCGGCTGTGCCCCCCGCGCCCCTCTCAGTCACGGCAAATAAGTAAATCTCAGAAACTGCCGCAGTAGGTAACACAAGAAAAAGTGGGAATCTTGGGCCACTCAACCAGGTTTTGGAGCACAAGGCCAACTTCGTGCTCCGAAGAGGCAGTTCAAAAACTTGAACAGAGTGAGTACGTAGGCAGGACTCCTAACTACCTTCCTACACGGCAATCGGCTACAAGTACAAGACCTGCCTGCAAGCCACACATACACAACTACTTTGTATCCACAGTTGCAAGCCACATATACGCCCCCTTCCCAAAGTCTCCGCAAGCCAAGCAAAGAGGAAAAAAGGCCGCTTACCAATCCGTGCTCACTGTCGCACAGCGCGCTGGGTAAAGAAAAAAAAAGCCAAGACGAAATAATATCACTGCTATTACAACTCACTTAAACATCAGCATGAGGCATTTATCCGATAAGACGAGAACAGACCCGATCCAAACGGAACTCCAACCTCCAGGAGATACATGGCCAATACAAAAAACAATAAAGACAAGGAGAGCGTCTTTCGATCAAACAAACATTCCACAATCGACACTCGCTAGCTCGATCGCGGACCTTTGCTCCGTCCCATCCCCTGGCAAAGTTTCGTCGACCATATCACAAAAAGGGATCCCAAGGACGAGGTACACACAACACGGACGACGCACGTGAATTCAAAAACGGTATTGCAACTACATACCATGCATATACGCTCAAGCGCACGCGCGAATAGAGCACGCGCGTGTCATGCGATCGGCCACCCGATCGCCGGCCAGCGGGCTCGCTGTTTCGCTGTTCCCACACCCGCCCCGGAACGATTCTTCCGGCCAACGCGTCTTGGCAGTCACACTCGCAATGGACAACAAAAACCAGGCTCCAAACAAAATGCATACATGAACAAGGGCAACACAAGGCCAGGCCGGCAACAGCATCGATCCACGCAAAACTCAAGATCAAGGGGCGGCCCGAGAAAAGATGCCGCGGAGGTTGGCGCCGCGGCCTGAAATCATACAGCGAGTGCACAGCACAGTGCACTTACAGCAACAGGGCAGCGCAGTGCAGTAGGCCTAATGGCTTGCTGAGGTGTGGAGTTTCCAAACGCGCTAGATTATGCCGTGCCCGCGGAATCGATCGGTGGCTCTCCCCGTTAGTTTATAGAGCAGAGGTGCGGCTGTAGGTAAGTATCGGGCTTGATGTGGTATTGTCGCCCACTACATGTCTTTGTGTGTTGTTGCCATTTACACTCACACTCGAAAGCGCATATATCCTTACACATACCAGGCACATCAAAGCATCTCACGGTAGGTCAATCACTTTCGCTTCTCATTTTCTTCTTGCAAGATTTTTTCTTTTGATTTTTTTCGATATGAAGAGAGCTTTCCCTTTCCCTCCGTCTAACCCTTCGACGCCTGGAAGATATGAAGAGAAAAAGAAGATGAAAAATATAAGGATACAACAACCATCTACTTGCCAAACGCCTTGTTACTATGCGACATGACGGCCCGCCCAGTGCGACTTCGTTTACGTTCTGCAGACAGACAGCAGCCCAGTAGGAAGGACCAACAGCCCCCAGCACGCTGATACAACTCGATGATATACACGCCGAACACTTGCTAAGGAGGAGGAGCCATCGAACAGGATAAATCGGATTCGTCGAGGCATGCGATACTCGTCCTTGAGCCAAACTCCATTACGAAAACTCGCAGATGCAAGAACGACAACACGAACAAACTGAACCAACGGATTTTGCGCGCACATTGGTCTTTTACGAAACAGGCCTGACCGGGATATGGCCTTCCAGCTGTGGCATGATTTCGAGAATCTTGGGGTCAATGGTCCAGTTGTTCAAATCGGCGACGGTGCTTTCGAAGAGCGGAGTCATGCGCGTGTATCCGGCCTCAATGTCCCAGTAGTGGCATGCGTCATCTGCGTGTGGCCATGTGATGCCAATCTGGCCGATGAAATGGCCAATCGAGTATTCCTGAGGGTGCTGGTAGAGCAGCTGCCGTACTTGGGGCCTAGATGAAGATGTTAGCGTCTCTTTTCGAAGGAGAAGAGGACGAGCAAAACCTACCATGGAACGAGGTCGATGAGCATGTCATAGGGCGAGTTCTCTTGCTTTCCTACGGTCGGCATCAACCAATCCGGATTGGCGTTCATGTTCTCGGCACACGGCCAGATGAGATACTGGAAGAATGGGTCAGCACCACGGTTACGTTTACCAAATGCTCTGGAGCGCAGCACTTACCCGCATCAACTTTGTCAACACCCAAGCCGTCGCCAGCCTGACTGGAAGGGACGCCGCTGGCAGCAGTCTGTTTACGGTCCTTGAGCACCATGTCGAGACTGGCTGTGCATCTTGCGGATCCATGAACCCAAGCAAGAGAGTGTCCACATCAATCTCGCATCTGCCAAAAATTTGTACTTCGCTCCATCCGTTTGCGAGGAGGTCTCGCTTTGTCCTTCGGTAGAATGCGCAGTCGAAGCTGAACTTGCTCAGTGCGTTCGCCGCAGCCTCAAGACTGAGTGGGGAGGGGTTCATCGACACGGTGGCATCGACTGAGGTTGTGTCGTGCGAAAAGCCCAGTGAAGAGTGGCTTTGTTCTCGGCTTGGACACGTGTCAGCGTGTGGTTCTGCTCTTGGACGGGTGAACAAGTACCTCTCTTCTCGAGAAGATTCGCCATAGGGTGAGGCGCCCATGTGGTGGGGAGCGCTAGCGAAAGCCTCACTGCCTGGAGTCCCGAAGGAATCTCCGTCTGGAAGAGCTTGTGTTGGTCCTCCCATGGAATCGTGGCTTGTTCCCATCAGCGACTCTGCCCCCACGCCCCCGGAAAGCGCCTTCTTGATGTCCTCGGCAGAATGATGCGCGAAGCCATTCTTTTCAATCTCGGCGGCCCAGTTGGCTGCTGAAGCGCGGTCTGGAGCCATGGCCAGTAGCGAAACGACTGACTTCATATCCTCGAGTTCCTTGGCCAGCCGCCGCACATGGGCTCGCAATTGGGTTGTTGTCTTTCCATCTTCTGCAACGTCGTATACGCAAGTGAGGTTCTTGGATTGACAGGTGTTGCATTTTGGTCTCACTCCGTCACACTAACACGCAGCTTGTCAGCTTTCTGTTGGGACTCCCGCCATTGAACTGCATACGCACCTTTGACTTTCGCTTTCGGCAGCTCTCGCATGCTATCGAGGTGATCTTACCGCGGGGTGTCCGCAGAGCATACGTGCCGGCAATGGGCGAATGGTGTTGGCCTCGAGCGTTTGCCAGGGCGCCCCCAAGGCCTTGCTTGGGTGCCAGCGGGGCTTTGTGGTTCGCAGCGGCGGACGCTGCCGGCGGACGAATCACAAGATTGGTTTGGGCACTGTTGTCGAGATGGAGTGGGACTTGGCTTTCGTCCCATTCAGAGGAGTCCTGGCTAATGACTTGTTAGCGAATCCGCGCTTGGGTTGCAAAAAGTTGTAACATTAGATGCCTCTGTGCTATGGTCGGCGCGCGCATTCCGTCTGGATTTCTTATCCGCCAGCTTTGCGTGGACATGCGCACTGTCGATGGTGCGTTGGACCCCGCGCAGACTGCCTAGGTCGTGGTCCCGAAACGATTGCCGATGAAAATCCCTGGATAGGCGGGCATGGACGTGTCATGCTAACAACGCAACCGGCAAGCCAAAGTCTATCAAGTCACACTCTCGGTAATTGAAAGCCTTTCAATGGTGTGACTTTTTTCTCTCTCCCGTCTCCAGTCCCAGTCCGTTGCCGGCGGGTTGCAAACGACACGAGGGCGTAAGATGCCGGTGCCGATCCTTTCCAAAACCAATGAGGATGATCGTTAGAGCAGAGCTTCGCGATTTCCGTTGTCCCCTTGGCGCCTGTGGATCGTGACGGGACGTCGGAGTGATCTGCTCCGGTGGAGGGGCTGGGAGAGGACCTCTGGTTGTCGACCGTACCGGGAGAAGGCGTGGGCAAGTCGAGAGGACCCAAAGGAGGCAGAAGAGGACTCGTCAGGCCGGACCGAAGCAGGAAGTGATGATGGCCTGCAGGCAAGTGTGCGCTGCCTACATGCCAGTGGGGGGGCCTCGGGATGATCTTGCACGCCCAGTAAGACAAAAAGGATATACTCACATATGAATGCCGGCAGCCTGTGCAACCGCGTCCGAGGCACGGCGCATCAAGCGTTGGTTGGAGTGGTTGGGGTGATGAGCTTCGAGAGCGTCTGGTAGACTGGCACTTCCATACCAGTAATTTATTCCTGTGCCAGCAGGTCAGCAAAGACGGGCGGGCAGTGGTCACGGGCGAGCAGCTGGGGCCGACGTACCCGGAGAAGAAGAGGTCGAGGGTTGTGCAGGCATGAATGCGAGCATGTCTCAGTGCGGAGGATTAAACAGAAGGAGCTATGTCGGAGTCTGGGAGAGAGGGAGAGAGCAAAGATTTGCCAGTACGGGATTCATGGACAAGATGCGCAATGCACATCGGGCATTAACTCTGTATATCCTCTGCTGGGGCACTGGGCCTGAGGTTCCTTAGTGCCCGGCAAACTCCTATGCGGAACTGCTGACAAGCAACATAGAGCTGGAACGAAGTTTCAAAGGCGTCGGCCACCTACACCAGCTTGCGGATGCAGCGCGTCCTAGTCGTCTAGCGCACCACACACACCCAACGACCGTGGGGAAATCGGGTTAGCCGACTGCAGTCTCCCACTAGGCCAGAACCGCCGCTCTAAACAGATGCTGCCACAAGCTTGCGTGCGAAGCGAACGCGAATGTCTCTGCTGCGACATAATGGACCACACACGCGCACCACCCACCCCCCTACGCCTACATGACCGCGCTTCCTCGTCGGCGCCGTAGGTTTGCCATGCCACGTTTGCGCCATTAGCCTCGAGTCGGCCGCGGCGCCCACCATCTCGCCTTGCAGTGTGCGATCGGACCCTTTTTTTCTTGCTGGGCGCACATGTCGACACAGGTACGATTAGGTCACGCCTTGCACGCCCATCCGTCGATCGTCACCTTGCATTTACACTGGCGCTGTGACGTGCGGCAGATCGTCTAAATGCGTCTTTTTCCATCCATGTCCAACGCCCGCCGCGTCTGGCCACACTGCTTTGTTTTTTCCCCTTGCCTGACTTCGAGCATGCGAAGCCATACGCTGTGCTGGATTGGCATGTCGTGTGTCACCGTCTTGGGCGTGGGCATGACACAACGGCAAGCGTTGGCTTGTCTTGATCGGTGCCAGAAGAGTGTAATATCCATTCGGGCCGAATGCGAGCAGAACCTGCTGGCTTGCACCGCCTCGTTGTGGGCGCGTGTTTCCAGGATCTGCCCTGAGAGCGCTGCGGTATGTTTTGGGAGAGCACCCCAAGAGTCGCAGTAGTGCATGACGTAGATTTTGAGTTTGCCCATGTTGACGACTATGAATGGCCTTACTCGGGGGCCTATGGACCGTCATTGCACCAGGGATAGCAGCAGAAAGCCTTTGTTGGCGGCGAGGTACCTACTCGAACTCTAGCCAAATGGGTGCAGGAACATGGTCTCCCGCCCGTGCATTAGGGTGTCGAGGAGCGCCACCACCGAGCCCACGCCCCCAGAAGCCGGAAGAAAGCGCCTCGGTGGCCTTGGCCCGCGACATTGTGAAAAAAACCTCCGCATACCACCAAGCTTGGCAGATATTTGGCAAATCTACATAGTAGGTCATCGACTTGGCCTGCCCGTTGGCGCCAGGACTCCAAGAAAAACGGTGTCCAGGATCGTCCTTGGCTAAGCCTTGGATCCCCCAAAGATGGCGCCTCCGGGGCATGGGGGGAAGAAGAGGGGATCGGGCCAAAGCGCAACCAACTGATACAGTAACAATCAAGATGCTCGGTCAATTGCGATTACACGTCGGCGAACCTCCCTACAACGGCGGCCTTTTTGCTTGCTGGAATCGAGCATTGGTTTGCATGCCGGCGACTCGGGCTTGACCGCATCAGGTATCTTTTCCCCTAGAACTCTATGGTATGCGTACGTTGCCATTGGTCTGCTGGCACAGTGGCCGCCAGCGGATGGCGCACACGGTAGAAGCGAGTCCCTAACCACGTCTACTGGCCTTCCCGCCCTTAGACACGAACCCAAGATTGGGTCACCGAACATTTGACCGCCCGTGCGCCCGGGGCGCCATGTCCGCACGCCAGTGAGCAAGCCGGAGAAGGAGGGGGTGCCAGAATCAATATACCAGCCCCCAAGCAACTGAAACTCAAGCTTCCCTCTTGAACCCCCCACAATCTTGTCTTAGCCGTGCTTCGAAGAGACAGGGCCGCCTTGACCGGAGGCTCTACCGGTTGGATTTGATGCCCGGGCAGACAAGCGAGCAGGGAAAGGCGGTCGACCTACCCCCACTGGCGCATCTACTCCAATCTATCGTTTATGCCAAAACTGGAGATAGCCACACACTACTCCATTGTCGATACAGGATTCCGTCAATAACCATGCCACACCCTCCTCGATCTAACGCTTTATGCAGGGCGCACAGGGCCTGCGGCTCCTCGCTGACCTGCACCAGATCTCACCGTCCTGACGGCTCGCACTGTCAAGAGCATCATGGTTTCTCTCGCTCAAGGGAACTAGCAATGGATGTGCAGCCAAACAGCGGGCACAGGCACTCCCTCACGCTACGCACCCAAGATCTGTCAAATTACCAGCTTCCCTAGTGTAGATTCGCGCTTCCGCCCGGATCTGCAGCGCTCTCCTGTGTTCCGCCACGAGCAGTTCCCTGGAGGGTTCGACATGCATGATTACTATACCCAAGCACCTACTCAACAAAGAGCCTTGCCAGCCCAGGAGAGGGCTTGGCATGGCGTCGCGAACCAGGCGATCAGCGAAAGCGCTCACAGGGCCTTGGAAAGGCCGACCTTGGCCGGCTTATGACGTAGCCAGCAACGGGCTCACGAGCGCCATGCGAGCCACGACCTAGACGTAGCGTGCAGAGGCAACGCGCGGTGAGAGATGGATCGAGGTCCAGACCGGACGCCATGCACTTCTTGCCGTCGGCTAGCTATGGCAATCCCGACTGTTTGGCACGTGGTGTGTCAGGGTCCCCATAGGCTTCTGCCGTTTCAACACCCCCAGAACCCAGCGCTCCCAGTACGCCGCCAACTCGTCAGCGGCCACGGAATAATAGTCCGCGTGTCAGCAATTGGCCGGCTTGGACATCTCTTCTCTTAGCGTCAGGGTCATGTCACACTAAACCCCCCGAGATTCTTCGGTGGCAGACGCCTCAGCACACGAGACAAGCATTCCAGAAGGGTGGCGGCAAGCCTCCCTAATGACACCCGTCATTGGACTGGCTCTTCCTTCTCAGCCACTAAGACTGACATGGTTTGCGCTTATTCCCATTCGCAGGGCTCTTTCCTGGTCATTTGGCGCGCATTGCTCGCGGAAGCCACGGCATTGATTGTTCTAGCGTACAAAACGACATGGTACATACGTACGTACGTGCGGCCACGCTTGCTAGATGCGTCGCAACTCGCAAACTTGGAGAATAGTGTAGTCGCCCAAGGACCACCTTTTCCACTTCATCGTCCAAGTGGGAGCATTCGCCCCTAAATGAGGCCTATTGCAAATAGCATGCGCCGCATCACTTTGGCATTCTATCATCTCTGCGCTTCAATTGGCTCTACGCTAGCGTCACTATTGAAGGTTTCCGTACACCCGTGCGTACGCTTCTCTCCATGTGTGCCCGCCCAAAACCAAATGCGGTGGCACAAGAGCTTGTTCCTGCCACGACACCGGGTATACCTGCTTTGGGCAGGCATCGTGAACATGCTAGATCCGGTTGACCCGTAGGCATGCGCTGTCTGATTTGTTCTCTGAGAGGTGGATCCCGGCCACCACTGCCTCGTTTTGTCCAAACGCAAACAGCTGCTTCCCTTGCCCGGGTTCGTTTTCGTCAACACTTTTCTGTTGCCATCGTAATACATAATTGTCACTGTTACATGGATTCGGGTTCGCGAATCTCAAGTGCGGATGATCGTCGACCACGGAGGCGGCGGCTGAAGCGAGGCGCGGGGCTATGCTGTTTTGACCCCATCGAATACGGGGTTGGCGTTCCGTGTCACTTTTGGTATAGGCAGCCTTTGAGTCGAGATTTTCTTCAACCTCAACTTCGAACTTGATCAACCGGCCCAGTACATCATGTCGCCATCTCTCCGGCTCGCGCCGTCAAAATAAGTGCGCAGTCGCAATTCCGGCAGGCTGTGGTGGTGGCGCTTCTCAACGCGCAGAAGTCTATTAAGTGGGAACGCTCGGATATTGATAGTCGTATTCAACGTATCTTCGTTTGATCTCCCCTTCTTTTTGCCCATACCCAATGGCAATTGAGTCTCAACCCAATTTCCTGGTCGCCAGATTGGCGCCATAACGACACGCTCCACTTGTACTAAAACTCAACTGGGCCTCGCACTGATGGATCCGATATTTGTCACATTCTTCTTCTGAATAAGTCCTGCTGCAAGTCGGGTCCATTGGTTCCATCACGGACCGCTCTCGCTATCCGGGGAAGTTATTACCGATGGAAACAGGATCAGGGGTTCGGTTACGGAATTATATATCTAAGCGTTGGGCAGCATCGTGCGCTTGTGGGGAGTGGAAGTACTTCTCCGACTCTCGTAGCTTTGCGTCAGATTGTCCTCAAGTCTGGCCTTCACTCCTGTCAATTCTTAGCCAATTTAGGTATTGGATTCCGAGTAGGTTTGAAGTTTTTAATAGTCATTCTCGACAAGCTCATGTACTGTCGGCTGGTCCCGACGGCTTAGCTTCCCCATCTGCTTGATAAACGTATCAACAGCGGTAAGAACTCTTTTCGTCTTCCACCTCTCATTGTCATGCTCTTAGATTTTGACTACTTGGATGAGGGCCATGTCCAAGGTGTAAGTGCCAAGAATTCGCCACACATCAGGGCTCCGCATGAAGATACGCAGGACCATAAGAACGCACTTGATGACTTTTTTTTTCAACCTCAGGGCATGGAGGAGCGACACCTTCAGCTCCATGAGAAGCTCATTGCCTAGATATCGCAAGATGATAAACGGTAGGGTAAAATTCAAGATGAGACAGAGCAACGACGTGTTGTCTTGCACGCATTCCACGACACTGGCTCGTACTGTAAGCGTCTATGGCCTTGACAGTGCCATCTTTCCGGTTCAGACACCTTAGATTTCACTCAATATGAGACGACGTTATACTTACAGGCGCAAAAGGAAGTGAATGGGATACAGTCAATGTCTTGGTCAGATGTACCCCAGCTTCGCCTATGCCTTGTGCAGCTTCGTTAAGTCTACGTCATTTTTTGTTCTTTCGAAGTCTAAATGAGATGGGAAAGTGATGGCAGCATTGGATTACGTTCTGGGTATAGCAGACACATCAACTTCGCTTTCCTCAAACATACTACACAGGGACATGTTTGTTCAGTAACAGGTGCTTTCCGTTTGTGCCTTGCCTCATACATCAACGTGATTGGCCAAACCCGCTTATGTAATATGAAAGCTCGAACCTCATGTCACTTTCCCCGCTGATCTCGCGCTCCAGTCGCGACAAGACCCCGACAACTTTGTCACCTACTACCGCGTCTATCCTCAATTCCTCTGGCGCCACCGCCCCTTTCTCTACTTCTCTGCTACACAGTCAGTGATAGGGACTCTCAGTCCTCGTCAACAAGAACCCAGCTGACGCCCAGAATTGAAATTCTGAAGCCATCATAGCAAACATACAATACGCCAGGAGCAAACGGCGCAATGCCTCCTTCAAGCTCCGCTTCAGAGAGCGAGCTCTCCGACACTCGACACAAGGCAAACATGATCAACTCGCACGACGAAACTGAGATTAACCCCTCAGACAGGTCCTTTGGACTAGATGGTGCCTATGACAACTACCGTCGTTTGAGTCGTTCTCCTTCGCCATACCGACGCAGGCGCACACCATCACGATCGCCTTCGCCGTTTCGTAACCGCAGCCGCCAGAGCCGCGCAGCCGACCGCTCTCCATCGCCGTATCGCAACAGCCGTGCAGCCAACCGCTCTCCATCGCCATACCGACGAGGCACAGCCGAATATAGCGGGAGTGGTTCACGAGGTTACAAGCGCAAGGCGTCCTCACCGCGTGGTCGCCCCGACAAGCGTTACCATGCTGATACCAGCAGGCACCGTGAGCCTTACAAAGCTACAGGCCCACCCCGAGCGGGTTTTGTAAGAGAGCGCAGAGACAGCATAGATAGGCCGCATGCGAAACGTATCTCGTATGCAGAGGTTCAGAACCCTAACCCAGTGCCCAACTTTCGGGAAGGTCTCTCTATTGAGACCCATCGTCAGAACCCGCGCGATCAAGATCGAGGACAGCAGAAGGCCCGTCAGCTACATGACCAGAAGCAGCAGACGCCGTCGGATAGCGCGGAGACCTCGGTTGCCCAAGCAAGCGTTTCTGAAGATGTTCAAATGTGAGTAAATAATTTTCTGGACCGATGATTTGCTGAGTACTGATAATCTACAACAGGCAAATAGACGATTATACTCCCGAGTACACTCCGGTAGTACCTGTCGAAGACAAGGAACCAACGCAGGAATCCCGCGAGGAGAAGCGCCGCCGTTGGGCTGCAATACGTGCTGCGAAGGAGCAGCAAAACGCCAAAGAGAGTCTGCTGCATCAGGCCGTCCTCACCAATGCATCAGAAGCGAACACACCAAACCATGCTTCGCCACCAGCATTTGCAGACAGCCCTGTATCATCATTTGCATCACCCCGCAACGGTGACTTTGAATCCGCACCAGCGTCGCCTGACGTTATGGTAATCGATAAGCAGGCTGGAGTCAGCGAGGGAAGCAGCCCAGCGGCGATGAGTCCGTCAGCAGCTGATTACGACCCTATGCAAGACATGCTGGATGACCGCGACCGGGCAGCAAAGAAGAATCAAAACGGAGAGGTCGCTTCGGATGCGTATCACGAGACTGACCCAAAGAACCTGTCCACCTTGCCAGCTGAGAAGGTTGCACCCGTCAAGAAGCAAAAGAAAGAATTCGACATGTTTGCTTCCAGTGATGAAGATGAAGATGACGAAGATGCAGAACCGGAGGCAAACACAGCTGCCAAAGGAACTATTCTCGACGAGAAGCTGCTCGACAACTGGGACGATCCGGAAGGATACTACAAGCTCATTAGTAATGAACTTATAGACAACGGACGCTACCGGGTCATCAAAAATCTTGGTCGTGGTGTGTTCGCCAATGTCGCTCAAGCAGAAGAGGTTGCGCCAGACGGTGGAAATGCGGATGGAAGAATCGTCGCCATCAAGATGATTCGCCGGAACGACTTGATGAGAAGGGCCAGCCAGAAGGAAATGGACTTCTTGCGCAGAGTCAACGAAGCAGACCCATCGGACAAGCGCCACATTATTCGCTTGTTGGGTTCGTTCGACCACAAAGGCCATTTGTGCATTGTCTTTGAGCACATGTCGAAGAACTTGCGCGATCTGCTGAAAGAAGAGACGAATGGCCACGGTCTGACGCTCTCTGCCGTGCGGGTATATGCGCGTCAGATGTTCCTTGGACTAAAGCATTTGCAGGACTGTCAGGTCATTCACCTTGACTTGAAACCTGACAACGTCTTGGTCTCTGCCGACAAGAAGACTATCAAGCTGGCTGATTTTGGAACTGCCGTTGACAAACGAGATATCATTGAGCGTACTGAATACCTGGTCAGTCGATTCTATCGCGCGCCCGAGATCATCCTGGGCATGGATGTCGGATACCCTGTGGACATGTGGGCTGTAGGCTGTACGGTGTACGAGCTCTGGACAGGCAAGATTCTCTTTACTGGACGATCCAACAACCAGATGATCAAGTCGTTCATGGACTGTCTGGGATGGCCAAGCGAGAAGCTACTGAAGAAGGGTCTTGCCAACAATGTGCTTGACAACTTTGAACTCGGACCGCCGCTGAAGTTCATCAGCCGCGAGGTCGATCAGAACAACAAGGTAAGCGCAGTATAGCCCCAGAAAAGATAAAAACTGACATTCTCCAGCTCTCGGTGCGTAAGATTGAGCAGCAGAAGAAGATTCCCCGCGATATGAAGACTCGCGTTCATGATGCTGCGCGGAACATTGTGAGCGGAGGCCCAACGTCTGCGGAACTGAACGACCTTACCGACCTGTTGAATGCGACCTTGCACATGAATGTGGAAAAGCGCATCACGCCCAAGGACGCACTTGCACATAAGTTCTTTGCCACCAACGTCAAGACCCCGGCATCAGTCAAGACGGCCCCTGGCAAGTCAGCACTGGTCAAGCCGCCACTGCTGAAGCGTGGTACGCCCACCAACACGCCCGGTTTCCGGCGCAATTAAGTGTAAGCATGACTTCTGCCCATTCACAAAACTCACCACCCAGGCGTGTTTTTCTTCTTCTTTTCTTGTTTTCTTCTTTATCCGTTGGTTACACCATCGGAAGGTGAGGGGTAAGTGTGATGGCCTTTGCTCTTTCTTTTTGTTTCTTTTTCCCCTTCTACGCACAAGTCGTCCTTTTTAGCGCAAGGCCAGCAGGGAAGTGGTACCAAAGGAGTATCGCATTGGTCTGGTTCAGCTGCTGTCTGGGACAAATGCCGGGTGTATCTGGTACACTATGGAAAGGAGGGGGAAGAGAAAGAAGGAAAGACAGTGTGTTTTGAATGGACGGAATGAGGCGGCTGAAACGACGAAGGGAAACGGGCGGATAATATGTTCATCTATGCCTTTGGGCCTGTTTTTTCTGTTTTTTTATGCAGTGGACTGCATGTGCATGTGTGCATGGGTATACATGCATAGGAGCATTTTGATGCTGCCTATAGAATTATTGACACGCTGATGACTGGGTGAATGGGGTTAAATATACGGGCTCTTGTCATGCGTTCCTTTCTTCTCTTTCTTCTTCATGAAAGCAACATCATATCGTGATTGCGCCTTTATCTACGTCTATGTGCGCAAAAGGAAAGAGGATGGAAAGAGATAGCGCCAAAAAAACGACCAGACGTTACGAAGATAAGCCTGCTCCAACGACCTCAATCCCCCGTCTCTCCCCTCAAAAACGCCTTTACTTTTTCGCCCCAGACAACCTGCCGCTTGTACACTGTAATTCTTGGTACCGAGCCCAGCGCCAACCCATCGATTGCATCCGCGAGAGCGGGCCCGCTACCCTCGTCGCGCAGTTGGCGGATGGGATATGTATATGTCTGTTTTGTGAAAAAAACCGCATACATCAGTACTCTAAGTTTACAGAAGAGAGAGAGAGAGAGAGAATGAAAAATGTGACAACGTACCTTGAACGCGAACACGAGCGCGCCCGTCCTGGGCAGTCGGTGCAAAGTCTGTCTCTCACACCTCACGACCGTCTTCTCCAAGTCTACTTTTTCCTCTTCTTCCTCCTTTGGTGATGCACCCAGCTCCTCGTCAGTCATGTGATGGCCCGCGAGGCAAAACAATTCATCGCCATTCGTGCTAATGCTCCAGTTTACTCTTTTCACTATTTTCCCTGTTGGGAGGGAGGCAAAGTAGCGGTCCATGGACTTTTGCAGCTTCTCTGCGTAGTGGGGCACGGGCGCGTGGATGGAGGCTAGGCTGAGGGAGAGTTTGGACAGTGTGGAGAAGCCTGCGGGGAAGCAGTTTGTGAAGGCTGTCAGGTGGTAGGGAGAGGGGGTGGGAGAAGGGGGTGTTTGTAAGAGGAGAAACTCGGTGTCGATGTTTGAGCCGAGGAGCTCGAGGGCGAGCTCAGCGGAGGAGACGCGCAGGGGGAGAAGATCGTTGGTGGTGTGGTTTTTCAAGTGGGAGAAGGGGGCCTTTTCGTCAGTGCTGCTGTTGGTGGAGACGAGGGTGTAGAGGGTGGGGAAGCGGCGTGGGAGGTAAGTTCCGATGAGCCATTCGTATAGTTCCATGACGGCGGGAATGGCTTCAGGGTTGCAGGCTATGATTTCGCGTCTGTGGTCTTGGATGAGTTGGCGCCGGATTCGTAAGCGGGGGAGGTAGGTGTTGTCCATGGCGACGAGGTCGGAGAGGGTGGTGTTTTCAAGAGCTGGATGGTCAGTATGATGAGGTAAATGTTGCAGGGTATACTTAAGGTATGATGGGAAATACGTACCCATGGTCATGTAGTATTTCGGTTTGAAAGGCCGCAGTTGGAGTGGTTCTGTTGTTTCAAGATGAAGGTCTGAGAGGGGTTCGATGGAGTAGTAGGATGCCTCTGAATGCTCCGCTACAAGAGCTTTCTTCTCTGGAAGTTCTTTTGGCTTCGTATCCTGGTATTTTGTTTAGTTAAGCTGGGAATCTGGAGTGGTGAGGATAATGTACCCTATGACCTCTAACGCTCTGGCGTATCCACTCCCTGTTCCATATACACACTGCCAAGCTGAGCACCAAAAGCAACAGCCATGGCGGTAATGGGATGAAATGGCCGATAACAGGTTGGTACATGGCGGTGCTTCAATGTCTCCCAAAATACCTACCAGTCAGTGTTGCGGGACTGCAAGGCTGGGTGTTGATATAGCGTATGTCGAGTACGCAGGGCGTACACTTGACATGTAGCCAAGGCGCCATTTCGGATAATGCAGGCGTCGAGATATGGAAATGTGAGAGGCGGATAGACGCCATAGGCGCCAATAGCATGAGGGCGGGAGGGATGGAGGTGGGATTGGATTGCCTATCAGAGCAAACCCCGCATTCGGAAGTCACGCTAAATGGCAGACGATAACACCCGATAGTGGACATGGCCGGTATCCGAGCACGTTTGCATGACTGTTTAGTGGGCTATGCCTACATTGTGCAACAATCAAGGCTGTTGTTGTTTCTTTGGTGTTGTTATGGGATATGGTCTGTAAGTGACGGCCTTAAGACATGAAGCATATTCAGTCAGACTGGGGTTAATTTATTTCACATTTCCCTTGACAGCAGCAACTTTTGTGCTTTTCTACCTATCTTGACAGCAGCCTGGACTTATGATATGCCCGGCTTGACCGGCCCGGAGCCGTCGTCTCATATGGGGTCCTTGAGGTGCGGCGACCTGTTCCACTCCCTCTGTATTCCTGACGTCATGCAACACCTAGTCACAATCGTAGTGGCAGTCGCCTAGGCCTTGGTCTCTTCAGCCTCTGGGTGGCCCACGGGCACCAGCTTGCCCACGATCAAGTACTTCTCATTGAACCTCTCCTCCCAGCCCCTCAGCGCATCCATCTGCTCAGCGTCTAGATCCTCCAAAGTATCGAGAGGCCCATCGAGGTCCTTGGTCAGCATGTCCTCATCGAAGCTGCCGCATGCCAGGCCTCTTGAAGCATCGCGGCCAGCGAAGTTTGCGTAGGGTCCTCCGGGACCGTAAAAGTTGCGGCCAGGGGTGACGTCAAAGACACGGCCGCGCACAGCTAGGTAGACGGGCATGTTGTTGAGGCCATTGTAGGGGAGCAGCGAGGGTGGGGTAAAGGTGCGGAAGACGGTTGGCGGGGGAGCGCGCGGCAGCGTCTGGGGCGCTGAAGGTTTGAGGCGGAGGTAGACCAGGACACCGAAGAGGGAAAGGAGGACGAGGTTGATTGGGGTAAAGACGGAGGCGCTGGCATGAAGGAGTTAGTCTGAGGGAGAGAGTCGACGTCTGGCCAGAAGAAACGTGATGCTTACGCGTGGGCAGCCGTGGGCTCCGGGACGGGCGAGGGGATTGCTGGTCAGGCTGTTAGGGCGGCCGTGTCGCAAACGGGAAGGGGAGGGAAAAGAGTACCGTCGGCCATGATTTCTGGCAGTGCTCTGCAGTCAAGTCCGGGGATTGCGATAGTGTCGGTATGGGATTGTATGGGACGAGATGCGTGTACGTACTAGGCTAGCAGGTAGCGGCAACGGCCGGAGATGGGGGGCAGCTTAGTGGTCGCCATGATGCAATGCCCGCCTATCCCCACTGCCGACGCCTCACCACCACGCCTACACGCACGCCCGTCCTTGGTCGCGCAAAAGCAACTCGCCCACTATGCGGGCCGTCGACGTGGACTTGGTTTTTGGCCCCCTAGCAGCAGCTTCAAACACACACTGGGCTGCCAGCTGTCCGTGGACGGGGGGTCTCGCTGCACAGTCGATGCCATGTGAGCCCTCGGCCAGCCTTCATAAGCGCTCGCTCACCCCGGCCAGAAAGCCGTCAGTTTTCTGCTTCTGCTCTCTCGCCTCTGCCTGTCGTGTCGCCGTGTCGTGTCGTGGTATTCTGTCTATCTGTACACGCGTGCCCGTGCGCCCGAGGCTGAAACCGCCCTGCCCCGGCCGTGAAACGCGAGCCGTGGATTCACCAGCGCCGCCGCGGCACGCCCTGATTCGCTCTCGCCGCCTCGCGCCTCAATTCACGGTTAGAGAGTCTGTCGCTACGGGCGAACCGTTGTGCAGCTAGGCACATCTCAGCCTTGCGCGCGCCTCTATCGCCGGATTCAAGACATCCAGTCTGCCCTTATCCGTCTTTCGTCAAGTGAGCCGAGTGGTGACCCTGCAGCGCTGGCCTGATCACCCTCCTTCATTTACCAAGATTGCGCCGAACAACAACACGCAAAGGTAGAGCACTGCCCACGTCAATCTACCTACCTCCTCTCCTTTCACCCACAGTACCAACGTCAGCAAATACTCTCCGCCAATCTCCGTCTGTCCATATACTCATCCGGTACGTAACTGCAATCTTCTGTGCTTTGCCGTCTCTCCACTCGCGGCTCGGACCTCATTCCGCCCGCCCCAGCGACAATCATCCAGTTTGCCAGTGCCGTGCCTCCAGCGACAGCCCTCAACATGCCCATGGGCCTGTTCTTCTCCGCATCCCTCTGATCTACAGGCCGCGCTTTCCGCCCATCTCCCGCTCCCGAGCCTTCTTTCATCAGACCCAGCACCCGGCCAAGACATTTGCTCTAGTCCTCCGTCATAATGCCCAAGGTCCCCTGTCCGAAAGCTTAATATAACACAAGATTATATCATTTTCCACCCTATCACAGGCCCAATCGCACGCTGATAATTACCCTGCACGCATTGCGCCCTGGCACCTACTCGTGCTAGTGTCGCATAAGGCTAATGGTTGTTTCATCCAGGCATCACCACCATGTGGAAACGATTGCAGGGTCACGTCCGCGAGAAAGAGAAGCAGGTGCAAATAGGCAGACCAGTCCTGGTTGAAACCACTTACGACCGGGATCAACTAGACCGCAATCCAGACGTGACCGACCTGCGCAAGCCTGACCATCAAAACTATGTACTCCCCTCGCTAGACTCACTGTACGTCCAGCTATCGCTCCAACGTCTTGATCCAGCGCTAAACACTCGTTTTCTAGCCCCCAAAGCAATCGAGCGTCCCAAGTGACAACGTTCCCTCGCTTTCAAAGAATCTCGACTGTGCCGACTGAACCTTCGGTCTATTCCCGGGCCTCGATCGAGTTCTACTTTTACAGTAATCCCACCGCCACATTACGCTCCACCTACGACAATCTCTCACCACCAAGCTCCCCAGAGCCTGAAAAGTTCCTTCCGTCGTTTGATCCTCCTTCTAGCTCCCAATCCATCCGCGACATATCTCTGCGCAACTTTTCTCCAATGGATGAGAAGCAACGCCAGCCGCAGGACGAGCCCCGTGATCCCATTACCGCCCCAGTCCTGCGAAGAGCGCCGTCTGTCCTCCGCACAGGCGAAGTCCAGTCAGGTCCCAAGCAGAAATTCTGGGAAGGCAAGCTTGCACCAAACAGCAAGGTAAAATGGGACGAGTATTCAGGAGAGCCTAATAGTGCAGGCAAAGCACCCTCAGTGGATCCAGGTTCCTACGCCATAGGCGCGCCATCTGCAGGCCTCAAGCCCATGGGTTATCAGGTGTCAGTCACCGCTGCCGTTCCTGAGAAGAAGAGCCTTAGTTTTGGAGAGCGCCTTACTCGTTTTGGCTCAAAGCGTTCGCCGACGGCACCAGCAACTATCAAACAGAGACTTGCCGAAAAGTCACTACAAGTACCACAACGGACGGTGTCACCGAGCTCGGACCAAGAAGGATCAAACGCGCCTACACCTGTCCTGGATCTGACGCCAAAGACGTCTGATACACGACATGTTACAGTCCAAACAGTCGAATTGGGGTCGCATGAAGAGACCATTAAACCCGTCGTCCCTCTCAAAGTCGACAAGAAGTCGCCCACGGGAAACCGTCTCAACTCTCCGACATCCCCTACATCCCACGGCCTCGGAATCAGTGCATTTGCCTACCCAAGTCCACTCACACCCAAAACCCGTGACGACGACAAACGGTCACCTGCCATCATCATTGGCGCTGAGCCACTCGTTCACCCCGCTTTCCGCACAGCCACCCCACCAGAAACAGATAAACCGCCGATTGCAAGCCAGTTCTCGTGGAGCAAATACACCCCTCCTGCAACCACAGACGAACACTCACCACCGCCTTCTCCCCCACTATTAGCCTCACCACCAATCCTCTTACGCCGCCGCCCCATTGGCCACGCTGACCGCATCCCCGACTCGCGACCGGGCAACTCCAGGATGCTGACCCCCTCTGGCGCCTCGACCTACTCCACCGCGAGCGCCATGTCCAACACCTCCAAGGCGCTGCCGCACCCCCCTACTGCTCTATGCGCCCTCGACCACATTGCCCTGCTCGAGTCGCAACAAGAAGACCTGCGCATCCGCCGCAACAACGTCTACCGCCTCCTCAGCGACCTGAACAACGCCGCCCCACCCAATCCCCTGCTAACAGACTTTAAGAAAGCCAAGGCCATCGAAAACAAGAAAAAAGTATTTGAAACCGAGCTCGACGAAATCAGGCGCGAAGAGCATGAAGTGGGATTGAAGTTGCATCGGGCGTGGAAAAAGCGCGAGAAGGACGATCCAAATGCCGCGGGGAGCGCCTTGTGGGTGAGGAGAGTGACGAGTTAAGAATTCCCCTGTTTTTTTTGATCTTTCTATCTGCGCTTGATGTCGAACATGCATGGACGTGTTTTTTTCTCTCTTGTTATTTTCGAGCGACATGGCACAGGGATATGGCTTCTTTTTCTTTTGTCTTGCATCATGAGATATCTTCTTCTAGTCTTCTTCTAGTCTTCTTCTACTCTTGATGGTCATAGGGTCGCTACTGCTGCCGTGTAAAACTGCAGCTGGGGTTTGTTTTCTTTTTCTTCCATTTCTGGGTGTGGGAGGAAATCTGTATGTTTTCCAGCCTTTTTTTTCGAGACAAAGGTTTGTTCAAAATCGATGAAAGTATGATTTCATCTTACTGTTATAAATCCTGTGCCGTTGTGTTTACGTAATGTTTTTTTCTCGTGTTGAAAGAATACGTAGATAGACTTGAATGAGAGGATAATATGCGAACTTGGCTTGATTAAAAAGCACATATAGACCATGTTCATTTCTTGTTTTATCTTTTTTACCAACTTGCCGTCTCATTTCCTAATCCACCTCCGGAACAGGCAACCCATTCACAATCATCATGCCCTCTCTACCCAGCGCCTTCATCGCCTTCACCGCCTCCTCATGCCTCAACTGCCTCGTCTCCTCATCCGTCACAAGCACAAAGTCGTACTTGAGCAGCTTGCAGCCAGCCTGGACGCCGTACTGCTCCGCCTGCTCCGGCGAGACGGTATCCAGCCCAACAATCAGCGAGTCCTTGACGCCGAAGACAGCGTCTGAGGTTTCGTAAGCTGAGCCGCGGACATACAGGGCCCTGAGAATATCATCAGTACTCATTTCCATCTCACCAGAAGAACAATCGACAAAGCGGGCGGGTGGGAAAAACGTACGTAACCAAATGATCAAACCCCTCCTTCTCAAACATAAAATGCATATGACTCGGCCTCCAACAATGGCGTCCCAGCTTCTCCAGCAACTTGCCCACAGGCCCATCATTCGGAATGGGATACGGCACTGGGACAATCGCCTTGAACCAAAAGACGCCCTGGTCATCGCTCGTAATCACCGCGCGCCCGTCGGCCTTGTCGCCGCGGTTCTCATACTGCACGTCGTACTTGCCGTGCGAGTCGGTCTCCCAGACGTCGATTTTCACACCGGAAATGGGTGTCCCGGACGTCGTTTTCACCGTGCAGAGGACCAGGAGCGGCTCGCCAGAGGGGTCGCCGGATATGTTGGTACCTGCGGCGGAGGCGGGCGCGTCGTGTGTGTGGAAGGGACCGAGGACGGTGCCTTCGGTGGAGGAGGGCGGCTTAGGGTGGTCGATGGAGTCGACGAGAAGGGAGAGGCCAACGATGTCGGAGAGGAGGATGTATTCCTAGCTCAATGGTTAGCTGGGTATGAAGACAGGGAGGAGGAGGAAAGGGAGTGATTTACTTGGCGAACATCCGAACAAATCTTTCCTACTTCTGTGAGAAATCGGATGCCGGCCATCCACTCGTCGAAACTCAGGCGCGTCTCGCGAGCAAAGTCGTGCAGGTGCGATACCAGACGCTCCATGACGTATTTGAGGCGCGCGTCGCTACATTGCGAGTTTATGCGGTGCACGTTTTCGGTAATGTTTTCGATGGTGAGGTCCTTGAGGACGGGCACCGTCGAGGCGTCTGCGCTCTTGGGAGGTGACATGGTAGGCAGGTAGACGAACGGCGTGATATAGGCTGGTTGTGTTTTACGTGTGAGCGGCAGTAATATGCAACTCGACGGCTAGCAATGTCGAAAGGAAAAAGAATAGACTGAGAATTAAAGAAATCCCTTCGTCAGTTGGAAGAAAAGATCACGCAGCGAAGTCACTATGAAGCTACTTTGAGCAGCGATGGTGAATTGTCAGCCGTGACATGTAACAGCGGAACTGGTCCGCAAAAGCTCAGCGATTCGCATGTCTAAGAGCGGTCCACAGCTGATCATTCCATAAATCCCACGGGACCAATCATCGTGGAGAGAAAAGCGTCCTGCGGCTTCCGGGAAAGAGTTCACGAGGTGGGGATGATGATGTCGGAGGGGCTCTCGGTACCTGGATGCGGGGCACTGGCGGCGCTGGCTTACCAAGAGCTTACAAGCAGCTGTGGAGCGCAAGGGTCCCTTGTGGGGAATATTTTGCGTGCAAACCTACTATTAGACATCAATTTTGTTTTGCGATGGCGATATGGTATTCCTCTTACGTCCTCCGTCTTCTGAAGTTTCTTGTCTTGTCGTATGTGAGGCCTCTTGCTTGGAGTTCAGATACCGAGCTGTCGCGGAACATAGCGACAATTTGTGGATTGTGAATATGTAAATTGACTTGGAAATAAAACGAAAGCGTCTCCAAGTATCGTCCCAGAATAGAAGCGTAGAAGTCGACAACCAGACCTCAGATTATAGTAACCCTCGTATCGACAAAGCCTAGGTCGTGCCAGGTTCTCTTTTCGCAAAAGAGCCGATGAATGGCAAATACGCCGATCCTCTTGTAGACCTGCTTCTTCTCATCCACAAGCTCCAAAGCTAAACCATCCCACTCGCCCCCAGCGCCTACTGATTTCTTTGCCAGCTCATTCTCCTCTAAGACAGCGTCCTTCATACACGACAAAAGCCAGATTGCCTCAAACGTTGGTATCTCGTTGTCAATCTCGTCAAACCCAAAAAGAATTTTGACAAAGCCCTCGACAAGTTTGTGGGTGATGCCTAAATTATCCATGTCTCTTGGTATTTCTTTTGGTATTTGTATGTCTCTCATAACAACCCTTCGAAGTGGTGCATCGACTATCAAGTAAGCTGACGATATCTCGCCAAAAGGGTTCGAAGTCGAAGGTCGGGCTTGGACGTCGACTACCCTTAATTTGAGCAGGTCACGACGAACCTTAGAACTCAATAGTAGCAATTGTCGGGCTGAAGCCCAACTCCATGTCGGGGCTACATATGCCGAAAGCACATCGGCCTTGATTTTACGACGATCGCCTATCGACCATAGTAATCCATACGCCAAATCATGCTCCCAAAGGCCTGCTACATAGTTAGCCCGCAAGCTATCCCGTACAAGAAAACGCTGATGTATCAGGTACGCAATGCTTGATAGCGCAGGTAGCCGGTCTTTTTCATATGACAGTTCAAGGTCCGCGTAGCGCTCAACTGCTCGATACCAGGCATTTTCGATGTCTCCTGGGTTGGGTCCTTCGAATGCTGACCAAGATGTGTTCCACAGGAATGATTTTTGGCCCCAACGATGATCACCGCAGGTTGTGCTACCACAACCGCCAGATCGATGGCAATCACAGTGAAACACCATTTCCAGAGCTGCCAAGTGCAACACACGTGTCGAGAGAACTACCTCTTGAAATGCCCAAGCTCTGTGCAAGAGTGGCACGAATGGGGCTGGACAATTGTAAGGTTGAACGCGGATGTACTGCCCCCGTGTACCGGGTAAATTAGTAAGCTTAGCCTGAGGTTCAAATCCAGTTGCCTTGATAAAACCTTCCTGTTTGTTCCGACAGGAGGTAGCGGCTATCGTAAGAAAGCTGTTTGCGTATATATCGGCCATTCGAGGGCATTCTTTCGACCAGTCATCTTTACTGTCCTGAATGATACAGAGAGAATCAATCCAAAGATAACTAGTATTCTCTTAGTACTTAAGTATGTAAATCTTATATACTTGGCTAACCGTTTTCCAAGCTTCTGTGTCATGATCACAGCATCCCTATACAAGGACGGCAATACATCAATCAAGACCCCATGGAATAGTCGGCTGATATTTTGAGATGTGCACGTTGAAATCCTGAAATTCAAGGTATCTCTTGTAAGTATAGAGTTTTAGGATCTACAGGAACTAAGAGATTCTTTTTTCGTGTGACTTACTGGCCGTTGGCGTTCTCTGGTTCTCTTCCCCAACAGTAGCTCAGGGTTACATATTCTGCTTTGAGACTTTTGCCTTCCACTAAGCGAATAATTTGAGAGGAATCATGGGGAAATATATCCAAAACGCGATTTGGCAAGCAGGAAATTACAGGCTTGCGGCAAATCGGGTGCGCTGTCTCACACTCATTGATCCATGTTTGTATTTTGTCTATGGCCTTTTCACAAGCACGGTCTGCATAGCGTAGAGTCTTCTTGACGTGTTTGACGGGTCCCGGTAAGGGCTCATCTGAACGACGGGTTAGTCCAGAACTATTGATTGAGAGCAGTGATCAACTCAACCACCAAGGGTTTCATTTACCAATATCGGCGGGCAGGCAAAGACTATACCTCCACGATATATCAGAATCGGATCCGAATAAATCCAGGCAGGCTGAATGTATGCGCAAGAAAAGGGGACCAGATTCCCATGGAATCTTTGGTTTTCTATCCCAGCTAGGATTCTTCACATCCACGAAAAAGAGGCATAAGCGGCAACCCTGGTTAGCATTTTCAACAAGAGCTGCCCAAGATCCGTGATAGCTTTGGCCTTCTGGTGTGCATAACTGTTCCCACGATAAATGAGCGCACGTCGCGCAGACGATGTCACTATCGGGCACGGGAAGTGATGACCATCGGGCCCAGATATGATGAGGATTCAAAGAGGTCAAAGATATGGAATAGTTCTTGTCCGCAAAATCATCTTTAGAGCCAGATTGGGATCCAAGGATGGAGTCAGACTTGGACTCAGGAATAGGCGCTCTCCTATGTACGAAAGTATTCTCGGAAACGGGCTGGGAAACCGATTCAGCCATGTTCGAAGGCATCGATGTATGAGAGATGTTGGAATGAGAAGAAGAGCAAGAAGGAGAGGAAGGGAGACGACCGTGTTGACGATAGGTAGCTGCGCCAAGGCCAAAAACAAGCTGCTCAGCCCCCTCTCTTCGGCTAGGCAGTCACAGCCTTGCAGTAAACACTCTATGGTTGAATGCCTTCAAATCCAAGTACCATGTCGGTGCACACAAAGACTTAAGTTTAAGATTGTATCGTGGGCTGCTTTGCAGATAACTATATTCACGATTTCAGAATGTTCCACTCCTGCTTAGCCGACTTGCCAGGCTTGTATCACATCTGCAGAAGCGACACAAGGAAAGTCCATCTACAAGTACGCCATTGCATTTGAATCCGTTGTTCCATATTACAGTAAATCACATAGCTAAAGTAAACCCATGCGCAGAACGTGACCGCGCTTCCGCAATCCGAACTCTGGCAGTCTCCCGTACATTTTACACGAAGACGACGTCGAAAGACGGCACGTGAACAAAAAGAATCATGAAAAAGAGAAAATAAAACAGAGCCTTGACATCATACACAGCGTGAGGCTTTACGCTCAGGCACTGTTCTTGGGGTTCTCGGGAGAAGCTTTCCACTGTCATATATTAGCACAGCAACAGGACGTCAAGGGGTGTATGCATCGCAGCCGGGTCAAAGATGCATAAGATGAGACATACCTTCTTGCCGAGCTCTTGCTGTTGCTCCTTGAAAGACAGATCTTTGTACTCGTCACGGTGAGCCTTGACTGGTGTTGTTGTCAGCAAACCTTATCCCCTATAGCCACGTCCACATTATGTGGCAACAATGCGACAGTCGCGTCCAAGTGACGCGACCAAAACGCGTCAAAGGATGCAGACTTACAGTATGCTTGCATCTTGGCCATGGCATTGCGGGCGTTGTTCTTCTTTCCTGCGCGACCGCCCTTGGGAGCACTCTTCTTCACGCCGGCGGCGCTTGCCGCCTTTGGTGTCGCAGTCTTGGTAGTGGTGGCGGTAACGGCCATTGTGAGTAGTTGATTCTAAATGAGATTCGGTAAAAGCTGAAGAGTATTTGGTGTGATTTACAGGACGACTGAAGAAGAGGGCTGTGAATTAGTTGTTGTTGTGATGGAAGAGTGGGAACGTGGAGTGAAGGTTCACAAAGAGCAGGCACGACCCTGGAACACGCTAGACGACGCTTAGCTCATCGTATACCTACTCTATCGTCTCCATAGCCTGTTCTGATACATGCGCGATCTAGATGCAGGGCCAGGCCTGATTGGCGCGTTATTGTTATCTGAAACCCTTGGTAATATACGTCTCAGACACTTTGACCACAAGCGAGACACAATGGCATAGAACGCATGAAAATGCTGCAATAGACGAGTCCCATCTATAACCTGCCTGACGATGGCTGCTTCTTATCCACCTGGACGGCATTTCAATCCAAGCAGACTAGTCCCTGCTGTTCTGTTGAACGATTGGACTGGACACCGATCCAGCCGCCCAAGTCGCCCCTTCTCGGATCTGCAGATCCATCAGTTTACATATATGAATATATATATGTATATATATCCACACACACACACACATATACAATGCCTCATCTTAAGGTTTCGAGACACGAAGAACACCATGCACTCGTTTGCCATTTCATAAGTAGTTCCAGAGTGTCCAGTTTCTTCGACAGCATCTTGCAGAGATGGCGAATCTCTTGAAGCCAACCAAGTTATCTGCACAACAATTGTCCTCTAGATTTTTGCACTTGTATATGGTCGCGTGATGGTAGATTTTTGTTGTAAGAATAGAATTGTGTATGTTGCTCCAAGCAAGCTATTGTGACGAGTCTTCGAATGTCTCCTCTGATATGCGACGGTGGCGAGCATCTGGCGAGTCCGCCTTCGCAGCCCCTGTGTTCAGCACCGGTTTGTCGAAGCCACGAATGCTGAACTTCCGCCGACGACCGCTCGGCCGTTCGGTAAGACTGGGGGCGCGTGGTCTAGCCTTTCCCCGAGCACGTCCACCAACAACGGGTATCTCGTGTGCGCCAGCGCGGAAGAGGTATAAGAGTATGTCGTAGACGAGCAGCGCGGCCCACGGGCCGATGGCTATGAGGCCGAGGAAGAGCTAAGACTAATGAGATATCCAAACTACGACTGCAGGCATGCAATGGTACTCACGAAGATGCGCGTGATCCATGTCTCCAGCACTGCGAAGCTCTCGGGCAGAATGGAGAGAAACCCCATGGCGGGGAGAAGCGGAAGCCTGCGCACGGTGATGTCTAGGGCCAGCTGCCGTGCTACGCGCTGGGGAATTAGATATGCAAAAGACGCAATGGGTTGGGACGAGGAGGATTGCCCGTCAACGGGACCAAACACTAGTCATAGGTTAAGGATGTATAATGCTGGAAGTCCAGCAGAGGGGCCGAACACAGGGCCGCGCCACGCCGCACGTGTGGATCCTGGTGGGGCGTGGCTGGAGCTCCTTCCCCGGTCGTGGTAGCTAGGGCCTCCATCCCGCCGACCCCTCAACACCAACCACTGGCCATCCGATGCAGCTGACAGAGCCCTCAGCCCTAGATGCAGTCCTCTCCCACGGCTCGACAACTGATTGGATACCCTCGCTGTCATTCCGTCGCAGGGCCAATGGGCAGCATATCCGCCATGCAGTGCAGTGTCCCCCTCCAGGCCGACGCCTTGAGGCTCGTATGCCCCTCCACCGTGACACCGCTTACCATCTAGCCACCTGCAACATGTGGATCGAGCACACCTGCATGGCTCACTCATGAATCACTTGACAGTCGACATCTCGTTCACAGTAGACCCTTGACCGGCGGCCGCCCATGAAATCGGTGTTTGGCTCCCTGCGCGTACAGACGGCTGCCTGATCACGTTTCGTCACCGGTCCCTACAGCTGTCCCAAGCCCAAGGCTGTGCTCGTCAGAACACAACCGAACATTCTCAACATCTGTCCAACGTGCACTCTCATCTCAATCCATCACATCACCTTTGACTTGCTCATTCTTCAATCTACTGCTTGTTCTTGCTGCTACAGCCTGCTCATCAGCCTCACTGACTCGCCCTGACACCCACACCACCAACTCCAACAACAAAGAACAATTTCGAGCTATTTGACAGCCTACGGCCTGCCGAATCCTCACTTGGACAGCACAGCCCCTCGAAATGGACGACCTCTCATTCCTGGACACACCTGGCGAGGGCCGCCAGGGCAACGCCATCCTCAAGGCTGTACTCATGGATGGAAGGGTTCGCCTGATTTCAGATCGAATCTGTCCGTACATATTCCTGGATACATGCCCACTGCTGTACCACGCATTCGAGTACGGCATGCATGGCCGTCTCCAGGCCAGCATCGAGGTTCCATCCGAGGCTGCGCTCATCTCGTTGCTCCGCTACTGCTACACCGGCAGCTACCTGCCGCCCATGCTAGACGACGAACTTCCGCTGCTTCTTCCACATGCTGAGATGTACAAGATGGCTGAAGACTTTGACATACCCGAGCTGCAGCTCCTCGCTCACGGCAACTTCTCGTGCCACATCGAACTCGCATGCTGCCTACCTGCCCCACCATCAGATCTCGTCCAGACGATCTACTTTCTATATCGCTACTACTCTAGCAAGCAAGTGCGTCAGCAGAATGGTGTTGTTAGTACCCTTCTCAACTACACCATCTCCAAATTCTTGGACCTCCGCCTGGGTGAGAACGCAGAGTTCGTCAAAGTGGCTGCCGAGATCCCAGAATTTGGCCAGGACCTTTGCTGTACGAACATGGAGCGCAATTTTGATGACGCATGTAAGTATCACAATCCTCTGTGTAAACTTTGCTAACGCCAGAAGGCGCCTTCGATATCATACGGCTGTGTCTCGATACTCTACGCACCCAGCCCTACATCCCCGCCTTGGCCCTCGCCCCACAGGATACACCGCAAAACACGGATCACCGAAACGATGCCTATAATCCTGATCAGTTCCAGAAGAGAGTTAGGTTTCAGACTGTTCCTGTTCAGGCGAGCGAGACGCGTAGACAAGGGGGCACCAGGAACTTGATCGACTCTACTACCACCACTACTCTCGTCCACCGACCCAAGATCCCACACCTGGGCATTACGGGGGGCGCCGAGGCTTCGTCTTCCGACGAAGAGGACGGCTTCACCGTGGTACGATTGCCCGAGTCGCCCGCTCCTGCCACTCCCGACATCATGTCCAGCCCCGAAGTGGTTCCGACGTCTGTCGCCGATATGATGACCACTGTTCGTCCCGACTACGCCTCTGATGACGATTGGACTATGCTTTGAGACAACCGCAACCGCCTCGTGCATTATGCCCTCAACCGATTGTTAGCCGCTAAGAAATTGTTGTCTTTCATTTAAAATGTTATTTGCTCGGCGTTATGAATGATACCAGGAGATAAAAAACAGGTACATGTATATGATTGGATGGGAGTTTTTTTTTCATGTTCTTCTCATATATCAGTTACGTGGCCCGTGTTCGTGATGCAATGTCGTCTTGAATACTAGAGCCATGAGAAAAGCATATCATAGTTAGCGGTAAACAAGATTTATACCGAAAAACTAGTTCATTTGAATACTATTTGATATAATACATCCCGAGAACATAAAAACCCTCATATCCTTAATGTCTACATGGATAAGGATATCATCATTCATCGCACCGACGAAGTGCCATCCTGGCCAGTAGCGGCATCACCGAGGCCCTCCTCGTCGCTGGGCTCTGCATACGAGCCAGCTTGTTTCGCAGCACCGCGGGTGCGCTCGCTGATGATGTTGTCGCGATCAATAGCGTCCTTCTCGTCGCGCTCTGCAGCTTATTAGAAAATATTGACTCGGGTACAGGCAGAACAACTAACCAAGCTGCATGTCGGAGTCACCGCCGTTATCGTACTCGGTCGCCTCAATAGGCGCTTCGTCCTGCAAGACGGGGATCTCGGACTGTCCCGTGCGAGACTTGTAGTCGTTGCTGGGGGTGTCGTTGGCCATTTCGTTGGAGCTCATTGTGATGATGTGGTGAGACAGTAGGTGGTGTTGAAAGTTTGGTGGGTGGAAGAAGTATTGAGATTGAGGAATTGGAAGTGGTGTTTGATTTGGAGTGAATCTGGGTGGAACTTCTCCTCTTTATGTAGAGCTCGTCGACTACGGCTATACGTCATGAAGTCGATGGAATGTATCACTGATCTTGCTGGGACGATTCGTCGCGATTGCAAAAGGGGGCTTAGATCGCCTGGTTTAGTTGGTCCAATTGCCTATTGCTATGACAACATGGGGCTTGAGAGACATGGTGATGCAACGAGGTACCCAGCCCCCCTTGCTGTAGCGATGGTGGGTACTAGAAGTGGGTAAGGATGTGCCGATCCGGGACGAGGGACCTGACGCGGGAGGTGGAGCAGTATGCCTGCGCGATGCGGCTACGGGTCTTGATGCGGAGAGCACTTGGGCATGATCTGATGGCATAGCTTTCATAGAAACTGAGCGAAAATGATGCATTGATCCTTCTCCTTGTTTGTAGCCACACGCCTATCCAAAGACAGCGTCGTCTGCATGGTCAACGTGAAGACACAATGAGAAGCATAGATGCAAACAAGAGCCCAAGCACTTGTCAGCCCTGCGTCATGCTCTCGCAAGAGGCACACTACATTCCACGCTCCCGGACCTTAGGGTGCGCACTATAGGTAGTGCCAGAGACGATGGTCGTCGTCTCATACAAGCATCGTTCCACAAAGGCGGAACGGTCGACGTCAACACCAGCTTAGCGTCAGGGGCCTATGGGGCTCTTTGTCTAGAACCCGAGATTGGCGAGATCGATCATGCATGGAAAATGTGGATTTTTGCGAGAATTCGATGACGATGGATCGGGAAACTTTGTTTTGGGGAAAATGGCTGGGAAAGTGACGTTCGAACGTTAGCTGCACTGACGCGAAACGCGAGATCGCGACGTCACGATACCGTGGACCCAAGGACGCCACTTATGCCATTCAGTATTCATATAGTGTTCACAATGCATCCAAAAATTCCTGGTGTATTAGAAAAAAAAATCATTTAGCGTAAGAATAAAACGTCCATCGCTGCTTAACACATGACAGTCCCACGACTGCATAGATATAGTACATGCACAAGGAACAACGCCGAGATGCAAACCCATTATCAAATCAATCTTGTAAGCGCAATCTACGAGCTCGAGCTGGCTTCGACGGCTGTTCCGCTTTCGCTCGTGTCCTTCTTCGCCTCCTCGGTCTTCTTGGCGGCAGCCATTTGCCATGCTGGGATCGCAGCGCGTCCGGTGGGCATCCTGCTGCTGTACGAGGACATGGGCGTCGTAGTGCCGTTTGTCTGGTTCTCAGTAGCGCTGGTGCCATTGGTCTGCTCAGCAGGCGCGGGCGTAGATGGAGCCTGAGGGGTAGACGCCGAGGCCGCGGATGTGCCGTTCACATTGGGTGTCTGGGGAGTGCTCTGTTGCTGGCCCGCTCCGTAGTAGCCCGACGTGGTTTGTGGACGGGGCGCAGCGGAACCCATTCTGTTTGCCATCAATGTCTTCAGGCTCTTCAACTCGGTAGAGAGCTCCTTTAGTCTGTTGTCGGTCGCTTCCTTATGAGACTCCAGTGCCTTGGGGATCAAGTCCCTCAGACCGCGGACGTCATCCTCGATTCGTCGGTTGTCGTCTCCTTGCCTCTTGGATGATTCCTTGAGGCTTGCCAGGACACTTTCCACCTCGCCCAGCGCGTCGTCAAGTCTTGCTGTCCTTGCCTCCTCTGATGCCTTGAGTGCGGTTGTGTCGGTATTGAGTTGCTCGAGAAGGTCAAAAGCGCGCTTGAACGATTCGTCGACAGAGGCCTTGTCTTGCTCTAGCTGTGGCTGCGTGGGTGGCTGTATCAGGGGCAAGACGTATCGCTTGGCTGTGAAGTAGAGTCCATAGCCGACGCCACCCATGACTGTTGCCATGATGAAGTAGTCGCGCCAGTCGCGTTTCGGCGGTCTATTTCTGTCAGATGGTGTCCTCGAGTGCTTGGATTCACTACATACTCTGGTGGTGGGGGCGGCGGTTGCCAGTATCCTTGAGGTGGGTAGCTCGCATATGGAGCGGCTGGTGGTGGTCTGTATGCATTGCTGCTGGCTACCGCGGATGTTTGGGGTGGAGGCGAGGGCTGGCTGGGGTCTTCGGCAGCGCGAGCTAAAGAGACATCAATTTCCTCTTGGGTGAGGTTCTTGGACTGGAGGAATGCTATCCGCTTCTCCAGGGGCGCGCTGGAGACGGACGGGTCTTGTAGGACTGGAGGCGATTAGTATCGTCGCGTGCAGGGTCGTGGGTGTTGTCTCTACTCACACGACACGGCCGACGTGATGAGATCCTCGCGCACCATTTTGGCTACACGTTATGCAGCGCCTGTTACCAGCGCAGACAGCGGTTGATGATGAAGCTAGGGAGTCGCGAACTGACGATCGACCGACGGGTCGAGGTAGAGTATGCCTCGGCTCCTTTGCGTCGGCGGTCGGTTCCGCGTCAGACTCACGTGCGGCCGCCGCATCGCTTTTCCGACTCTGGACGCGACACCACATTGCACCACAATTGATGCTGGATCGGTACTGAATGCTTATCTCAGTTAAAGATCACTTCTCGCCGATGATCGCTACCAAAATTGAGTGATTGAGTTGGACAAGACGGGCATGTCTTACAGATTGTCCTTATATGCAAGGGAATTGGCCCAGGCTGCCCTGTTGAAGGTCTTAGGCGCTGGGACTCTCCCTAGCCATGGCCACGGCCATACCTACACCTAGCCACACCAATAGTCTTGTGCATAGGCTATTTCCTACATATAAGTAAAATCCGTCAACCTTACACACTTTTTGTACGCCCTTTAGACGCTTAGTGTATGAAAAAGAGGCCAGGGAAAGTAGAGACTAGTCTAACGACTTATTCTGTACAGCTTTTATGGTGTGGAGTGCTGTGAGTGCAGAGATGGGTAAGACTTGTAAGTGAAAAATAGGAAAGATAACATCTAGCTGCATATTCCATTGCTCGAGAAACATATAACCGTGACAACTACAACTACTTTTAAAGCAGTCTCAAACGCCAAGTGCATAGCCAACAGTAAATAATTGTGACAACTAGAGCTACTTTTAGAAGCAGTGGTGTGCTCAACCAGGAGGCTGCATCAGCTTGTCCGTCAGAACACTAAGCCGAACTAGTATTCGTATCCGCATGGCACAGTGAAAGCTTGTGGCGTAGGCTCTGTCTCCAATGCTTCCTATCCTTGTCTTTTTGTCGTCCTTGAATGGGTCCTTGGTGACTGGGTTAGGTGCCTTAAGAATCGCGGTGAGGGCCGCGATGCGGGTGAAGGTCATCACTGTGGTGAATTTGTATCCTCGGTTTAGGATATTGAGGCCTGGACCTTGGAGCCAACAGGTACGCCACAAGGTGCACTGGAAAGCACTGGGTAGTTGTATTTCCTGACCAGACTCTGCGCTATGGAGAAAACCTGGCCAGTTTGTAGCGGTGTTTCTTATGATGCCGCGAGGTGTGGTCCATGCCTCCTCAGGAGACCGATAACCCTTGCCAGTATAGCCAATAAAGTTCAGGGCGTTCAAGCGGCAACTGAACGCGGGTCCTTTGTGCTTGGGGATAATGGCCCAGCTGAGCTTCGGTGGCGCAGGCTTGGTGTATCGAAAGCGAACACTGCAACACCTTGAAAGGTCTGGCCTTATTACTTCCATAATGTAAATCCTCGCGTGCCGGGACGCACGGTGTAACGGGACACTTTTTCTTCTGGAAGCTCGGAATGTCCCTACCGCGCTTATATTAAGACAAATGCAGTGCGCATCTATTCTACAGCTCCCATTCTTCTAGTACATCACCCTCCGACGCCGAGAAGCGTGTTGTTAACCATACTATTGCTCGTTCTATGAGTGCCGTCAATCGACTCTCCTCTAACACCCCCTTGTTTTTTCGCAACGACCAACATCTGCAGAGAGCTCGGCGGGATAGAAAAAAAGCTAAAATAGCAGAGTTTAAAACTGCAGCCTCCAAAGGTTAACTTAAGGTGGGGAGTACGCACTCCGGCAGTTTCTCCGCACAAACAACGAGATCGCTAGAACTTACGGAGTATGTACACGGGCATAAGGCTAGCGCTGCTCTTGGCATGCAGTAGCGTACAGTAGCGTGCTCAGATATCTGTGTACTGTATCGTACTAAAAGGTGCGCTTTACCTATCTTAGACAGCCGACTAATGGATAGGTTGTAACTTGTAAGGGGCTGCGCTCTAGGGAGCAATCGCGAGGTATACAAGGGGTTGTATTCGATAGAGAGCTAACTACTGCTACTTGCGAGGTATTTGTTTACTTATCGGAGAAAGGTTACGCCGAGAGTCTGAGCGCGTTGTCTGAGCGTTACTTGGTGTTGTACAGAATCCGGGTGCTCTGAGTAGCACCCGGATTCTGTGAGAAAACCCGAGATCCCATCGAGGAGCCACTAGAAGGGCGTCTAGCCCATTACATAACTTGAGTATTTATATTACCAACGTTAGTAGATAGCTAACTATAAATCTTGTAAGAAAACATAAGCCGCTGCAACCTCCTTAATGCTTTGAACTCCTGATGCCAATCTTTGCTAACCCGCGTGATAATCTTGACGTCTTCTTCGTAGCTATTCCTGCATCGCTAGGAAGCGTACTAGGAGAATAGGCAAGCTGTGGGTGCTCTTGCGATGCGCGCAAATTAGCATAATGTTGGTGACACGCTAAGGTAGTAGGATGATCTTCTCCAAGGACGGTGTCGTATCCGGCGGATGCCCTCTGGTACAGGTGTAAAGACTCTTCTACACGATGCTGTTTAGCAAGAAAGTGTGCGAGGCAGTAAACGCTAGTCAGTGTATCTGGATGCTCAGGCCCTAGCACCTTCTCTCTCCGCGCCAGCGTCTGCCGGTTCATCGCCTCGGCCTCTTCGTACTTGCCCTGCCTGTCCAGCACTCCCGCCAAGTTGCTCATGCTCGTCAGCGTATCTGGATGCTCAGGCCCTAGCACCTTCTTTGTGTACTCTAGCTCCTGCCGGTTTATCGCCTCGGCCTCTTCGTACTTGCCCTGCCTGTCCAGCACTCCCGCCAAGTTGCTCATGCTCGTCAGCGTATCTGGATGCTCAGGCCCTAGCACCTTCTTTGTGTACTCTAGCTCCTGCCGGTTTATCGCCTCGGCCTCTTCGTACTTGCCCTGGCTGTCTAGCACTCCCGCCAAGTTGCTCATGCTCGTCAGCGTATCTGGATGCTCAGGCCCTAGCACCTTCTTTGTGTACTCTAGCTCCTGCCGGTTCATCGTCTCGGCCTCTTCGTACTTGCCCTGGCTGTCCAGCACTCCCGCCAAGTTGCTCATGCTCGTCAGCGTATCTGGATGCTCAGGCCCTAGCATCTTCTCTCTCCGCGCCAGCGTTTGCCGGTTCATCGTCTCGGCCTCTCCGTACTTGCCCTGGCTGTCCAGCACTCCCGCCAAGATACTCATGCTCGTCAGCGCATCTGGATGCTCAGGCCCCAGCATCTTCTCTCTCCGCGCCAGCGTCTGCCGGTTCATCGTCTCGGCCTCTTCGTACTTGCCTTGGCTGTCTAGCACTCCCGCCAAGATACTCATGCTCGTCAGCGCATCTGGATGCTCAGGCCCTAGCACCTTCTCTCTCCGCGCCAGCGTCTGCCGGTTCATCGTCTCGGCCTCTTCGTACTTGCCCTGCCTATTCAGCACTCCCGCCAAGTTGCTCATGCTCGTCAGCGTATCTGGATGCTCAGGCCCCAGCGTCTCCTTCCTCAAGGACGAAGCTTTTTGGTGCGACGTTTCTGCTGATGCGTATTGTCCTAAACTTGTTTGACATCGGCCTAGTCGTTCCAAGATCGAAGCACTCCTTGCCCCATCTGTAACGTTAACAAGTTCAGCCACTTGCTTTGCATGTGGAAGGTACGCGCCCCATAATTCTTTTCCTTTATGCCCGCCGTACGGCACTAGTTCTTCAACTCGGGCTGCTGCTATACCTGCCCAGTCCGCCTGCTTACCATCGCCCTCTAGCCACCAGCTCAACGCCATGTGCACTAATCGGTGCATATCAAAAAACTTCTCGCTAGATCCTAGCATAGTCTGCTGGCGCTCTGTGATAAACGCATATCCTGTTAGCGTTCCAAGTGCTTCTAATTGCCGTATAATAGATCCTCCTGGCGGCAATATCGACTGAGGAATGCTAACACGACTAATGCACGCTATAAACGAAAGGTACTCTGCTGCAAGACGGTCTTGTCTCTGGATTTGCTTAAAAGATATGTACCATGTCTTTGCAATCGTGCTATCCATATTGCGGTATCTGCTAGGATCTTGAAACTGCCTGCTAAAGAGCCCGGATTTCGTGCTAGCATGCTGGAGTAGTGATATATACTCAGAGGCTGATGTATCGTTTTGGTTCATGAAAGCGGCAGCCTGCACGATAGCAAGCGGTAGGCCTGCGAGTGCCTCTAGCAATACGTCAACTGCCGCCTCATCGTTCAACAATGCTTGTTTCGTCGTTCGCCGCGCAAGCAGCTGCCTGGTCTCCATCTTGCTCATGTCGTTTATCTCGAGGACATTACTCTGAGTCAAGTCTATAGCCGCCTTCCTACTACGAGTAGTGAAGAGAACTGCACCTCTATTGCTGTGCGGAATATAGTCGATTAATCGAGCTGACTCGTAGCTTTCATTGTCCACTCCCACCAACATCTGAGAGTCATCAGCGTTATCGACGATCATTAGCCAATCGCCTACGTTTCCTAAGCTTAACCTCTCCTTGACAAGTCGCTTAACGTCCGCGTTGTCATCGCTGATCCCTGGTATACGAAGACAGATTCCAATCTCGCGATAGGCAAGCTTGAAACTCTCTTGGCTCATAGCTGGCACCCAGAAAACTAAGCGTTTAGCGTCTCCCGCAAGTGCGCGATACGCAAACTCAAGAGCAAGCGCTGATTTCCCACATCCTCCTAGTCCATATATAGTCATCCGTCGGTGAGTGTTAGGTAATAAGAGGGCTCGTTCGATCGACTGGAGCTGGCTCTCTCGTCCAACGAAGAGCTCATTTCGTGGGAAAGGTAGCGATACTAAGACTATAGGTCGTTAGCTATTAAGTGTGGTCTGTGTAGTACGATGCTATCTGAGCTAGGCTCAATACACACCATATAGGTCTTGCACCTCTACGTTCTCTTGTCCTTGCTGTCGCTTTTGTATCTCCTCTCTAAGACGCAGCGTTGCATACTCTTCTCCCTCTCCATATATAAGCGGCAGGAAGACCTCAAAAATGCCAAGTAAACAGTACACTTTATCCTCTTTCACTGTCGTTGTGCGTTTCGCCGCCCAGCTCATCCGCTCCTCAACGCTAAACTTGGCGAGCCTTTGGCCCCTTAGCGCATCAATAGATATGCCGGTAATGCTGTGTATCTCCTGCTCCAGCGAGATTCTGCTGCCTAGCCGCTTGCCGTCCTGGGAGAAGAACTCGACGCTAGCTGGCGCGAGTAGCTCTTGCAACGTCCAGCCTCGTGTAAACCACCGGCTGCACTGAAAAGCTTGCTGCCACGATATGCGGAAGGCTTCGGCGTTAGTGACCTCATCTGGCACTAAGACGTCTGTCAGGTATACATAGCACTTAACAGCGCGCTGGTACCAGCGAAACATGGAGTTAATCGCTGTGCTTAGCTCATCGCTCTTAGACTTGTCGATACAGCAGGTGTCTACCCAGAAGTACTCGAGACCATCAGCTGCAGCTCGCTCACCGCAGAAGTGGATCTTAGCATAGCCGCACTTGTCCGCACCTGCTCCCGCCAATAGCTCATCGTATGTAA
This sequence comes from Curvularia lunata, assembly GCA_005212705.1. Lineage (NCBI taxonomy): Eukaryota > Fungi > Ascomycota > Dothideomycetes > Pleosporales > Pleosporaceae > Curvularia > Curvularia lunata. Next base: position 69,079 of record PELC01000030.1, on the reverse strand, counting down.
CTTCTTGGCCGTCCGTCCAGGTATGCGAGAGGATGGCGTATGGAGGAGCAAAGTCCTCGCTGAAAGACGTCAGCTCGAAGCCGCCGTCTGCTGAGAGACGCTTTAGGAGGCGCATTTTGTTCTAACACGCTCCGTTAAGAATGCTAGCACACTCGATTGCCGCGCGCAACACAGGCTGGCAGAGATAAAAGTCGTGGGATCGCAGGAGACGTCTCTATCGTATACACGCATAAAGCACATCAAGCAGGCTGCGCATAGATAGTTGGAAGGTAGGTAAGGCTGCATGGCTGGAAGAGTTCAGCTATGTCTAGCCGCAAGCCTCATGCGCGCATGGCAGTCCTAAGACGCAGCAAATGTGACCAATGGACTTGTCGTATGGCTATTTTAAGGAGCTGATCCTGCTAGGTAAGCAAATCCTGCATTTCAGTACAATACGGAGTACGATACACGAACATCTGAGCACGCTACTGTACGCTACTGCATGCCAAGTGCTGCTAACAACGCACGTCCTGTAGGCCAAGTTTTGACGATCTTGCCGTTTGCGCGGAGAAACTGCCGGGATGTGCCTATATTATCCTAAGTCGACCTTGCAAGGCTGCAGTCCTAATCTTTGCTAACTTGGCCTCTTTCTTGGCCCACCGAGCTTTTCGCAGATATATACTGTCGCAAACGGACAGGGGGGGTCACGGAGGGGAGTTGAAAGACAACACTAACAAAATGAGCGACAGCACGGTTAATAGCGTGTTTTTCGGCATTGGAGACTAACGTGCTAGAAGAACGAGAATTGCAGAATAGATGTACATTGCAATTGTTTGTATTCGAGAACAGTAGGATCAATCCGAGGGTCCGGAAGAGAAAGCGTCCCGTTACATCGTGCGTCCCGGCACGCGAGAATCGATATTAATCTAGAAAGAAAGTTGGCGACCCGCCTAGAAGGTACGTTCTCATACAAAGTTCCTTTGTAAGCAGCTCAAAGGAAAAAAAATAATAAAGAGCACTGAAGGCTGTGTAGGCAACTCTAACGCCGGGTTCGTCAAATAACATCTCTTGCCTGTGACTGTGGTGTCGTCTTCCATATCATCGTCGTCACCATTACAACCTCCTTCATCTCCTGTTGATCCATCTCCATCTGGGAATGGGTACTTCGAGTTGGGCATGTGTACCTGGTTACCAGGCAGGATCGTGAACTCGTTGATCATGGCCACGATGTGCGATGCGAGTAGTAATTGCAGTATGGCTACTCTGCTTCTTCTTTCGCCTAGCCAGCATGGCGCGGCAGTCTTTGATGACTGCTTTGATGACTGACTTGCTCCGCCCCAGGGGGACAGGGAAGTCTGCTGCGTTCTGCAGCTCCTCGATAGCTGCTTCTTCAGCCTCGTCTGGCACCTACATACTAACCATCTCGTGCTCCTGGATATATGCAAGTACATATTCTCGCATGTCCTTGCGCTCTTTCTCGATGTATGCACTTGGCCATAGCTGATCTGTTATGCCAGGCCTTCGGAAGGTGATAGCCCACCTTGTTAGGCGATGCTACAATGCTGTACTGATGATATCTAGCTCTTCGAGGAGTGCTCCCATTTCTCTTTCGGTTCGCTTTTCTTCTTTTTCTTGATTTTTCTTTAGCCAGGTCCTACGCCTGCGCTGTAAACCTCGATGCTTGTGTAGCCATTGCTAACTGGTTCTCGAATTCTGCATCTTGTGAGTGGAGGGAACCATCACCCTGTGAAACAACTTAGATATTTCAGCTCTCAAAGAAATGTGCTAACGTGCAGCCCTTCGTACCAGAACAACCGGTGTGGCGGAACACTATTCCTCATGGAAGTAGATAAGAGGCAGAAAAACTCATTAAAAAAGACTTGTAATCTCTGATTGCTTTTACTTGCATATACACTGTATATCACTATTGCCTAGATAGAAAAATACGCAATAGCGTGACTTTATATCGTTGATACGCTGGCGGCGACATTTCGTGCCTCGACTGCCACCTTGGCCTACGCAGCTATTTTGCCCTAAATTCTGTCGTTGGGGATATTCAATGATGCTCTAGGTATCTTGGTGTAAGATACTAGTCTTAATATACTATATGATGCTCTATGATAGTAATTAGAAAGTTTCTCTATCGCCGAAGCAACTAGCAAGACTCGCGAGGAGAGTTTAGCGCAACAAGCCTAGCTTTGTTATCTGAAATGTATTTACGTGATCTTTATTCTGGTCCATCATATGATATATTCTTCTAGCACGTTCTATCACTCTTTAGTCTTTAGTCTTTGTTCTATTATTAGCAAAATAGCAGGAACGTCCATTACTAGGGTATCCACTTAGTAGACGAAGTTGTAATGTACTACACTGCAGTAACTATAGGCCCCGCCAGTTAGGCACTAACCTTAGAATTACCTCCTAACGTGCGTAAGAGCATCTCTGCTCGAGCTAGACATAGTAGTGTTTCTCGCACGACTATTTGTTATCGGCACCAAGGTCAACCCTTAAAGAGGGCTAAAGCTAAGAGCTAGCAATACCCAAGTCCCGTTAAAGAGAAAGCGCTTACTAACTTCTTATTACAAATGAGTGCTAGTGGATCCCCTATCCATATCAAATACATACCCTCCCTCGTCTAGGTAATAGAGAACGGGATGCGCCAGAAATTCAAACAGCAGTTGATCCAATACTGGAATCATGGAGAGCGCCCGAGGCCTAGATGTGGTGATATGAGGAGGAACTCATACATAGCATTATTCATACTATAGAAAGGTTAAAGGCGTAAAGTTATTTCCTCGTGTTTGCTATCGCTTTGCTTACTTTGGTATCTGCTGACTATTATACTTGACCTTGCAGGTTGTCATTATTACTATAATGCTTTTCTAGTAAGCTTAGGACGTTAGGTGACTTATTATTTTAAACTTACCTCTATCCAGCTAGCTCAGCAATTAGGATTATGTTAGCACTGCTCATTGGCGCATTATTAAGATAAAGCAGGAGTCTTCGCATATCTAAAGGGAAGACATTTACACGATTGTAAATAATCTTCATATGTATTTGTGGGTGGTTTTGCATCGACTTAGAATTAACCCTAGTAACTACATGATTTAATCTGCCAAGCCTATCCTACCTAACCCCAGTTGCGGTGCAGTCACAATAGATAACTACTAACTATAGCCCTATACTCCCACCGCTACCGCCGCTATAATTTCCGCATGGCCACGACGCCCTAAAACTTATAGTAGACCCTAACTACTCTGTCCGGAATATAACCATGGATAACCCACTGGTGCTTCGAGTTGCGCTAGGCATAACTAGGGATAACAATGCCCAGCTTATTGGCTAGACGTCTAACATCGCGATACTCCACATGCCTGTTACTAGCATTCACATCGATCTCGTAATGTCAATCCAAGCGTGCCGGGACGCACAGTGTAACGGGACAGTTTTCGCTTCGGAGCCTCGCTATTTCTCATTTGCATGATTGTTGACCTATAGCCAGTAACTATATCAATCTTCGAGAGCTGTTTCTATTCAAGCGCATCAACCTCCGGTACACATTTTCGGGATGTTGCCATTACTATCGATCATTTTGTCAACGCTGTTAATCGACCTTTCATCAACACCCCCTATCTATTCGCAATGTAGACATTCTCTACAAAGTTCGGAGGGTCTACTAGAAAGCAGAGTTCTCGAAGAATGTATTCCTAAGATCGAAATGGTATTTTGATCTGTAGATTCATAGTCCAGCAGTTTCGCCGGTGAAAACGACAATCGCCAAAAGCGTTCCAGCGCGTTAGGACTCGTTAGTGTCTCTTGGCATGTCAGGTGTCCGCAGAAGCGTGCTCCGATATTTTTGTACCGTATCGTAACGAATTCGACGCTATACCTATAGCAGATCACTTGCTAAAAATGGCTGTGGCGCATGCCAGCGGCATTCTAGAAGCCTCTACGGCCAGATGCTCAGCCTCGCTGTTGCAGCGCGACCTCCTCGCTAATAACGAGCAACTACGGCAAGGCTTAAACCGCGCGACAATAGAACTTCAGCAATCACAGAATATGTTCCAAGAATTTCAACAGATGAATAATCTCCTCCATACGATCCAGGGCCAGCTCACCTCTAATGCAAAGACCCCTAGCACACCGCTAGGCGGGGGCAGTCAGCAGGTCCCCAGCAATAATACGCCCGCAGAAGAACCAGCTGCTTTCGATTCGGATAGTGTCGGAGTCGTCGGCTGATGGGTCTAGCTGTAGGGGTCGCCTGCAGTAGTATTCGTTTTGCTCGGTGGTGTTTCTTGCGCGTCTCTTCAGTGGTGCTGGTCGCGTTCAGGGGTCGAGATGACCATCTCTCTCAGGCGTCCAAATCGCAAACTCATTCACACAACAGCGCAATCTCTCTCCTACATTAATGCACTCGCTTCGCCTACAGTTGCTACCTCTTTTGATACAGTTGCTAGCGATTCCTGCCCAAGATATAGTGATTAGCGATTGCCTAACCGTATACAGTGATGATCGGTATCAACTGATCAACAGCTCAGCTTAAAGGTGGGAGTTGCTCTAAGAAGAGTTGCGCCGAAGCGCTGAAATTAGCGTCAGACAAAACTTTTGAAAGGCACCTCCGTATAGAGTTGAGAACAATAGGAGTAAGGCCGAAAAGGAAAGAATAGAACCAGGAAGTGCTCGTATCATTCGCTAGATATGAAATTAAACCCTGGGGTTTAAGCACGTACCATTAGGTAGTGTGATCCGAATCTTCCGGAAACGCGGGATTTATCTACACGACAGGAAGCCGTAGAGGTGAACGTACGGTTCAAGTTGTCAGTGATGCCGGCCGTCTCCGAACATTTGAAATAGCGGTGTGATCAACCGTATTCATCTAAACAGACTTAAAATCCCACTCAGCCTCAATTTGTTTACCCACTCATCAGTACAGCAATATCTCACATCCTGTCAAAACGCAGCGGCCACTTGACAATTGCAGATGAGATGATGGCGCTTCGCACCAGCCTTCACACAACTGTTGCAGCTCTAATACTGGTATCCTCACACGCAATCAGCACCGCACTAGAAGCCGTTGGGACAAATAGCGACGGTGATTTTCGTCCGCGTGCCGATGTCTCCAATGCTCAATTGGAAGTCCAAGAGCAGCTCAAAGTGCTTGGAATTCCAGTTAATGGGTTCCAAATCGATCTCAAGACTACCCGTGGGCCTATTCTCAGTTCTAGTCCAGACAGGCGGCTTGTTGAGCGCACCGCCCACATTGGAATATCGCCTCTAGAAGCAATTCAATTTCAGGCTTATTACGGAATCGATGTACAGGTTGACGGAAAAACCTTTCGGATGTTGGTCGATACTGGCAGTGCTGACTTATGGTTACCGTCGCAGAACGTCAAATGTGTCGATAACAATTTGAAGGAGGTGCCTCAGTCACAATGTAATTTCACTCAGTTCACGCCACCTACATTTTCCGGTGGACAGATTCCAGATCGGAACTTCAATATTACGTATGGCAATGGTGATGTATACGTGGGGTCCGCTGGCTATGAACCAGTCTCTATTGGGGGTTTGACCGTGAAAAGACAGACGGTAGCCAAGGTTGAAATAGCCCATCGACAAGTCTCGCCTGCGGGCGATTGGAACGGAATTTTCGGCCTTGGCTATCCCAATATCACTAGTGTCTTTCCAGGATCAGATCCAACTAAGGACAACATTACCTATCCTAATCCTCACAATGCAATTCCGTATAATCCATGGATGCTCAGCGCTTTTGAGGATGGTGTCATTGAGAGGCCCATTTTCACACTTCTACTTGGGCCTCAGGGCCGGAGTGATGGAGAGATTGCTGGCTCCATGATTATAGGAGGGGCTGCACCACCAAATTCAGTTCGATATGGGGGAGTATGCGCCAGTACCAAGCTCAGAGTATACAAACCACCGTATCGCAATTACTGGTGGGATTTTGTGCCAGACGGTATGAAAATTGGTGACCAATTCATCCCGTGGGAGGAGCGAGCGAGTTTCGACGATGGCATGTGGGCCTATTCTCTAGACTCCGGTAATGATTACTCATATCTTCCTAACTCAACTATGGACCCATGGTTGAAATCATTCGATCCGCCTAGTATCACTAGTAGCGATGGTTCCTATGCACCATGCAATGCTACGTTTAGCTCTGTAGCTATTCGAATCGGTGGAAAAGATATCCCGTTGGCAAATTCATCTTTGCTGCTACAGCCGCCATATGGAGCAGTTGACGGTATACCAGGATATTGTTGGACAGGAATTCAACCGTCGGGTTATACTCTAGGAGGAACATTTCTATCGAGTGTGGCGGCAACTTTCGATATGACTCCAGGCTCTGAGAGATTGGTGTTCAGCAGTCTAGTTAGGTGATGTTACGCTAGAAGGATTTGGCCCATGGCCTTAGACTCTTCGGTTCTTCTTTCCTTTTCATCTGTTGCGTTCAAGGTGTGTCATTCGAGCATTTGGACCTTCATGCAAAGCAGGAGATGCTGTCAGACCTTTTTTTTGCAATTATCTAGCAGGACAGAAGTTAAGTATACGAAGCTACCTATGGACAAAAGCCAAATCACAATATTAGTACTAAAAAAAGAAGATCCCTAGTTAGGATATGTTACTTTGATGTTCTAGTACCCGCCACTATAAGCAAAACCTCCACTACAACACCATATTACGAACCTGATAGGTGAGGGCAAGAACAGAAGTTAAGGAAGAGAAATCTCAGCGTCCCTCTCTTGCGACCCTCAATCAGGCCAAACTATATGAACCAATGACGTGTGTTCTATAAGGCTTGACGGAACGCCACTATGGAACAAGTCACGTGTGTTCCATAAAGTACCACGTGTGGAACATAACGAAACAATACGGAACAATGGAACATACTACAAGTACACAGCATAGGCATCAGGTCCTTATAGCTCGATATATTCAACTTAAGTTACAAGTGTGTGGAAAGGAAAGTAGGTCTGTCTACCTGGTCGAGGGCAAACGCGGCCTCTCACCTGCGCCGCCAGCCCACCGCCTCCTTGTTTGACAGCCGATTCAGGCATAATATCTTCCGGTGATGTCATAGAGTATCGCTGCGTGGTTACCTCGAGTTTTACTTTAGAAAAACAAGGGTCTTACCAGGTTGAGTAATGGAAGATGGAGTTCACACCACAGAAGGAGCATTTCTCACTTTTACTAAAGGTGTTCCATGTTTTAGTACTGGCTTGACGAGAGGCTTGAAGAGGAAGGTGGATCACAGCACGGCTGTCCACTTTACAGAGGGCAGTACAGCCGGAATGAGATCTGGCAGGGCTCAAACATTCACTTTGCCCCGGTTAGCACCGAATACCAAATGACTTTATGAGGGCCAAAATATCAAGGGTACGTGGAAGGCGCGCAAAACAACAAAGGAAGAAATCTTTGCGAGGCGACGACTATGTCAGTTTGCTATTGCCTGTCTGGGTATATAGCCGGGGCTACCCGTTTAATCAGACACTCTTACACCCCACTTTGTTCTGCAGAGCTGTGGAAGGAAGAATGGGGTAAGCAGGGTGGTTGACAGGGGCGATGAAGACGAGTCCATATCCAGAATGCAAGCAGTTAACGCTCAAACAAAGAGATACTTCAATCAAATTAAGACCTTGAATTCTTAGTAGAGGTGGTTTTCAAGTCTACCGACAACGCCTTCAAGGTTGTTGCTCGTTGTTTTCTGTCCTGGTCGGTTGCGTGTATTTGCCACACAGTATCAACACTCGCTCCGCTTGAACATGTCTGTAGGTCAGAGATTCTTCGCTTGCATGAATGTTTGTATCTGCCACTTGATATTCAGCACTTACTTTTGTGAATACTTTTGGAGTGCAGAAAATTCTGGTATTACGACTGATTGTGTTTGTGACACGATTCTCGGCAATCACTCAACCTGAACATATCAGGAGCCTTGAAGTTTTCTAGTTGCATGACTGATTGTATTTGCTATGACTTACTAAGGGTTCGCATAGCTAATGTGTTCTATCAGCAAGCTGCGCACCCCACCAAACCTGACGCGACTTTCTATACAATTGAGCGACAACAATGCAATAAAATAAGACAAAACTTAAAAAATATGATTTCTTATCTGGTTTTACATTGAGTTCTTTTGTGGCCTTGAACGTGGCACTTCGTGCACGTCGGCGGCGCGCGCTGACGCCGCTCACCAGCCTGACTCTGGCTAGCCTCTATGATCACCCTTTCTGCCTCTACAGTAAGCTGTTGAGCCTGCTGCACCTGGAGTACTCCACTAGAAGCATTATATTGGCGCTTTCGATCTTGCTTTTGTCGCTGACGCCGAGTTTCTTCACGTAGCTTCTTGTTCTCCTCTGCGAGTATCGTTGTTGCTTGCATTGCAAGCTGAGCGCTCTTAGCAAGCAGGCGTATCGCAATGCTCCTAGGACTCTCGGGCTGCCGGCGTAGTCGATCTTGGAGATAGCGCATCTGCTGCTGAAGCTGCTCTGCTGTATGTGGTGTCTCTGTCTGCGTTGCTGCCTGCTCTATACCGTTGTTATCTACAGTCGTCTGTGGTGGAGATGGTGTTCTAGCTACTGTGAGCGACGATAGAACGCGATCTGGACATAGAGGGACAAGCCCTGTTGCCTGAAAGCCTGCTTGGATATTCTGCTGCGTGAATACTGTCGGCCGGATCCGTGTATAGGCTGTAAGGAAGTCGATCTTGTCGACATGGTAGACGCCTTGGCGGGCTAGCTCCTCAACCTCACGTCCGTACGCGCGCTTAAGAGGAGAGTAGCAGCTCATATCTAGAGGTTGGAGAAGATGGGAGGTATGCGGCGGCATACAGAGAGTGATGATCTTGTTCTCTGTGCAGTACTGGTCGAACTCCGGTGTAGCGTGGCTACTATGGCCGTCTAGGATAAGAAGCCGATAGACTCCAGCTGTACGAGTAGCAGTAAGCTGATTGAAGTGCTTCACCCACGCTAAGCTGAACTCATCTGTCGTCCAGCCATTTTCTGAGACGCCAACAGTCCAGTCTTGTGGGAGGTCGCGGTACCAGCTACTCTGGTGGACTCTACCAGATAGGATTATAAGCGGTGGTAGAGACCAGCCAGACGCATTAACACACTCGATTACTGTTACCCACTCGCGATTACCTGGTTGGACGACGACTGCTCGACCAACTCTATCAGCACCAGTTACAACTTTTGACGTTGCAGCGACGCCTATAGCGAATCTAGCCTCGTCAAAGTTGTAGATATCCTGGTCTAGAACGCCGTACGTCTGACGCGTCTCCTCTACTAGCTTAAACCACGCTGCGATTATAGCAGGATCTTCATATTGGGCGCGCTGACTATTAAGCCTTCTAGCCCATTTTGTCCGAAGCTCAGGCTGGCTTTGGATAAAGCGTGGTACCCAGCATTTACTGACAGGCGCTGGAGGTGGATCTTGGCCACGGGCGGCAAGAAGAGTATCTGCCATACGTCGTACATCAATGATGTGGGGCGGAAATCCTCGTCGATCAAGGTCTAGGATCCACTGCACGAGAGACTGCTCTTCAATAGGCGATAGCCTACGCCTAGCAGATACCATCTCTGATCGTGGCTGGACACCGCGGAGGCGCGTTCGAAGAGTAGATTCTGGAACGTCGTACGCTACTGCAAGTGCGCGCACTGATTGTTTTGGGTTATTACGATAGGAAGCCATAGCAAGACAAAGTCTACTTTCACGAGAAGTCTGTATAGAGCGTTGTTGTCGCGGCATTGTGGTGGTTGTGTGGAGAGTCGCGTCAGGATTGGTGGGGTGCGCAGCTTAATACTGATAGAACACGTTAACGGGTTTTCGCGAGACCTGTGATTTGCGTCACGTGGTAGGTCAACCGAGTACAGGCACCACCTACAACAACAAAGACCGCAACAACGCCATAACAATAGGATTTCCAGTTGTCGTAGTGTGCACGATCAATGCAATGTCGACTGATTTTTTGCAGTGTTCAAATAGCGATGAGAGCTGTGCGGCCCAATGTGTGCGCGTTGTCACCACTACGCCAAGCCTTCGTGACAACCAAAAAAAGGCAAAAAGAAACAAAAAAGGGGCCAAAACACGAAAGAAAAGGGCATAAAAGCAACAAAAACGACACCAGTGGGACTCGAACCCACAATCTTTGCCACCGGAAAGCAACGCCTTACCATTAGGCCATGGTGCCTGGGTTGCTCCAGAAAAATGGTCTTGAAGAATGACATTTTGCGGAATTAGATGCATTATATCGTACAAAATTTTGGCTGAGACTAATGAGCAAGTGTGATAGCCGACTACCGAGCTTGTAAACCCCAACCACCACCATGCTTGCTTGATCGCTCCTCGAGTTCAAAACCCCGCACTAGGGCTCCCTTGTGTACGCAGACATCAAACCCTGCAATTGGCCTTACGTCATTATTTCTTCGTCATGCTGGCGGCAAGAGCATCGCGGTGTGCACCGAAGCCAGCACGCGTCACGAGACTCCCATTGCGGCCTACCGTATACTCTCCCGTAACGGCGGTCACTACCCCAAACCATTCGCAGTACCAGCACGTGCAGAGCCCCGCCAGTCTGCAGTACTCGACAGCATCCGATGCCGCTGAGAATGCGGGTATTGGATCAGCACCAAGCCAGAATGAAAGCAAATCACCGACCGGCGTGCCGTACGCGAGCAAATTCTCGAAAATGCAACGTTCTTTCTACCTTGGCAAAGCCAACCCTGCAAAAGCCAAGAATATGAACAGTTTTCTTCTTCAAACACTATACGAACTGAGAGTGCTGTATCACCGACGTCGCAGGCTCCACGAGGTACTAAAAGGCCCGTATAAAGTTCGCACCGATGCTTTTCCTCCTGAGCATATAGAAAATGTCCAAGTTGAAGACGGCAGCGTCTATGTTGGCAGTGCAAGGGTACCTAACATCTGGTTGAGGGATCATTGCCAGTGCGCGACTTGCATGCACGATGCGACCAGGCAGCGATTGCTCGACACGTTTTCTATCCCAAAAGACATTGCAATCAAGGCGCATTCTTTTGAGAATAATGATAGCGTGTTGAAGATTGAATGGTCAGATGGACATACAAGCAGTTACCCTTGTTCTCTGCTAGGAAAGATGCCGAGGAAAGAGCACACAAGAGTCGTACAGCGTCTCGGCCTGACGCACCTGTCTCTTTGGGACTCGTCGGTTGCATCCAGCCCGCCAGTAGTGTCTTATGAAACGGTCACGAATGGGGACCTTGCTGGTCTGCTGAAGAACCTGCGTAGACATGGATTCTGCTATGTTGACAATACACCCTTTGACAACCCGGAAGATACGAAAGCGCTGCTGGAAAAGATTGCATTCATAAGGGAAACGCATTATGGTGGGTTCTATGACTTCACGGCTGATCTAGCGAGCAAGGACACTGCGTACACCAACATCGCCCTTGAAGCACACACTGATACAACGTACTTCTCCGACCCCGCAGGACTACAAGCGTTCCACCTGCTCTCGCACACGGACGGCGAAGGTGGTGCCAGCCTGCTTGTCGACGGCTTCAAGGTTGCCGATGAGCTCCTCCAGACCGACCCGAAAGCGTATGAAATCCTTGCGACTGTAAAGGTCAATGGCCACGCCTCGGGTAATGATGGCATATCCATTCAGCCATATCGTGGCTTCCCTGTGCTGGAACACGACACTGCAACTGGCTCGCTTCTGCGCGTACGCTGGAACTCGTCTGATCGCGCATCAATTGAGCTGCCTATCCAGGAAGTAGAAATGTGGTATGATGCGGCTAGGAAGTTTGATGCATTGCTGAAAAAGAAAGAGAATGAGTATTGGGAGCAGCTGAGGCCTGGACGGGTGCTTATCTTTGATAACTGGAGGGTGCTACATGGACGGAGCAGCTTCACGGGAAAGCGGAGAATCTGTGGAGCGTACATCAACAGAGATGACTGGATTAGCAAATTCAAGATGGCCGAGTTTGGACAGGACAAGATCTTGGAGGAGCTGGCTGTGAACTAGATAGTTTGACAAGAAGGCCAAACTGGAGTTGATCAGATATCAAGAATCAAGAAACAAAAAGAAGAACCGAATATTCCTGACTTGGCTTGTTTGAACCTATTTACAGCCACTTTGACTAAAGAAAAAAACTACATTTTGATCTGTGTCAACCACCGTTGCTCTATCGGCCTTCCCTAGCGAGCCTCTCCTGCTCAAGCTCCAGCTCAGCCTGTCGGTAGTACTTGGCAGTGTCAACACCGTGGTAGGGGTGGTTGACAAAGTTTGGCCATGGAAGGACGTGGGCGAATGTGGCCGAATAGCGCGAGTTCCTGTGAGCAACTCCCTGCATGTACTCGGTCATCTCTGTTGTTCCGTACAGAGGCTCGCCCTTCTTGACCTTGTCAACCATCTCGCGCATATCCATCTCTACCTCGCGGCGGTTCTCACGCGCACCGTAGAAACGCACTGGCGTGTGTTAGCATGTGTGGGGAATTCCTAAGCCCATGCCTGTGTGTGACGTACTGCATGACCTTGTGTAGGCAAACATGAAGCATCCAGAAACACCGACAGCGCCAGCCAGTCGCATGACGGGGGCGAAACCGCCCTTGCCGACCATGGAGGGCGACACCTTTTCCCAGTAGAGCATCAATCCAGGGCTCAGAGCTCCGAGGGCGGCACCGTAGCCCCAGTCCGAGGGGCGGGTATACCGCATCACACGAGAGAAATGTCTTCAGCTGGGGTCAGTCATGGGCACAGGGCGAGACAGGGCAGAGGAGGCGTACGGGTCATTGTCGATGAGCTGTAGGGTGTTAGTCTCTGGCAGCCATTGGCGGGCGGGGGAAGGCGCAATGGACTCACAGGGTACTCTCCGGTGGGGAGCTTGTCCGGCACGACAGCCTGGTGCCTGACTGCAGCGTCTGCGTTGGACATGGTGGTGTTGCGGGTCGCTACTGCGGAGAGGATGCTTGAGGCGGTTCGCGAGTGAGGTTGGATGCAGTGTCTTGGCGCTGCGGGCCGTCATGACTTGGGCCCTTCCGCAACTCCAGAAACTTTACTTCTTGGCGCGTCACCACTTCCATCGCGCATCCCAGTGCGTTAACAATGCGCGCCCGCCCCCTCACGTGCGCCCACAAACAACCACCATCGCAACCATGGCCATGAAGCCCGACCAAATGGAGGACGTTAAGCCGACGGGCGACTCTATGTCTATCACAAACTCCGGCGGCGCGTCCGCTGAACATACACATGCGCCCGACCCGACCAGCCTGCACGCCCGCCCCACTGTCGCCGACCTACACGGAGAGAACCACTTCGCGCAGGTCGCGAGGAAGAATTGGCTGGCCGGAAAGAAGACACCCAAGGTGCGCCCCGAGGTGGTCAAGAAGGAGCTATGGGACGAGCTTGAGAGCGGCGACTTCGCATACTCGTCGCTTTTGATCCTGGAGAACCTGCAGCTGCTGGAGAGATATCTATGGCCTGGTTTCACAGAGGATGCGTCCAACTACCACCATCTGCTGCTTGCGCTCATGGTCAATGTCAAGAGGAGGGAGAACTTGTCATGTTGGGGTATGTTGCGCTGCTGCTGCTGGTTAATTAAAAACACTGCGCTGACACTGTACAGAGCACTTTTCAAGCAACCCTGCCGGATTCTCATCCTTCTTCCGCCGCATATTGTCCATGACCGTAGACCCATCCCAACCGAGCAAGATCCGGACACAGCTCATATCCTTCGTCATTGGCGCCTTCCAATCGCTCGACAGCGGTCTGGTGCGAAAAGAGTGTGCCCCTCTGGTTGGCATATCGATATGGCAAAACCTCCACTCAGAAGCTGTGCGCGAGCAGTATTTTGAGGAACACAGCATGCTGCGCAAGGCTTGGAGAGCTGCATCTAAGCGATTCGACGCCGGAGACGATGCGCTACAGGCTCGGCTACGGTTTGAGCGGTCGTGGCTCTATACACTTCTCCTGGATTTCATTGACCGGTTATACAATAGCACCAGCCGGCAAGACATGAGGGATAACATGGCCTATTGTGAGCGCTTTATGGAGCTTCTGATAGACCTACAGAGTCAGTTGCCAACCAGGAGATATGTGAATACTCTACTGAAAGACCTGAACATGCTCTCGGCAATCCGATTATCGCCTATGTATGCCGACGAGGACAACGGCCTGTTTCGCGACCTATTTGACCTGCTCAGCCACTTCACTAACTTCCCTATCGAGGATCAGACTGGTAGACAATTGTCGAAGCTCGAGTACGATCAGCAGCACTATGACATTTTGTCCAAGCTACAACGAACAGGGTACGCTGCATTCCAGGAGAAGCTGCAGCTCATGGCCCTGGCAAACTACAAGAGCATCGGAAACAGGGAAGAGCTGGATGGACATCTTCGTACATTGAGCGATGACGAGCTCGTTGAACTTTGTACGCTCATGGGTCTACGAACCGAGTACCCTTCCAACACATACCTGGTGCGCGACCGTGCATTCTACATGGAGACCCTGACTGCGCTTGTCGAGCAACGGCCAACTTTCAAGGATGTAGTCCGTGATATGCCGGTGCTGCCAACAGAAAAAATTCTGTATGAAACCACGTTCTTACGAAACGAATCCTATGACGGCTCGAGACCGCTTGCGATCCCGAAGCTGAATCTCCAGTACTTGACTATGGGCGATTTTCTATGGAGATCGTTCATTCTGTACAGAGCCGAATCTTTCTATGGCATTCGAAAAGACATGGAAGACGTGGTGAAACGCGTAAAACCAAAGGGCAGAGGCGTTAATACCAAGTTTGGTGGTGTATCCAAAATGTCACTATCTATCATGAAGCCTGCTATTGTTGACGTAGCGCCATCGAAAGTTGGAGATGACCACCCAGCATATGTTCGAGCAGAGATTATACTCGATGTCAGCCGACTGCAGTACCCAGTTCGGCGAGATTGGGAACAACTCCGACCAGATGACGTCGTCTTTCTCCTTGCTGTTGAGGGCAAAGATGATTTGCCTGTACGAAACGGCCATCGCGGAGAGGTTGCCACCGGGGACGAGCTTGGTCTGCATCGGATGCGATGTGCTCAGGTGGTTCAGGTTCTAGACGATAAGGGACGACCACTAAGAGAACAAGCTAACGACGATGGCTTCGGACCAAGGGCACGACAACGGCGCCTCCTTGTTAACATCGATGCGAAGCAGTACCAGATTGATATGGACCAAACTGCCAAAGGAGCGCCCAACGTCTACGAACAGATCAATCTCATTGTTCGTCGGAGAGGACGTGAGAACAACTTCCTGCCTATCCTCGAGTCCATCAAGCGTCTGACACTCTCGGATATCCCTGCACCGTCTTGGCTCCAAGAAGTCTTCCTGGGATACGGAGATCCTGCATCTGCAACCTACAAGAGACTTCCTAATCGGTTAAATAAGATTGACTTCCGCGATACCTTTTTGGATTGGCAGCACCTGGTTGAATCCTTACCCGGCAAGTCTGTGGAGCCTCATGAGGAAGCGCACACTTCCTTTGGGCCTCCATATGTCTTGGACTTCCCTGTCGTAGCTGAGCCAGAGGTTGCGCCACCACGAGCGTCGAAAAAGCGGCGCCGTGACCAAGTTGAGGTTGCACCGCCTGTGCAGGAATCCGTGAATGTGTCTACGTACAAGCCTCCAAACATGGGCCCATATCCTGCAGATGCACCAAAGCTAAACAAGATTCGGTTTACACCAGCCCAAATCGATGCCATCACTTCGGGAACTCAGCCTGGCCTGACAGTGGTGCTTGGACCACCAGGCACTGGCAAGACAGACGTTGCAACCCAGATTATATCCAATCTATATCACAACTTCCCGGACCAACGGACTTTGCTTGTTGCCCATAGCAACCAGGCGCTCAACCAATTGTTCCAGAAGATTGTGGCACTTGACATTGACGAGCGTCACCTTTTGCGGTTAGGCCATGGCGAAGAGGACCTTGAGACGGATGCGAGCTACAGCAAGCATGGTAGAGTAGAGTCGTTCCTTGAAAGAGGGCAATACTATCTATCCGAGGTTGATCGTCTTGCTAAGAATTTTGGTGCACCAGGTGCACACGGGAGCTCATGCGAGACCGCTGACTACTTCAATCTTGTATATGTGAAGCCAGCATGGACGCAATACTGGGATAGCATCACGTCTCCGGACACAAACGTTGAGCAGATCATCCACGAGTTCCCATTCAAAGATTACTTCTCAAATGCGCCCCAGCCTCTCTTCCCTCCAGCAGCAGACCGGCAGGAGATTCTGGAAATCGCGCAAGGCTGCTATCGCCATGTCCAGAAGATTTTCGCAGAGCTCGAGGACATTCGTCCGTTTGAGCTTCTACGGAACCCACGAGACAAGGCAAACTATCTGCTTGTAAAGGAAGCCCGCATCATTGCAATGACATCGACGCACGCCGCAATGCGGAGACAAGAAATCGCATCGCTGGGTTTCCATTACGACAACGTCATCATGGAAGAAGCTGCTCAAATCACAGAGATTGAGAACTTCATCCCATTGGCACTGCAGAATCCAAAGGACGGCGAACTCCCTCTGCAACGCATTGTCCTCTGCGGTGACCACCTTCAAAACTCACCTGTCATCCAAAATCTTGCGTTCCGCCAATATGCCAACTTGGAACAGTCGCTTTTCCAGCGGCTTGTCCGCTTGGGCGTACCAACTATCATGCTCGACCAACAGGGTCGTGCCCGTCCATCCATCGCCGAGCTTTACAAGTGGCGCTACCCCTCGCTCTCCAACCTGCCGTCTGTCATGTCGAACCCCGAGTTCCAAATTGCCAACCCAGGCTTGAAGCACGAGTATCAATTCATTGACGTACAGGACTACAAGGGCAAGGGTGAAGAACAACCCACACCACACTGGATGATCAACTTGGGTGAGGCTGAGTATGCGGTCGCTTTGTACATGTACATGCGACTCCTCGGGTACCCGGCAAACAAGATCTCCATCCTGACTACGTATGCTGGTCAGAAGAGCTTGATCAACGACGTCATCAACCACAAGTGTAAGAACAATCCCTTGTTCGGGCGCCCGAGAATAGTAGCTACGGTGGATAAGTACCAGGGCGAGCAAAATGACTGTAAGTTTCCCCACACGCGTTCTTATTTTCAACTTTACCAGGAACTTTACTGACTCGACTCCTCCAAAAATAGACATCATCCTCTCCCTGGTCCGCACCCGCTCAATAGGCTACCTACGCTCCATCCAGCGCCTCACTGTAGCCCTCTCCCGTGCCCGTCTCGGCCTGTACATCCTCGGCCGCCGCTCCGTCTTCGAATCTGTGTTCGAGCTCAAACCCGCCTTCGACATCTTATTCCAGCGTCCAGACAAGCTCGAACTTGTCACCGACGAAATGTTCGGCGAGACGCGCCGTCCTGTCGAGGCTACGGGTCCTGTTCCTGGTGAGGCCCAGATGCAAGATGTAGAGCATCTGGGCAGGTACGTGTACGAAATGACGAAAGCAAAGGTCGAGGCTATCAAGGCGAATGGTGGTGTCATGCCCAGTACAGCGCCTGAAGTGCAAATGAGCGATGGTGGCCTCAATGGTGTAGCTCCAGTACGTGAGGAGGATGAGGATGAGGATGATCGTCCTGAGAATGTGCTTGTTCCTGAAGAGGTGGCTGAGGTGTTTGACGGAGAAGACGAGGATGAAGTATAAGGCGTGTATTTTAAGACAACCGAAAAGAGACACCAAGCAAGAATCATGAACAGAGAGGGTATCGTTTTCTATTTTTGGGGTAATCATAATCCCGAAACATATTACATGGACTGAAAAAAAGGGCTTGTCTAGTTATTCGTTGTTTGCATCAGGGTGGCGTAATCAAATGTATCTTATATAATTCTCATCTGCGTTCTTTCTCCATTTGCAAACTTAGTTCATACACCTTTTTTGTTCATTCGCTAGATCTTTACATAAAAGAGTCATGTGTATGTAGGCAGGCGATAGGATACAAAAAACGACATGTTTTAGTGAAATCCTGAAGTAATTTTTAATTCGTATTGCTACCACCACTCTTACACGGGCAATTGATACCCACATTCAATCAGTCCAAGAACGCCGCGACGCTCATGATATATCATCTATGTGTAATCCAACCCCCAAAGCAGGCGATCGATACTCTATGATCCTACTATCGCGCCCTAGCACTCTCGCGATTCTCCTTCTTTTTCCTCAAATACGCACTAATCTGCTCGACGTGGCTGACAAAAAAGCACCTGTTAGCGTCGTTCTGCCAGACCAGGACTCCCAGCGCGCTTGCATAATTGAGTACGTCTCTGTACTCTGCTTCTGAGCCGAATTCGCGCATCAGATAGCCAGTTGTTGTCTCCACGCGCTCGCCCTCATACTCCCAGAGGCGGATTTGGTCCATGACTGTCGGGGGGATGTACGGGACGGTTTTTTGCATCTGCGGGTGAGCATAGGTTGTGAGGTACGAGATGATTTGGGCAGAGGTGATTCCTGATTGGACGGCTTTGTGGACGGATTCCTTTGTTAGTTTTCCCGAGACGAGGTTGGGGAAGCGGTGTTGGAGTTTGGTGAAGAGCGAGAGAATGGCGATTTGAATAAGGCTGTTGGTGTAGGCATAGAGACGGTAGTTAGTCTCGATTATGATGAAGCCCTTATTTGCGGCGGTTGGAGGGCCAGTGGCGCCCTGGTTCGCTTGCGCAATGTCGTTGGAGGAAGCCGACATGGCGCTGCCAGAGTCGGATGTGAGTGTTGTAGCTAAGCGTGTTGGGTAAAAGGTGCGCGCATTCTTATCAGAGCGATAGACAAGACCCATGGCGGAAAGGTCTTCCAGCATTTGGAGTTGGGTCGCTGAGAGAGTGGAAGTGGAGTAATCCTGGCCCAATTCTAGAGAACCAAGCATGAAGAGGAAGGAGAGAACTTCGGTTTCAGACATGCCGAGCTGAATTGACGTTAGACGACGCCAGAACAGATATAGGGTCACTGGCTTACCTCGTTTGTCATCTTCAAATAGATAATCAGTAGGCTCCAGACCTGTGCATTCGTCTCTTGCAGCACAAAAGAAAAACCGTCCTTCGTGATCCTCGGACTACCATGAATCGTCCGTACCAGGTCACCCGTGTGCAGCAGCTTCTTTGTGCCAGGACCAACCTCCGCTCTAGAGATACTGTCTTTGCTCAGACCAGCCGCACCACTAACAAGGTAATACAAGATGCCCTCCCATTGTGACCTCGAGTATTCATCCAGGAACTCTATGCTCACCCGCTTCCCGCTCTCTTCCTTTGTCGCCGGTACACCAAAAGAACGGTGGGTGCCAGAACCCTCGATGGCGTTTCGTAGGCTGCGTTGGAAGCCTGGGTTCAGCGTCCACGATAGCGTGCCATCGTCCTGTCGCGCCGAGGTGATGATGTGGAGACGGTCGAGAGTAAAGGTCGCTCGCTCTTTCTCTTTGCGCGCAGTAGGTTTGAACCAGATATCGAGGTCGGCAGCAGGGAAGGGCGTGGGCATGTAGAGCATAGCCATGACGATTGACTTGGCTGCGACATACCGTTAGCTCTGCATACCACCACAAGGATTTCCTTGCTTACCGAGATGCGGCAGCATGCAGCGGAATACTGCCAGAACCGTCGAGGGCTGCTCATACAGCTTCTTGTGCGTCGCCAACGGCAGACCCTCGAGGTACTCCAGCGCCTGGGCAGAAGACGAGGCCGACATCGTGGGTGGATGTGGTAGACAAGTTACCGCCGCTTTACCGCCGTATTATCATGTTCGACTACTAGAATGCGCAGGAGAAGGGAGAGGCGAGCAAAACGCGTGTGTCGCGCCGTCTTCAGCCTGGTACAAGTCGGAGGTCAAAAGTTCGGCTGGGTTGGTCCACACAAAGGTAAAGTGACGCGCCGAAAGATGCTCCCCCACAGGTCCGCTCCACCCCTGTCTAGCTTCCGAACATGCCTGACCAACTGCCGAGCGGGACCAACTACATCACTCTTTCGCACATACACACACCGAGAGTTGAGATTGTCATTATGTCGGCGCTGAAGTTTGTGAGATCGGTAAGCGGTGCAGCCGGTGAGAGGTACCGGAATCATGGCCATTGACCAAGGTCATAGGTTTGGGAGTCGTTCCGAGCGAACTCGGGTCTGGAGCCAAGGTACATTCCACGTTCAGACAGCATCTCAACAATTCATAACTGACTGTTTCAAAGGCTTTTGGACGGTGTGAGTATAAACGTCAACCCTCCAGACGGAACCAAACAATCTGACCGTCCATTGATTGCTTAGCTTCGAGTGACCTCGGCAGTGCCGGGACGTGTCCAGTTTGAGCTGGAAATACAAAAGGAGCACACAGTAAGTCTATCACAACACCACTATCTCTCTTTTGTATACGAAATCTGTCTTTGATGTTCTCTGTATGCCTGGGGGAATATTCAACCATATTTTCTTATCGCCCGCCAACTCACGATCCCAGAACCGACTCAACATTCTTCATGGTGGAACCATCGCTAGCATGGGTATGACTTAGTCACCCCATTCCTAACACAATTATCCCTGATAAAGCCTGCAGTCGATCTCGGTGGCTCTCTAGCCGTCGCGTCCCGCGGCCTTTTCGCAACCGGTGTCTCCACGGACCTGAACGTGACCTACCTCTCTTCCGGCGGCAAGATTGGAGACTTGATCAAAGCTGAAGTATCATGCGACAAGTGTATGCAATCTTATACTCGACATATTAATTACCATTGCTAACTGCGATATATAGTTGGTAAGACTCTTGCTTTCACGTCCATCAACTTCAGCAATAGCAAAGGAGAGGTCTTTGCTCGCGGAAGCCACACCAAGTACGTCGCCTTGGCTTGGAAAGATCCAAACAACATTGTTGAAGAACTGTCACCCAAGCCGAGCGAGAAAAAGGATTAAATATGCTGTAATTCGTCTGAATTTCTAGAATTACATTCGACTTGTCATACGTTATTGATATGCACTTTGCTTGCAGTTGTTTGGGTTCTAACTCCACTTCCGCCCCCTGGTTACACTGCAAGTTCATCCCAAAGTCACATGCCCTTTTACTAAATTCTCCATCAAGCAAAATCATTGCATCGACCCCAGCTTTGTGTAAAAACAGTGATGGATGGACCACGTAACCATTCGGAGCCAGAATACCCATTCGTCTTTCATGTCCTTGTTGCTGTACCGATACACCTATGCGTTCTCAGAAGACGTCTCCTAGTTTTCCTCCGATCTGTGGCGCTGTTTCGGTTCATCTGCCTTGTTCCATCCTTTACCCCTCACGAGATTGGCAAGGCTGCTCTTGCGCGGAGTCAGTTTCTTTATCGCTCGTCCAAGGGCGCCAGTCTCAGTCTCTGTTGGGGCTGTTTTGTCTTCTCTCTTGGACCAAGCTTGCATGGGATGACCAGCTGGATTGCTAAGTAATCTGTTGTCTGTCCGATACTTGTGCTCGAACTCCTAGGACCAACCAGTCAGTAGAGATCGTCGGATAAAGAATGCGCTGCATACCCAAAGACTACCTGCTGCTCTATCGGAGCCACACAAGCCATCCAACTGCGCCAGTATGTGACATGCAGCAAGATTCTCTTGATACAGCTTATACTCGCTGAGTGGGCTCGACATTTGGCGGTCCGACTGAGTGCCCAACTCTGCATTCAGGGCATCAGAGCGCCACTGATCGTATCGAGACTGAAATCGACCAGCCCAATACTGTGGTGGCATGTAACCTTCAACCTGAAGAGTAGCAATGTTGGGACCATCGGGCATCACTTGATCCTGAATATCTCTTGAAGGTTCGGCTGGAATTCCTTCGGAAGATATTATCGTTTCACTTGATGTAGAGGCTGTTCGCATATTTGGATGACGGGTCGCGATTGACGTCAAAGGGAAAGCTGTGGAGCTGAGGGTCGATGAAGTAGGGGTCCCAGGCCGTGGAGGAGCACTGACAGCCTCAACGGGAACATTGGTGCTATCATGAGCCACCATTTCCTCAGCACTCTCTTCAACTATAGATCGGCATGACGCTGCATCCGATATCATCCTGTCATGACAAGGTTTGGTAAGTGTATCGTGGGCCATGCGGTACTGCCGTGTTAATTCTGATAGAGATAACTTCCTGTATTTTACTGGTAGGGCAGGTACTGGCGGAGCATCTTCCGGCTGAGCCCCAAAGTGATGAAAGGTCTGGGATCGCGGAAGTGTGCTCACCTCATGGTTTACTACTCCCAACGCATGAGTTAGCCTCGAAACGCCACTCAAACCAATTGGTGTGCTTGATGTTTTCATCGATGAATCCGCTTGCGTATACGATCGTAGCAAAGATCGCTTTGAGGGCTCGACTCCATGCAAGATTGGGGTCCTCGATGTGTATAGCAGGGAATGCTTTGAAACTGAGCCAGGCTTCATCGTTAGACGGTTTGGTGTTTGTGATACGACCTGATCGCCCCGTTGAATCCTTCTCACAGTAACCGGTGTGTTTTGAGAACTATGCGAGATCATTCGCTTGCTTGCGGTTGGCGGAGTTGCGAATCTGGTTCCCCTACCCTGCATAACGGGAGTGATTTCTCCGAAGCATCTCCTGTCGTATTGGGCTCCGGCAACCGCGAGAGACTCGCGCTTCAATGCCCTCTCTTGGAACTGTAACCGCTTACTGGTAACTCGCTTGTCCATCGGAATGTTCTCTTGTAAGACTGGTTTCTCGAGTTTTTGGGGTGCAAGAGATCTCTTGGGTCCTGGATTTCTCGGAGTCATGAATCCTGCGGTCTGCAGCTTCTTAGGCTCCTTCACAACATTTTGCGTTGTACGTGACTGTAACAGCTGTGAACTGTATGCGGCGTGACCATCGTTGGCGCTGGCAAAAGTATGATTTGTTGCAATGTGTTTGCTTTGCTGTGGTGTATTGTACGAAGCATGGTGATGAAGATATCGACGTGGACTATAACAGCGATGTTCGTACATTTCAGGGCTCGGCGAGGGAATCTTTGTAGGTGCCGTCTCGGTTTGGGGTTGAGATATCGGTGTGAGGGAATTCACTTTAACGACTCCATCGACGTCTGCATCGAAACTGTTAGGCCCGGTTTTGACAGGGAGTGGGATGAAGCTTAACGTGCGTGAGCGAGGCAGTGGCTTATGGGTCGTATGAGCATCGACGTTTTTAGCTGGGCCATTGGCATCCAGTTGTTCTGCTTTGAACTTTGCCGTCTTGACCAAGTCTATGAGTGAGTTGGACTTTGATACTGATAAAGCTGGAGCATCGCATTCAAAGGTCGCCGTGGTGACATCGGCCACGAGGGGCTCAGCGGCAGCTAGTGGAGGTGCCTCTACGTGGTTGCGTCCCGGGGTAATTTTCTGCTGGGAGAGAGGTTTCGAGATTAAAGATGAGAATCCGTGACTGAGTTTCCTCCGAAACTTGCTGGTACCGTTTTCATGCGATTCTACGCTCGCAGGCTGTTGAAGTGTGGGCCTGTCCCTCCAGCCTGGCATCTTGGTCTGCCTTTCCTCACTTGGCTGTGCTGTCTCCCACCGAGCTCGTATCCGTTCAAATCTCTGTTTATCTGGATATGTCAGCATGTTGGCAATAGATTGAAAGGTTTGTGTGTCGAGAAAAAGCACTTGCCTTCGTCGAGATATCGTTGGCGGTGCTTTGTTCGGGAAGCATATGTGGAAGGAATGAGACAGCTGCTCTGAAACGTAATACCGAATCGTTTGGGTACGAACAAACGCCGGCGAAAGGGTAGGAGCGGCTCTACAAGTAAACAAACAGTCTACACAGTGTATCCAGCATCTTGGCACGTGTCAACACACGAACTCGCACTGTGAACAGGAGAACTAAATCAACCCTAGCATACAATCGTGCAGTGTCAATAACCCATACAAGTCTGCTTTCTTGAGTTGTCCACATTGTTAGGTTTGCTTTCAAGGTTCGATAGCTAGAGAGTGAGCTATTTTGACTTCAAATCTACGGTCAGTGGCAAAATCGACTTCTGCAATGGACAATCAGGGGCTCATGCCGAGCTGTGATATAAATTTATAATATCTCCCTCTAGTTGGCTGCTTATCCCTACTATGATTGGAACTCACGTGATTTGGCGGGGGTGACTGTAGTATCCTAAGGCAGCAGCGATAGGACGACGATGTTAGTCACACTACCCACCAGGACCATCTAACATGCACAAAATTCTAAATTCAGAGCACAATGTCATATGTTTCATTCTTTGACTGTTATCGCGAACCTTTGTTGCCAGATAGTATTCGCTTGCTTCGCCTACTTCCTAATGAGGAAAAAACGGCCCCCATTCAATGCGAGCTCTTCCACTACCCTCTGCTGGAATCAGGCAGACGAACGCATCCGTATGAGGCATTATCATATGCGTGGGGTGGTTCGGAAAAGCCTCAATCTATTTCAATACACGAACGGACTTCCGAAAGTGGCCATGATGCTACGAGCGGATTTGACCTACGCGTGACAGAAAACCTTCATGCGGCATTGGTACATCTTAGATACCCCTTCTATGAGCGAATCATGTGGATTGACGCTGTTTGCATCAACCAAAGCGACGAGCGAGAGAAAGAGCAGCAGATTCAGTTCATGGCGAAGATCTACGCTCTAGCAAATCGTGTAGTTGTTTGGCTTGGCGAGGCATCAGAAAACAGTGACCAAGCGCTCCATTGGATACGCGATGCTGGAGGCAAGAACTCCAAAATTTCTCCAAGCGATGAAACGTTTCAGCAGGCAGTTATCGCGCTACTCCAACGACCGTGGTTTCGGCGCATCTGGGTATGGGAAACAGATACTTTCTAGATTTACAATAATTAATTGGTCGATTTAGGTACTTCAGGAAGTTGCTGCGGCTCGTCAAATCCTTATTATGTGTGGACCTACAGAGATTGATGGTTACGCCTTCTGCTTAGGCGTGGATTCATTCGAAGGATTTAACAAAGCTCGTGTCGACTTGCAGAGTTTGGCCCGTTCAGTGACCTACCTAATAAGGGGAGCTATATTCAGGTCTGACTTCTCCATGAGCAGATCAGGCCCGACGACTCTGGATATCTGCCCATTAGGCGAACTGGTGGATATGTACCATACACATGAGGCTACTAAACGCCATGACAAGGTATTTGCCTTACTTGGTATGAGCTCTGACGATCTTAGGAAATCCAAGTTGTTGCCCGATTACAGAGTTCCATGGGTGAAACTCTTACAGCGATTGACTAATTATCTCCTGTGCGAAGAGATAACTGTAGACACTTGGGGCGGTGACAGGGAGATTGCATTGATCAAAGGCAAAGGTCGTATTCTCGGTAAGGTGCGTTTGGCACAAAGCGATACTATCCAAGATGACAGAGAGGGTGTGAATGTCATTTTCGATAAAAGTGGGGGGAGCACTCGATGGACCCTTCACGCATCAGCAAAACCCGTCCGAGATGGAGACCTTATCTGCCTTCTTCAAGGAGCTTCAAACCCGATAATTATTAGGCAGCGTCAAGATTTTTTTGACATTGTCATAATTGCAGCCCGGCCCCCAGAGAAAATTCCAGTCCAAAATGAGTATGTGCAGTGGGCAGAATTTTTACAATCAGGAAGACTCTTTACTCGAGATATTGTACTTATATGGGACTGGGAAATCTCTTTAGAGAGCTTCCAAGATCCAGAAGGATACGATAGAGAGTTAGAATCCTCCACGGAGCTTGCAAGCTACTTGCGCAAGACACTTAGAATGTGGAACATTGGACTGGTATTAAAAGATTCGGGATATATGAGAGAAGCGGAAGGGAAAATTCAACAAGCAATGAAGTTCTGTGAGGCAGCGTTTGGACTACAGCAGCCAGGCCCAATGAGAAACAAGTACGATCTGACACCGCTATCATGGGCCACAGAGAATGGGTACGCGAGTGTAGTATCCCTACTACTTGCAGAAGATGGGGTGGATCTGGACCAGAGGGACAGTGAACTCGGTCAGACGCCGCTAACCCGAGCAGCTGCGGGAGGGCATGAGGCCATTGTCAAGCTCTTACTTAAGACAGGCAAAGTGGAGGTTGACTTATTTGACTATATTTGTCGGACACCGCTCACTTGGGCAGCCTTGGGCGGGCATGAAGCTGTAGTCAAGCTACTGCTTGAGACAGGTAAAGTTGATGTCAACTGGAAAGACAGGGTTCGGCGGACTCCGCTCTTTTACGCATCTGAGGAGGGGCATGAGATCGTAGTCAAAATATTGCTGGAGACAGGCAAGGCTGATGCCAACTCGGTGGATTACTTTGGTTGGACGCCGCTCTATTTAGCAGCTCAGAGAGGGCATGAGACTACAGTCAAGCTGCTACTTGAGACAGGTAAAGCTAATATCGACTTAGCCGACCGGGAAGGTCAGACACCGCTCTCGAGGGCAGTCGAGAGAGGACATGAAGCCGTCGTCAAGTTGCTGCAATCGAGCACTAAATAGCCTATCCTACTATCTATCACCCTCGTCTACCACCTCAATACCCATATCTCCTACATATCTGGCGATGAAATACTCTCGAAAGTATCTTCCCTTAGAAAACTGTTACTTAGAACTAAGTTCAAAAGTTAGGAGAGAAGCAGCTTTCTAGTCCCTGCGGACATGCCATTAATATTCCTCGTGGTGACGCAGCCTCAAATTACATGCAGCATGGTAGCATAGTCCTTTGTTAATGATAAAGAATATCTCTCTTAGACCTAAGCGAGGGAAGGCATCGTCCAACATCGTCATCACCGTGTACCGCCATTCACATATTTTTCATACAGATGCAATGTAATACTTCCCACTTCAAGACACAATAATGGAAGTTCGAATTGAAATTAATGGGTATTCAACATATGCAAAGCACGAAACCTAGCAACACTCCATATCATGCGTCCGATGTTCCCTATTCGATGACTTCGCTCAATCAGAATCGCTATCAATAACAAACCCAGCTCTCATATTGCGTCCAGTTGGCCGTCTTGCCACTGGCACCGCATCTTCATCTTCATCATCGGTATCGGCGTTCGTCATTGTAACATCAGCATTTTTCTCAACACTGGGAGATGGTTTCCTCGGCGTATCGGCGTCACTGACTGTTGCGGCGCCAGCATTCTGAGATGACAGTGGGGTATCGGTAGCCTCTTCTTCGTTCTCGTCATCATCATCTTCTAGAATGTTGCCAGCAGCCTCAGATGTGGCTCTACTACTTGCAGCCTCCTCGGCGTCGTCGTCGCTGTCATCAAATAGAGCCTTTCGCTTTGGTGGGCTCTTGCGCCTCTTGCTCTTCTTAGTAGGCTCATCCGCTTTTCTCTTTTTCGAAGCAACAGGCTCTATAGTCCCAAGAACTAGAGACTTCTTGAAGGCCTTTATGTTCTCTTCCCGGATAGCTTCCTCTCTTGCAAAAAAGGCAGCGTCCTTTTCCGCATCCCAATCTTCGTCATCAGAGTCGTGAACAAACATTGTGCTTAATGCCTTTGCTTGTTTCTCGATTTCCCGCTTCCTTCGAGCCTCGGCTCTGCGGTCCTTTTCTTCTTCATCGAGCTCGACAGGCGTACGTTGCCTACGGCGTCGCTTCAGCTTTTTTCGAGGTGCATCACTTTCCCTTGTGGTTGGGCCACCATGAGCGTACTCCCCATGGTCTTCTTCCATGTCATCATCTATGCCGTTGTCAGAATCATCGTCAAAGTCCACACGACGAATTGAGCGGCGTGAGGCAGCCGCCTTGCTACGAAGCAAATCTTCTGGTGCTTTGCCGTCCTCGTATGTTGGCGGATCGAATTCGAACTTGCGAATAAGATCAATGGATTCCTGTAGTTGCGCTGACGTGAGGGACGATGGAACAATCCATGTAGCATCTGGATCGTGATGTTCACCTAATCGTTCAAAGCCAACTAACTTCATAAGCAGTCGCAGCTTGTTGTCTTTGAACATGGCTACGCGACGTTCTTCGGTGTCGTGTTTGATTACTAGATGAATTAGTCGACTGATATAAACGGGGTTTTCCATCAACTTGCTTACAAATGGTTGGAGGCTTTGATGTCTCAGCCTCTGTATCTTCGGTGGCTGGTTCACCCTCTGGTCGCTCCAACTCTGCAGTCAGGATCTTTTGTGCTTCTGCAGCCTCTTCCCATGCCTTTCGCTCTTCAGCCGCCGAGTTGAGAACATCTCGAATCCACCGGAGCGCGTCGGATTTCGATTGGTTAACAAGCACTCCAACAGCAACGCCGATTTGTTCATGTGGTTCCAAGCCAGGTTTGACTTCCAGCTCCGCCGGTGCGCGTGGTGTTTTGACTGTCACTTCACGCTCGTACCCATGTTCAAGGAAGAAGAGTGTTGCTGGGATCTTGCTGAACAACATCTCGACTACGAGCTCTGGCCTCTCCTGTACCTTTTTGACTACTTGTCTGAAAAAGTGCCTGACAAACTCGTCCCATTCCTTATAAACAGGCGACTCGGGATCGAGGCCTTTGGGGCCCTTCATCATCTTGTTGAACAAGTGGAGAATGTCGACTCGACATAGAAGAACTCCTAGCTCCATCTTAAATGCCACACGGTGGAAGAAACGATGTGCGCGCTTCAACTGCTCAGCATCAAGGTCGTTGAAATATTTGGTGAATGCAACAAAGGTGTTGACACTGCTCTGGTTTACGAACTTGGCAGAAAAGCGGTGGAAGTCGAATTTGCGTTCTGAAACGGTCTTTTGGGCTTGTTGCAAGTCTTCAGTCTCAGAAACATGGCCCTCTTCTTCGCCTTCCTCGCCTTCCTTGTCTGCCTTCTTCTTCTTGATCTTTCGAGCTCTTCGTTTCGATCGAATGTGCATATCCACGTTCTGCTTTGAGTAGCGCTCCAACATTCGCAAAAAGACGTGAGACAATTCAGTGACTGCATCTAGGTAGCCAAAGCCTTGGTCCTTGTATGACCTTAAGATCATAACGATCCGGTCGTGTGTTGCCTCCTCGTAGAAGATGCGGTTCTGTATGTTTTCGGCGATTTCTTGATCCTCTTCTAGTGCTGATTCGGACATTTCGTGGACCGTGAGTAAGATTTGTGTGAAACACTTGAGTCCAGCATTCAAATCTCGCCACGCTTTCTCGTCCTGGCTCTTCTGCATGAAACGGTTGAGTAAGATGAAAGTCTCCTGGTTCATGACTTCAGCTACTAGACCGTAGCTTTCGTCTTCTGCAGAGAGAACCTCTGGACTTTTTGGATCGGCAGCTCTCTCCTTCATTGTCCGCCGCCGGGCGCATTCTGCTCGTAGAAACCACGAGACAAGATAGAAGAATTGCCTTGGATGTCTTGTCTCCACGCGTTCGTTTTCACGCTCGATGGCCTTGCGCAGATGTAAGAACAAAGGATTGAAAGACGAGTCAAGGAATTCCTCAACAAAGGTTTTGATGTGTTTTCGGGCTGAAGATGTCAGCGATACAGGTAAATCAAATTCTTCCCTCTCCTCGTTGCTGTCTTGCTTGCGTCCGGGTCGCCTAGGTTTATTCCACTTTTTCGTTTCGTCCATCTTTTGCATACTCGCTTGTGCCTTACCCAGCACGTCCTGTCCAGAGATTGTGGTGACCTTCTCGTCGTCTCTCTTCATCCAGATCATGGTACCAAACCGGTTGTGTCGGGTCGGTGCATGGCGTGCGTAGCCTGCAAGCATAGCCTTTTCCTTCTGAATCAGGCTCTTGAGTTCGTCATTATTCTTCGAGTTGAGCTTCTTCTCTTCCATGAACAGCTTCTCAGCGTCAATTCCCTTGAGCAGGAAGAAAAGAATCTCCAGGATGATGACGTCCTGACTGACAAAATCCTCTCCAATGCTTGATGCAATACTCAAAATAGCCTGGAATATATCCTGCTCATGAAAGGTATCGATGGTGGCAGAACGAGATACTTCGGCCTCGTCGATATCCATTGGTGCACTATTAGGAGGCGCGAGCATGGCGATGTTGCGGATGAAATACAGGGCGATGCGAATAATGCCCTCATCTCGTGGTGTTCGTTCTCGGAGGGGTACGGCCATAGATGGCAGAGCAATTTTGACGGCAGTCTGCAGGGTCCTGTCTCGGTCAAATTGCAAAACAGCACGCTTGTATCCCATCTGCGCAAGCTGAATGTACGGTCCATGACGGTGGTGATTGACGGTCGCTTCGGTAGGGTCGATTTCAAAGGGCCAAGTAAGAGGGACAAGGAGTTCGACTAGAACAATCAGCAGGGACTCAAGACCTAGTGAACCGTTGCATACGTGTTGCGACTGCGATCTTATGCTTCCATGAGCTCTCTACCACCGCCGGAGATATCTTTGCGAGTATTTCTAACAAGTCTCCCTTGACAAGGTTTGCCTCAGCCATGCACCGAGCGACATCTCGCCGGTTGTGATGGCCATCAGCGAATTTGAGCCATTTTCGGAGATCCTTGAGACACAGCAAAGCGTCATGGCCGAGAGAATATGTGCCATCGTCACCGATTCCACCGAGCTGAACACATCACTTAGTGAGAATTGCGGGCGTTGGCAGAAACAAGAACGTACAGCAGAAATCAGACTGTAGACATGAGCTCGCACTTCGGGATTGACGGGGTCCGATGCCCACTCGTCCAGCGTTGTCTGTGTCATTGTTGTGGTTGACGAGCGAAATCGCCGTCGTCAGGCTCGTCGCGATATTCCACGGGACGCGTCGACGCGTAAATTGATCCAAACCGCGCAAACTCGCCAAGCCTAATAGGGCTGAGCGTCCCTCCCGCCCGCCAGCCAACGTCATGCCTCGGCTAGACCACGCGCGGTTCTCATCGGCTGGGCGAGTGCTGGGTGCCGCATCACATGCAGTGGTTCTGACCTTTGAAAGCTTCCTGCAATTCAATTCCATTGTATCTGCTATACATAATGTTTTCCGCAGCCTCAAGACAAGCTGTTCGATGCGTCGGCAGGCAGCAATGCCGCGCCTTTAGCTCAACCCCCACTGTTGGAGCCGCCGCGGAGGTGAAGAAGCTGGGTGTTATTGGAGCAGGTCAAATGGTAGGCACCAAGGACTCCTAGATACTACCGCTCGATTTTGACATGTTTAGGGCCTTGGAATTGCCCTCGTAGCAGCGCAAAAAGCCTCGGTTCCCGTGCGATTAATCGACAACTCGCAAGCCTCCATCGATAAGGGCCTCAAGTTCGCCGACAAGCTGCTCGAGAAAGATGTAGGAAAGGGACGCATCTCCAAAGAAGATGCTACAGTAGTTCGCGAGCGCTTGGTGTCGAGCACCCAGCTGGAAGATCTCTCCGACGTCGACTTTGTCATCGAGGCTGTCCCCGAAATCCCAGACCTGAAGCACAAGATTTTCTCGCAACTTGCTCAAATCTGCCCTTCTCACGCCATCCTCGCTACAAACACATCCTCAATCTCCATCACCAAGATTGCAGCCAGCACGACAAAGGACCCAACCGACCTCTCTGCTTCCTCGCGCGTCATCAGCACGCATTTCATGAACCCGGTGCCTGTGCAGAAAGGCGTAGAAATCATCACTGGGCTACAGACGTCCCAGGACACCATCGATACTGCCATTGCTTTTTGCGAGAAGATGGGCAAGATCCCTTCCAAATCCGCTGACTCACCTGGTTTCCTCGCCAACCGCATTCTCATGCCGTACATCAACGAGGCCGTCATCTGCCTCGAGACAGGTGTAGGCGCCAAAGAGGACATCGACAGCATCATGAAGAACGGCACCAACGTGCCCATGGGCCCACTCCAGTTGGCTGATTTCATTGGTATTGACACATGTTTGGCTATTATGCAAGTCCTGTACCATGACACCGGCGACTCCAAGTACAGGCCTGCTGTTCTGCTGAAGAAGATGGTAGACGCTGGCTGGCTAGGAAAGAAGAGCGGCAAGGGCTTCTACGACTATTAGAACCGCTGCGAAGGTCTACAGAACAAATATACAAAAAGTATTCGCTTACTGTATGAACTCTTCCAGTGCTTGTGTCACGACTGCGACCTCGTAGCCCACCTCCCTCGACCCCACAACCTACTCTTGAACCACAATAATCTGATACTGTCCATCTCTCCATTATCCTTTCTGCTATGTT
Organism: Curvularia lunata; assembly: GCA_005212705.1. Lineage (NCBI taxonomy): Eukaryota > Fungi > Ascomycota > Dothideomycetes > Pleosporales > Pleosporaceae > Curvularia > Curvularia lunata. The sequence goes on along the minus strand of PELC01000030.1, from coordinate 37,065 downwards.
CTCGCTCTTCCTTTGCTTCCGGGCCGTTCAGAATATCATTGACGTCTCTGCCTCTTCGTTGGGCCTTCCCAATGCGACTTCCCTTCCCCAGCAAAGGCGTTACTTCGAAGCGTACATGCTCTTCAAACGCCACACGCCGAACGGAATTTTTCGCTGGAATCATGAAAAGAGGACATGATATGTTGAGCGGTGTCTGTGGCGGTGGCAGATCAAATGGCAAAGAGCGGAGGCAGTGCAATTTGAGGAATAGGCGAGGGTGTTTGGAGGAGCGCTTGGCGGAGTTCTTGGAAAGGTTCGGCGATGAAGCAGGACGAAGATGACGATAATGTGGTGGCATATTGGCGGCTGTCTGGGGGGGTTCCTTCCCTCTCTTCGTCTTCCGCGTCTCCCTTGCCGCTGTAGGTCTTCTGTTTGGTTTCACGTGATAATGTGTGGAGAGGAGTATTCATTTCGTCTTCGTCGCCTTTTTTTTGGATCGGCAGGCGCTGTTGCAGCTGAGGAGACAAATATGTCTTGCTCAGCCTCTTGTTTGAAATGTGAGATGCACAACAGATAGAGAGAGAGGCCTTGTGGTTTGCTTTTCGTGTGGTTCGTAGCAAAAGTATACGAAAGGCGTTACGTTTCAATAACAATTAATGTTTCTTACGAGGAAGTGCACTTCGGGACACCCTGTGTGTGCGGTGCCAAAATGGAGCCATCCAACATTCCGCCATCCACCAATCCTATACCACATGAAGGTCAACCATCCCTCTCTTTTTCGTAAATTTGTGCGCTCAGTAGCCATGCAATTGTACTATAAATGTGTTGATAGGCTTCTCATATATCGATTTACTTGATAGGCAGCTTGGTTTCTACTGTACGTCTAGAACAACACCTATTGATATCTGAATATTCTCTTCATCTGCTGGCTCATTGTCAGCTTCTGCTGTTGTGAAGTCTGAAGTATAGGTACCCTAGACGCCGCCAACTTCTGCTGCTGTGTAGTCTCAAGTGAATGTATCGAAGAAGCAATCTGTACACCATTTTCGTGAGAAGAACCAAGAACGCGCTGAAGGCCTGGGAGTGCAATTGAGTACATGGCTCGGGCTTTGGTGAACCTTTCTTGTTCTTCATAGAGGATGCCAAGGCTTTGCAATGCGCCGAGTGTTGGTAGGTACTGGAGAGCGGGTCCATCACCCAGCATCTTCCTGTAGCCTTGTATTGTTTGCTGGTGCGTATTTTCAGCCTCTTCTAGCTTTCTTTGTTCGTGATATAGGAAGGCAAGGCCTTCAAATGTTTCAAGCATTGCCGGATAAGTGAGAGTGGGATAGTTATCCAGTATCTCATTGTAGCCTCGTAGCGCCCGCTTAAGCCTCTGCTCAGCCTCGTCTAGCTTGCCTTGCCTGCAGTAGAGAATGCCCAGATTGTTGACTGCGCCTAGTGTCGACATGTGGTTAGGCCCAAGTGCTTCTTCAAACCCTCGTAGCGCCTGCTCATACATTTGCTCAGCCTCTCCAGACTTTCCTTGGTCTTCATAGACGGCGCCCACCAAGATTGTACCACCCAGAGCGGCTTCATGTTGTTCCGACTCCATGACATGTCCATCCACCTCATCCCAAATGCTGTATGCTTTTCTCTGGAGATGGCCTTGGCTTATCCATATTGATGCGGCCTGCACATGAGGCAGTAGTCGTCGCTGCAAGGTCACTTTATCACTCGGCAAGTGGCCTGGCGTTGCGAATCCAACAGCAACCACTGCTAAACGTCCTACCTTCGTTGCAAGCCGCTTGCCCTCAGCGTAATACGCCCACCGATGCACCACGGGATGCGTAGTATAGCCCGTTGACCCTTCTACTGCTTCCACAAGCGAGTAGCTGCGTAGTATCAGCATTGCTTTGCCAAAGGCTAGCTCGCTAGTGGCTACATCACCGATCCATTCATATAGCATGCATTGGGCCACAGAAGACTGTTTGCATGCTCTCGCAAAAACGTCGTACCATAGATCTTTGTTGTCCAAGAATGACCACAGTAGTAAAAGATGCGCCGCAGACTCGTATTTGGCAAGGACAGCTTCGTAAGAGATATTCCATGTTGTCCATACACTCCGGTCTAGGTAATCTTGAAGTGGCGCGCCTTCTTTGTCTTGCAACTTCACCAACTCGTCCCACTGCTGCTCATAGAAGCGGAGGTATGCTCCAAGGTTGGTGCCACTTTCTTCCAGGTATGCGCCGGCCTGCGCGATTGCTAGTGGTAGGCCATCTAGTCGCTCCAGAAGCTGTTTGCCCAACGTTGCATCTGCAAAGCTTGTTAACGGCGTACCATACTAGAATTGTCTTTTCCACTCACCCTACGGTCGTTTGTTCCACTTATCGAAGATGATCTTTGCTTGTGTCTCGTCCACCTTGCCTAGATGCTGCGACTCACCTAGCTGCTTCAACTTGGCCAACCGCGTTGTAATCAACACAGCGCCATGATCGGCGCCAGAGAAGTACCGCTTCACATCGTATGACTCAGCATTGCCGCCTCTGCTACTGTAATCTCGGTCAACGTTGTCGAAGATGAGCAGCCATGCTGTGTTATCAGGCCGTGCAAGCCAGCCTAAGACGTCTTTCACCACAGCATCCACGTCAACACTCCTGTCTGCCGCATATGCCCTACTCATCTCTGCAATCTGATCCTTTGGTATTCTGCTAGTACAACTGGCGATGCTTTGCTGTATGCTGTCTTTACTTTGTCCGTCTAACCAAAACACAGCACTAAAGCGGTGGTGGTGTCGTCGTGCGAACTCGACCGCAAGCTTCGTCTTGCCAATACCGCCAAGTCCACGTAGAACATATCTCGTCTGGCGACTACTTTGTCGATGCTTAGGGAGTAGTACACGTTCCATGTCTGCCATCTCTGCTGGCCGGTCTACAAATGCCTTCACGCTTGGTACACCCTGGAGACTGAAAATTGTTTGGTACGCTCCAGAGCCTACAACGATTTAGCTGCCGTTCTGAACATGTGCTTAGCAAACCGGAACTGACACTCTCGTTCAGCCATGTTACCCGTGCACGCCTGCATCTGCTTGTAAACCTCGTGCGACGAGATGTACCTGCGCGTCGCTGCTGCCATTTCTTTTACCTTCGCCGCTTCTTCTAGCCCTTTTGATAATCAACGACATGCTGTCTTGCTGTATCAAGGATATGGGACAAATACAAGATTTTGTTCGGTGAAGGAGTTTGTTCTAGTGACAACACAAAATGATTGACGGACTTTCTCTTACCTGCATTTTGCATGCGAGTAGTAGCTAAGACCCCAAAGAAAATGATACTACGAGGTAAATACAATCACTTAGAAATACAGAAACTTTAGATGAAATGTACTTGTTATGAGAAGGCATTTCTTAATTCACCGTTCACACCCATATTCAGACAGAGGGCAACGTATTTGCCGAATCTGTCCACAAATTAACAGAAAAGAAGAATGCTCTCACGAAAAGTACCGCCACAGGAACGACGATGGCCCACGCGTTTTTCACACAACATATCTTGTACGTAACATGACATGATGCATGATGCAAACAATTTCCAGACCCTATTCATGATTAACATCTTATCCGGTATTGATACATATACGTGGGTTCATTTTGTCTATGGCTAACATGTATACTAAAAAAGCAAGTGCAAAATGCAGTAAGGGAAATGAGGAAAGCAATAAAGACCTCATATCCGCTCCAGGTGATGAAGCCTCCTCATTCCATACTCGAACCGTCCACTTGACTGAATCACATTACCCTGAATCAAACGATGTGAAGTGAATGAAAAACAAAAAAGAAGCAATCAAATGAGACCCTCGTAGCTGCCACCACTACTCACTTCTTCCTAGCCTATGCTTCGGCTCTCTTCTTGATCGAAGCCAGCTCTTCTGAACTAGAGAGTGGCCTCTTTTTTCCATTTGCCTGGTTCTCATATCCCTTCTCCATCTTCCCCTTACCGTTGCCAATTACCATGAGAGGATCAAAAGATGTTTCAAGGTTGGACTCAGTCATCTGGGGAGCGTATTGCTGTACCTGCTCAACATGGTCCGGCGCATAGACCTGCTTGGGGGCCACATCATCTTCTCGGTTCTCTAAGAAGGTTTCCAGAGGCTGTGGTGGGTCACTGTACTCCCAGGGAATTTCTCCATCATCAAGAAGACGAAATAAGCACCGGAACGTAGGCACTCCTGGCGTCTCGAGTATAGCCTTGCGGACGATACGCCAATCAGGCTCGAATGCTGAAATTCTCTCCTCTCCAGCCTCAAGTATCAACGACTCCAGATTGCCTTCATAGATGTCAAGTCGAAAAGCCTGTCTGATACGATCACGGACTTCGGAAGGGGTCATGTCGTGTGTTATTATGGCCGTAACGCTCTTTGGGATGTAATCAAAAAGGTCTTCTTCCATTTTCTCTTTGACAAAGGCGAGGTTCTTCTTGTGCTTGGAAGCATGTTTCCATGTCACAGAGATAGGGAATGGCGGATTTTCGGTAGCAGATTCCGTGGCATCCGTTGGTTGTGTGGGACGCATCCAGTCTGGTTGATACTCGAGAGAGATGCTGACAGAGGCATCCCATACAGACTTTGCGAAAAACCTCTTTTCCTATTGCGATTTGTTTGTCGTGTACTTGATGTACGCAAGGAGGCAGAGGCAGCGGTTGAGTGGTTCGAGTTCAGACTCCCCTGCAAAGGGATCAAACGACGGTACATCCTGTGTGTCCAACGCAGAACCTGAAGGAAACTTGCATCCAGTAAGCTTCGCAAACTCGGCAGAGTCGACTGTGGGCGTGTCATTTGAAATTCCTTTTCGGAGCCCTCGAAGCATTTGCCACAGAATGAGTGCCATGCGATAGTTGCTTTCATGCCTCTCCACAGGATATACCTGTTCTGGATCTCTGTCATCGGCCCAGTATCGGTTGTAGGGGCATTGATCGAGCAACGACATTACATACCGACGTCAGCAGCCGGTGCAAGCGACACTCTTGAGGTAGTATGGCATAACCAGAGGGCCGATGTAAAATTTCCGGAACTTCCCAATATCGTCAAAACCGCAGTAGGCAGCTATTGTGGCCTCAGGGTTTTCAAGTTTGATGAATGAATCGGGCGATCCTTTAGCGCCTGGTCTCAGGATCACTGAAGTCTCTTTTTTGCGTCGACTGGTGACTCTCTTGGCCGGACCCGTAGCTGATGTCGAGTCGGCCATGATGAGAGAAAAGCAAGGGACTTGAGGGGGCTTTGAGCGTAGGAGCAGCGCAAGTTCGCAAGTTCGCAAGACTGAGCTGTGGGATGGCCTTAAAGTGCGGATGAGAAGTAGATGGTAATGGTGAGACAGGAAGAGTTGTGGTAGAAGCGTTGGGGTAAAGTATACACCGGGAATGTAACGTGTGTGGAGGTAAGATTGGTCTCGGAGGAGTGGATAAAAGAGAAATCCGTTCTGTATAGCGGAAAACGTGTGCTGGCGTGCTGCAATAGCCGCAAATGCTTCTCTCACCTCGCCGTCACTGCCAGTTGCCGACCCATATGGAAGGAACAGGAGAGGGAAAGGCGGTCTAGAAGCGGACTATGTGTGTTATTGTAGAGGCTTTTTGGGCTTAGATTGTTCTGGCGAACAATCGAGTGACATATGATCCTTGAGGTCGATTTCGCAGAGTGCCATGGCGGTGCCGTTGAAACAGTCCTTTCTGGTACATTTGTCAAGTTTTTTTGTTGTTTTTTGTTTTTGTATGATATTTGGTCTCAGGGCCTCGACAGTGGGCTGGGGGGGGGAAGCTGGACCTTGTAGGTGCCACGCATTGTCAGTAGGCAGGCAACGCCGTCGAACATGGCATTGCGTGGACGGCTATCAGATGCGACGGCTAGCGGCATCAGACAGCGGAAATGAAGTTATGCGAAACAAGAAAATAATGAAAACATGATAATAGAACATGGTAATAGGACATGGTAGTAACATGGACTTGGTTGTTTGGTCACGGCCGGCTGCTCGTGTAGTGTCTACAGTTGATTTGCCAAGTCACTATGCCTAAATTGGCGTAGGTCTGGAAGTGCTCTTATAGCTGGCTCCTACACGAGTTATAAACTATAAATTTGGATGGACACAGGATTGAATCAGGCCAATGGCATGTTGTTGTGAAACGAGCCAGGAAGTATCCAATGCGAACACGAATCATTATTTCAGAGACGTAAGACTAGCAGTCTGAGCTTCAGGTACTTACTAATGAGTTCAGAAAATACTCGTCGACTTGTCCTCTCAACAAGGCTCAGTTGGGAAGCGACAACGTATCCGACATGGAACCTTCTCCGCCATCGATACTGAGCACAATTGTGCCACCCAGTGCGTCTCTTGTCGGTCTGGAACAGAGCAAAAGCACTCGAGAAGAAGAGGCCGATGAGAGCCTAGCTGTTATAAGATCCGATCACTTTGACGCCCCATTGAAAGTGCCCCTTTCGCCAGACCCAGCTGCCCGCGATGCTCTCAAAAAAACACTGCCTGCCAGCCCGATATCCTTGGAACACTACTTGGATGATTTTCATGCCCTGCGATGGATTTCTTTGCAGTCTTTCAGTAAAGGACATGATTCGGTCAACATAGCAAAAGAGAGTCCAAAACTCTCAAAACCAGAGGCCATACAACTGCGTGATCCATATGACCATAAAGTGGACGCCTATCTCGATGAATTGCATAAATATATGCAGTTCAAGTCCAGCGCAGTAACTCAAGCCAGATAGCGGAATTGCGCAAACAAATCGCTGAGGGATGTAGAGAACGCATTAGCCGAGGTTCTCACAGCAGGCCTTCATGATGCAAAATTTTTGAATGTGAAGCAGAAGATTGTCACAGCCGCAAAGTCAAACTTTGTGTTGTTTTTGCCCCTCGACCAGAAGGGGTCTATTGTTTCGAAGTACTGGGGTGCCGTTTATGCCTAAGTCACTGTGCGTAAACCTTTATGATGCAAGCACAATCGAAAGACAATGCATTACTGATTATCTATAGGCAACAATGACACGTTATACCACAAAGATGAGCCAAACATTACACACGTTGCTGGGGACTGCACAGGTATGCGTTGATATGCAGGCTCGGCTATCAAAAGGTAAGGGCCCAAATCCTGCTGAAACGACTCTTGCCAGTATAATTTGTGAGAGCCTGGTTCGATTTGTTGGTATGCCAATTCAGTCTTAATCAACGAACGATATCTGCTGCACGAAAGAAAGCATTGAGTTATGAACAGAATATTGAGGCAGCCATCGAAGACCTCATGCTTGATTACGAAGGCAAGGCTTTGCCTAACCTACGAGCTCTGGTTCCCTCCGATCTATCAGTCTTTTTGGCTTATCGGGTTCTTCAAGATATGACCGGAGACTTTTCAGATGTTTCAGATACTTATTGGAAGTGTTATATGCATCTGGTGGGTTACATGCCGCGGCCCACTCATCACTCCAGCTAATTCTCAACTTTGAAGGAGTTTTTAGTCAAGGAGAACCCGTTGAATGGACGCTACCAGGTACAAATCGCCAACTCTCTTGAAGAATTAGTTATCATCCAGCAGCAACTGAATGGACAACTTGATGTCACTGGGAAACTTCAACGGGGCCCACTTGTTCAACGTAACCATGAGTTTCACGCGCCATTAGAATCTCGTTACTACGTAAAACTGCTTAAACAATGCAAATGTCATCTCCCCATGACTCTTTCGTCCATTCGAACACTGCAAATCAAAGGCAAGAGTTTAAAAAATTCGGTAAGCATGTTGCTACATTCTCCCATGCTCGGCAAAGACCAAATCGCGTAAAGTTGAGGCATCATATGCTGTCAAACAAGCCACGACAAGAACCGGCCATTTACGTCCTCATAACAGTGACCATCATCTTTCTGCCTATGTCCACGGTTTCCAACATTTTCGTAATGAACTTCAAGGATGTCCAAGACATGAATGACGGGCAATGGGTCTTTTGGGCTGTCTTGATACCAGTAACTGCTATTATCGTTGTTAGCTCAACGTTTTGGGCCGGAATGATACCTTATCGCGGGCGACTGTTCGCAGCACTACCTGGAATTCAGATTAAGAAGCGTCACCCTATTCCCCGTGCTAATCTTCCGGAGAAGACACTTGACAAAAAACAATTGCGCCAGCCAGTTCGCAATTTCGATGAGCCGATGATGTAAAAACAGTGTTGAATCTCGTGTTCGAGGTCAGGATGTTCGGGTTTTCTCTACGAGAAAGCACAACCCATTTGAGTGTGACGAATACTGGTATTTTCTTATTAGCATACTTTGTCGTAGCCAGTTTTGAATATCTGGTTTCCAATCTTTCTAAGCAAAACTATCAAGCTGCGATATTAATCTGCTTACATGATTGTCTAATGCGTTCCTTCCTGACACAATAAAATCCCCTTCACATTTTCGTGAAGTAACTAAACATTTGACTAAGACAGCAATCAAATAGGTAACAAGACAAGATTCATAGTTGATTAGAACGGTGACGACAGTATAACCAGCTATTTATCTGTTACCATCGAGCGGTGACGACGGCGACTCGGCCCGTACAGCGTAGAGCCACCGGCTTGATCAAACGTAGACATTGCAGACAACTACATGGTACTCTGAGAGACCTCCGGCTGTATTGTTATCCCCGGGAAATCATTCCTGTTTGCAACACCATTCCATGGCGAGGTTGCGTTCACCTGGAAGCGTTGGGCGCGACTGATCGGCGTCTAGGTGCGGCGAACGCCAAGAGTCGGAGCGGAGCTAAGTAATCGCGGGAGCTCTGTGCACCTTCGTAATCCATAGCTGCCTCCCAAACAGAGCCTCATCATCGCCGCGCTGCAACCAACCTCTCACCCGCGGATATCACCTTCGATCGCTGGGACATAACTCTGCTCGTCTTCATTAACTATTTATTACATACAATCACCCTTCCTACACCGCCACAATGTCTACACTAGAGGATCTCGACGATCTTGAGCGCCACGAGAAGGAAGAGAGAAAGGATGACGACAAGAAAGACGGCGAAAAGGGTGGAAAGAAGGCCGACGGTGATGCAGACATGAAGGACGCAGAGCCAGAGGAAGAGCAGCTGGATGAGGAGATTCTCAACTCAAGCACACGAGACATCATCGCGCGGAGGCGGTTACTGGAGAACGACATGCGCATCATGAAGAGCGAGTTCCAGCGACTTACACATGAGAAGGCATCTATGAATGAGAAGATCAAGGACAACTTGGATAAGATCGAGAACAACAGGTATGTCATCTCCGTGCCGGGAGTCGGCCCCGCAGCGTGTCCACCAAGCACCGCCATTCGGACAAAACACTGACTTCTGCAGGCAACTGCCTTATCTCGTCGGAAACGTCGTTGAAATCCTCGATCTGGACGTCACAGCGGAGGCGGCTGAGGAAGGTGCCAACATCGACCTAGACGCCACCCGTGTCGGCAAGTCGGCCGTCATCAAGACATCTACACGGCAGACGATATTCTTACCCCTCATCGGTCTGGTCGACCACGAGAAGCTGAAACCTGGAGATTTGATCGGTGTAAACAAGGACTCTTACCTGGTCCTAGACACACTTCCAGCAGAGTATGATAGCCGGGTGAAGGCTATGGAGGTCGATGAGAAGCCAACGGAGAAGTACACTGATGTTGGAGGTCTGGACAAGCAGATTGAGGAACTCGTAGAGGCGGTAGTATGGCCAATGAAGGAGGCGGAGCGATTCAAGAAGATTGGCATCAAGGCTCCCAAGGGTAAGCACAATGCTAGACTGCCCTAGAACAACAGCTAACGTGGCACAGGTGCATTAATGTACGGTCCCCCAGGTACGGGAAAGACGCTGTTGGCTCGAGCATGCGCCGCGCAAACCGACGCCACATTCCTCAAGCTTGCCGGCCCGCAACTTGTGCAGATGTTCATTGGTGATGGTGCAAAGCTAGTCCGCGACTGCTTTGCTCTAGCGAAAGAAAAGGCACCCTCAATCATCTTCATCGATGAGTTGGACGCAGTCGGTACAAAGCGTTTCGACTCTGAGAAGTCCGGAGACAGGGAAGTGCAACGAACTATGTTGGAGCTGCTCAACCAGCTGGACGGTTTCGCATCGGATGACCGCGTCAAGGTCTTGGCTGCTACCAACCGAGTCGATGTCTTGGATCCCGCCCTGCTCCGTTCCGGACGTTTGGATAGGAAGATTGAGTTCCCGCTACCAAATGAGGAGGCTCGTGCACAGATTATGCGCATTCACTCAAGGAAAATGACTGTCGACGACGGTGTCAACTGGCAAGAGTTGGCACGCAGTACTGACGAGTTTGGCGGGGCTCAGCTGAAGGCTGTGTGTGTCGAGGCTGGTATGATTGCTCTTCGAACGGGTCATCAGAAGATCAGCCATGAGCACTACGTGGATGCCATCGCTGAAGTGCAGGCCAAAAAGAAGGACACGGTCAACTTCTACGCATAAGGCGAGATTGGATGGTGGTGGTTTAGCTGTTTGCATGCATGTGCTCTCATGCCCAGCTTGTAATAATATTCAGGCCCTCATCACGGTACCATAGTCGAAATGACGATCATGAACGAATCAAAGCAGGATCTCTCATCATGTGATATGTCGGTTTCTTTGCGATAATATGCAGTGGCGCTAGAGAAGCGCGTGTGGTACGTTGGCTCTTCCAAGACACTTCATTGAGTCAGATTCCGGTACGCCCAGTATGTGATATAGTGGCGCGTAACACGCGGCAGGAATGAGACGACCTGCGCCTCAATCACATCCCGCATATGTCAGCCCGTTCGTGTAGTACAAGCGTAGATGGCGCCTTCGGTACTTGATATTTGTGACTTTGGGCTTCAACGGTAAGTGATAATCCGATCAACATTTTGCCGCAGAATGTGGGAGGTTGGGAAATCCCGACATGGCCCGGATCATCAAGAGCTAGATAAGTCAGAGTGACTTGCATCCAAGGTAACAAGGCCGAAGAGTATTCGGCTTTGCTCATGCGTTGGAGGACTGACCACGTTCCTGCATGTCCATCAGTGGTTCTAGCACGCCCTCTGACGCCCGCTCTCATTGGCTCCCGCCTCAGCGACGGACCTCAACCGTCGAACCTCAACACCAGACACGCTTCACCCACGCGCAACAATGTCTCGACATGATAGGTCAGCTGACGCGTCGCCTCCCCACGGCCTATCCTCAGACCTGGAGAAACCTTCGGTCCCCTTAGACCCTGCATGCTCGCTTCTAGCGGCTGATTACGTTGGGGCTGTCCTGGGGTTCCAGTACCATGCCCAGCATCAATGGAAGATTGCCTCACGCCGCTCTGGCACATCCACACCATGTGGCGGGCTCCATTGGCTGAAAGGCCTCAGAGCCCGGGAGGGCGATACCTTTCACAGTAGGTGGCGTGCCTGCAATCATGTGGAGGTGCATTGTGACGAACCGAAGTCGGAATGATGCTTCGGAACGCTTTTCATATAACCCCTCCATCATGGCGGGGGATTTATTTTGCTAGACAGCTTGTTTTCCTTCTTCTTCTGCTTCTCTGCTTTGATCTCTGCTGGTCTGCTTCGTTGCAAAGTCGCAACTATGCTGGACTTTTTAGCTTTCGTTCCGCGTGACCCCTTCCACCAGCTCACGGTTACTCTGTGTATCATTGGCCTCTTCCTCGCCGCCGTGTTTGCCGTTGCTCTCCGACCAAAGAGCAAAGGACATGAGCCTAGCACCGTCGAAGCATACCTGAAGTTCATCTATGGTTGCTTCTTGAAGCCTCACACTGGCGACGGTTCTGGAAGCCAGCAAGATGCTCTCGTATGGTGAATCTATGTGATGCCTCACCGTAGCTAACGAGACAATAGGAGAGTTTCTACAAAGCACAGGCTGAAGTCTACGATGCTACCCGCACCAGACTTCTCCGTGGTCGCGAAGAAATGTTGGGACTGGTCGCTGCACAACTCAAGCACCGCACTGAAGCCGGCCTGATCTCTCAGCGCCCTGTCTGGGTCGATGTAGGCGAATACTCACACTAGAATTGGCACGGGTACTAACTACGACAGATTGGTGGAGGAACTGGATTCAAGTGAGTGCACACGTGCTTGCCTCGCCATGCACCTGCTAACAGACTTTCAGTGTCGAGCAAATGAACGCTTACGTTCCTGTGGCGAGCTTCTTCCGTTCAGTTTGTAAGTTGACGAGGCCCAGTTCACCGAGTGTTTCTGACCATCAAAGACGTCGTGGACCTCTCGCCTAGTCTTTGCGAAATGGCACGCAAGCGCTTCGCCCGGCTAGGATGGACCAACGTCAAAGTCATCTGCCAGGATGCACGTGCTTTCCGTCTGCACGAGCATGAGCCTCAGGCGTACGAACGCAAGGAAATGATCTCCAAAGGCCAGACCGTTCGCGACCTCGACGAGAACGCTGATGCCGGAGGTGCTGAGCTTGTCACTATGAGCTACTCTCTAAGCATGATCCCCGAATTCTATCCTGTCATTGACTCAGTGGGTAGCCTCTTGAGCCCCAATGGCGTTTTTGGTGTCGTCGACTTCTATGTACAAGACCAAGTGGACTTCAGGGGCAGGAACTACATTGGCGGTGCCATTGACCGCCACTGCATGTGGCTTTCACGGGTCTTCTGGAGGGAGTGGTTCGCTATCGACAGAATTTCACTTGGCCCTGCTCGACGAGTAAGTTAGTCACGAGGAGCCGACGATACTTGCTAATTGCACCAGGACTACCTCGAGTTCAAACATGGCACCATTCTTAGCATGAACGCCCGCAACAACTTCTTCAACACCGGTATCAAGCTCCCATACTACATTTGGATTGGATGCTCAAAGGACCACGGTGCTTCGACACAAAAGCTCGCCAAGATCGATGCCGCTGCCACTGAATCCCCATACCTCAATGCGCTCGATCTTCAAACCGGAGCTGCACCGGCCGATACTGAGGTTCATTCCAAGGCGTACGAATGCGCAGTCATCAACCTGCAATCTAGCTTGCCTCTGCCATCTGCGTGGTACCAAAACCATCACTGGCGCATCCACTACGACTCATCTCTTCCCAAGCACACTCGGTTCAACAATTCGTACATCTATGCCTTCACCTGGGAAGACGATGTGGCCGATATGCGACTTTTGAAGCCTACATCTAACGACGTCGTTCTGGCAATTGGCTCGGCTGGTGACAACATTCTCGCTTTCTGTTTGGAGAACTGCCGTCGCGTTCATGCTGTCGACCTCAACCCCTCACAAAACCATCTTCTTGAACTCAAGGTCGCAGCCTTCACAGCACTCGGTTACCAAGATGTTTGGAAACTCTTTGGAGAGGGAAAGCACCCCGACTTCCACGACATGCTCATCCAGAAGCTCAGCCCGCATCTCTCCTCGGAAGCCTTCCAGTTCTGGCTCCAGAACGGTCCATCCATCTTCTCTGCTAAGTCCTCGAAGGGTCTTTACTACTCTGGTGGCTCCGGAAACGCCATCGCGATTGCCGGCTGGCTCTTCCGCATCCTTGGTATGACCTCTGATGTCAAGGCTCTTTGTGCAGCCCAAACTCTCAACGAGCAGCGCGAGATCTGGCAACGCAGCATCAAGACTGTGCTTCACTCCAAGATTCTGACCTACGCTGTCCTCGGTAACGAGAAGTGGCTCTGGAAAGCTCTTGGTGTCCCACCTGCTCAACGCGACGTCATCGAAGCCGACTTCAAGAAGACACAGGACTACGACGAAGCCAAGGCGACAAAACCCAAGGACGCCGCCTCAGACTACATGGCCTTCCACGAAGAGCCTTCAGATGAGGAGCTCAAGAGCTCAAGCGGCAACGCCATCTACGAATACGTGCTCAACACCTTCGAGCCCGTCGTCAACACCACTCTCCTCAGCACCTCGAACCACTACTACCTCCTTACTCTGCTGGGCCACTACACCCCAACCTCGCACCCAACCTACCTTTCCCCCAAGTCCCACGTCAAGCTCTCCAAGCCCGGCGCCTTCAATGGCCTGCGCATCCACACCGACGAAATCTCCGAGGTGATTTCGCGCATGCGACCAGGCACCCTCACCATTGTCGTCGTAATGGACAGCATGGACTGGTTCCCTCCCAATGGCACACAAGCGCTACGCCAGATCCGCGCGCTCAACCGAGCACTCAAGGTCAAGGGCCGCGTCATGCTGCGTAGTGCGGGCTTGGAACCGTGGTACATCAAGTGCTTTGCCGAGTGTGGCTTTGCGGTCAAGAGGGTTGCGGTTAGGCTGCCTGGCACGTGTATTGATCGGTACGTATCTCTTCTTGTAATGCCCTATATGTGGATTTGGATACTAACATTTTACAGGGTCAACATGTACGCCTCAACATGGATTTGTACAAAGGAGGTGGAGCTCCCCAGAGAGACTACCAGCCCCAGGATGAATGCGGGGCTGCGAAAGGCTTCACTGGCCGAGTTGAAGCTTGAGGCTCCTGCTATGCGTGTCGAGTAGACGACTTCTTCCTCTTTGCATGACGATCTCTTTATTGTTTCATCTTTTTTCTTCGTCGTTGGGCGGTCGATCTGTTGCTTTTAGCCCTCCCCGAGTCTCTTTTTCTCTCTATCATGCTTGATACCTAGAATGCATCGATATGTCCTTGTCTCGCGTATATTGTTAGCAATTGATGAGCGAGCAAATGTTTTGCAATGAAAGATGACTTAAAAAATTAATACTCTTTTCGAGCCATTGGTGAGCTATATGCCGCTATCTATCCGGCTGCATGCACAGCGCCATTGTGTCGTCCAACCATTATCGTATCAACTCTGCCACACCTTAGTCCAAACAAATCCCTCGTATCCGCCCAAAAACGAGGCTTTCCAAGTCTATTGCGCCCAAAGGAAAAGCGCCGGTGTCAAGATGCAAGCCAATAACGGCAAATCCCTCCCAAAAAGCTGTACATTCGGGTGAAAATCAAAGTGGACGGTGCGAGCCGGGAGGGCTATTTAATGAGTAGCGCCCGAGTAGCGCGTCTTTCCGACGGTGAAGGGAACATAGCGGTATTTGATCATGTGCTGGATTTGTCGTCGCACTACACTGGTTAGCCAACGTTGTGTGGTTCCATACGTGAGTAACTTACTCGTAAGGCCAAACAGAATCAACCAGTATACGACCAGGACGGGCCAGAAAACGGGCAGGTTGAAGATCTCAAACCAGCTGCAGAAGAAGCCAATGGTGATGGCCTTAGTAGTCGAGTACCAGAACTTGAACTCAGGAAGCCTGCGAACGAAGGGGCGGAACTCTTGGTCCTCTTTGGTAGGCAGGCCTGATGCGTTGCCGTCTTCCATTCCCTCATCTTGTTCGAGCGCTGGATCGAATTTGGGCGATAGGAAGGCGAGGAAAAGGTTCAGGAGGTAAATGCCGAGAGAGTAGGCGACTGTGGCTGTCGTTAGCGGGGTGTTGCAAATAAGTGTATCGCCACAACGGAGTCTGCGGAGGGTACGGCAGGAGTTTGGGATAAGAAAGGAGTAGATACATACCGATGTACCATCCCTGGGCGAGGAATATGCGCAGAGCGAACAGGAGGAAAAGGACTCCTGTTCCTCCCCATCGGTACGAAGTGTATGGTGTAGACTTATCAAGATATGCTTGGAACATCTGCGCAGCACATTAGCAAGTGCGCACACTCGAGGAAACCATCGCATCATCCATGCCCATGGGCAATCCATCTCGCTGTAAGCACAAATTGGATGCGCGATGTCTGCCGGGGATGACCTACTCGTCCATACTTTGTAGTTTGCGCTGTGACGGCAGAGAAGGGGGTATCGGGCTCCGGGGCGTCCATGGCTGCGTCGCTTCGTAATTGGCCGTGCGTATCAAATGCTGTATCGTGAGAGAGGAAGGACAGGCAGTAGGCGTGGTCAAAGTGGCGCGTCTGCACAAGGGGCAAGTTGTTGAGTCGTGTCAAAATCACGAACCTGCGTTACACAAGGCTGTGGCTGAGGGCTGCACCTGGGGTTCGCGCTAGTCCCGAAATAGCGTGGAAGCGCAACTGGCAGCTTCCAGCGATGATTCCAGGCTTTGCGGGCGCATTGCCGAGGTGGCCGATGCTACCCACTTCAGGGCAAGCTATGAGCTCACTCGCCTTTGCATGTGCTCTTTCCAATACTCCTACAATATAAGAGCTGGACTCGGGAATTCACGTTCAATTGACTCGATTCAAGATGCAGGCATTCCGATCAGCACCAAGAGTAGCCTCGCAATTCCGTTCTATCGGTCTTCCCAGGCTTGTGAGGGGATACGCTACCGACAAGTCCTACGAGCATGTACTTGTATCAGTGCCAAAGGACGGCGTTGGATTGAGTAAGTTGGGAGGACCTCTTGTTTTCACTACCCAATTGTTCTATCGCACCAAAGAAGGTGGATAATTATAAATATACGTATTAACAGCATCCAGTCCAGCTCAACCGACCAAAGGCTCTCAATGCCCTCTGCACCCCTCTTATCCTCGAGATCAATCAGGCCCTGCGCGGATTCCAGAATGACAAGTCCATTGGCGCCGTCGTTCTCACTGGATCGGAAAAGGCGTTTGCAGCAGGTGCAGACATCAAAGAGATGAAGGACCTCACGTTTAGCGATGCATATGGAAACGACTTCATAGAGTCCTGGTCGGACCTCGTCACGTTCCTGAAGAAGCCACTCATCACAGCTGTCAACGGGTATGCGCTAGGTGGAGGCTGCGAGCTCGCAATGATGGGTGACATCATGTACGCAGGACCCAAGGCAGTGTTTGGTCAGCCAGAAATCAAGCTGGGCGTCATACCTGGTGCGGGTGGTTCTCAGCGTCTGACCAAGGCGATTGGCAAGTCACGGGCCATGGAGATTATTCTCACAGGGGACAACATCACTGCACAGCAGGCAAGTGAATGGGGTCTGGTCGCAAAGGTATTCGAGACACCAGAGGCTTGCGTCGATGGTGCTATCGCGACAGCAGCCAAGATCGCATCATACAGCCAGATTGCAGTCAAGGCCGCGAAGGAGGTAGTGAACAAGAGCCAGGAGCTCGGCATTCGAGAAGGTGTCGAATACGAAAGAAGGGTATTCCACGGCCTTTTCGGAAGCCAGGACCAGAAGATTGGCATGGCTGCCTTCGCGGCCAAGGAGAAGCCTACCTGGACGAACAAATGAAGGGTATCGTGGAAATGACGTAACTAGATGAAGTCGCTAAAGAAATTTAAAAGTGTGCTTTCTAGCTACTTCCATATGGTAAAGTTAAATAATGGGCTATTGACAAAAGATGGGAATGATGGAAATGCATCCTGTCCCAATGCAGCTAGAGGTGCCTCGATAAGCCGGTCGCGTAGCTTTATCGCAGCGCTGGCACATGACCACCTGTGCGCACGCGTACGTCCATGACATAACGCGCTCCGTGTGGGGAAGCTCTAGAACGCTATCTCATCTGACATGCCTCGACTCCACTATGCATCTTCTCCCCAACCCATCTTCCACCATGGAAGCTGTACCACCGTGGCTACCAGACGCACTTAGGTTCGCTTTGACAGCAACCGCATCGACCCCAGAACCCTGGTCCCAGCATAAATACGATGACTTTAAAGGCGCTAGCGGAGACGACCTAGTTGATCCGGATGATCCAGGAAAGGACCCGCGCTTCAGGAAACTAGTCGAGGCCATCCTATTCGGACGGAAATTGTTGAATACCTATAATCTCGTTCTGGTGGGCGTCTTGCTACTCTTTACGCTATGGCATTGGACCGAGAAGTTGGTGTTGCACCAGCGAAGACGGCAAGCGGCTATCAAAACAAGCAATAGCAAAACCGCCAGCGCAGAAGACGCAGAGGCTTGGAGCAGTTCAAGCAGCACTGTAGAAGGCAGTGCGACACCACCCGATGGAAATACAGTGAAAATTACAAGCAGCGCCGATGAATCCAGCCCCCTGCTTCCCTCGCGTCGACCGCAGCCTAAGAGCGTTGGACTATGGCGACCGTACTACATGCTCAAAGCTGCTCTTCAATACCAGCCACCCCAGATACCTGTCGTTCATAAGATTCTTCCCACCAACGCCGTCTCGCTTCTCGTCCTTGCATGGACTGGCCTGATCCTCTTCTACAACTTCTACCGCATGCCCTTGTCCTTCAACTACATATTCGTATTTGGCGATCGATGTGGCCTTATCTTCGTCACCAACCTGCCTCTATTATACCTCCTGGCCGCCAAGAACCAGCCCATCACGTTGTTGACGGGCTATTCTTACGAGAGTCTGAACATCTTCCATCGAAGGGTTGGAGAGGTCCTATGTTTTGAGGCTTTCTTACACTTTCTAGGTATATTCGCCACATGGTACGGGCTGCTGCGGCATTTGGGCTTCACTCTTACCAAATTTCTGTTCAATCGCGTGGTCCTGCTAGGCTTGGCTGCCTTGATTGCATATGAGTTGATCTATTTCACGAGTCTAGGCAGCTTTCGACAAAGGTGGTACGAGATCTTCCTAGGACTTCACATTGTGCTCCAAGTTGCTGGGCTTGTATTCTTGTGGTTCCATCACCACACATCGAGGCCGTATGTTGGTATCTCACTTGGTATCTTCCTTATTGACCGGCTTCTGTATCGGCTGTGGCTAAAGTCTAGCACACATCCTGCGACCCTGACGGTACTCGAAGACGATGAGACTGTCCTTGTCTCTGCAAACTGGGAAGTCTCCTCGCGGAAGCCTGCGCTGGCACCAAAAAACATGAGCCAAGGCTGGAACCCTAACGAACACATTTTCCTCACTGTACCCGCTTCGTCCCGGAAGCACGCTATACAATCTCATCCCTTTACTATATTTTCTGCAGCCCCAACAGTATCGAAAGATGATTCACAGTCAAACCACGCATGGTTTACGCTCCTCATTCGCGCACAAGCCAAAGCAGGCTTTACACACACGCTCCTCGAGCATGCTCGCACTACCTCACAAACTCGAATCCGTCTTGATGGTCCTTACGGCTCCTCCCACGCTCTCGATATGCTCAAGGCTTCCTCAACTGTCATCCTTATCGCAGGCGGCTCTGGAATAGCAGTCGCGTACCCACTACTTTACTCTCTTCTCTGCCCCTCCTCTGCCGACCCTGAAGCCGCTGCCATCCGCACCAAGAGGAAAGTCAAACTGCTATGGATAACGCATGCGCCTGCCCACCGACTCTGGATCCCTGAAGACAAGCTTGGAGAACTTGAGAACTGGGGCCTCGATGTACTCATTCCGCCTCCAACCA
Organism: Curvularia lunata; assembly: GCA_005212705.1. Taxonomy (NCBI): domain Eukaryota; kingdom Fungi; phylum Ascomycota; class Dothideomycetes; order Pleosporales; family Pleosporaceae; genus Curvularia; species Curvularia lunata. The sequence goes on along the minus strand of PELC01000030.1, from coordinate 17,867 downwards.
GTCTGGCCGGGCGACCGAACGTGCGTTATATCTTGCGTGAGTGGGTGGAGCAAGAGACGAACGGAGATAGAACAGGCGTTGTGGTCAGTGGACCTGATGGCTTGGTGAGAGACGTGAGGAACACTTGTGCGGGCTTGATCTGGAGAAACAGAGACGTAGATGTTCAGGTAGAGAAGTTTGGGTGGTGAGGGAAAAAGGTGACTTTTTTAGATGTTTGTATTTAGACAATTTGTTCATAGATATCTCTCGTTTTCAGGATAAATTGAGAAAGGCAGCGTCGCTGTTTCGTTCTTTTCAATTTTGCTTTGACCAGATGGGTCTTGCATTGACGAGCTTGAGGCCTTATTGGTGGTAGTTCATTGTTATATGGTTGTCGTAGAAAGCTAGAATAAACAATAATTTATCTGTATCACGAATTCGCTCGAATACAGGAAATGTGTAAAGTCATTCGATTATGCAACTTCTATCACAACAGTGTATAGTGTGTGAGGCCACGACTCTTACATAATATTAAGTCTAGACCCAAGTTGACACAAGAGACGGCGGTAAACGAGTAAAAGATAGTATCTAGATTCCTCGTTATTTCATTATAGAGTGTACTGAACTGGAAAAAGATTTCAAAACAAATCGTAACGTGCCGGTGCATAGGGTAACCAAAATGACCATGAGCAGAAGTCTAGCTTTCTCTAGACAATCTAAAAGAAGGCTAGCTTAGACAGGCTCTATTAAGAATTTATCTGTACGATAGTTTCTGTCCCTGTCGTTTCCGGCACATTGTGTAATTTTGACATGGCAGGTCACCTCAGACTTTGACAACTGATATGAATATTCAGAGATTATCTTTTATAATTTTGTATCGCTGTAGAAAAGCGATTTCATCTTTATCGTTCTCTCGCTGGGTTTTCCATGTTGCCAATAAACCCGATTGGAAATTTATTGAAATATAGGTGATAGAGTAACTGGTAAATTCCCATTTGAAAGCACAATATATTATCTTGTAGAGCAGAAGCTCTAAGCTTCTTATTAGAAGATGACGGAGACATAGAGAAACAATATGTCAAAAGCGGTTACTGTCCAAATCAAAAGTAGACGATCATCTTCAAGCGTTTAGAACCTGACCGTGTTATATGTCAACTTGACAATATAAACAAACAACATCAAGAATATGGATATCTTGTTGAGTTACTGGTGTCCAATCCTAAGTTCCTTTATATTCTCAACGTCTACATCACGTCTTCACCCCCAAAGACTCATTCTTACAACATCGTCTCAAGTCTGCGAGTAAAAGGGCATCTTCACACAAGCCTCGCTGCCAAAAGCGTCACACACCTGCTATTCTTATCTCACAATCAGATAACGATATATTGACCACATCGAAATCACCACGCTCAACCTTCTTAATTGTTCCTCCATCTTCTTACAAAATAAACACCCAGCCCTACCGTCCACACCACTTAGACACAAAAACACCTCTTCTTCTTCTCTTACACAACTTTCCACATCCCACCTCACTACCCACGCCCATACCTCCACAAACACTCCTCCCCTCCAGCGCCGCGCCAATATACGCGAATACGTATTCAGGTCCGTGGTTCATCGGCCAAAAGCTGTATACACAACTCCGCTCGACTTTCTCTACGGGGGAAAAACTAGTACATATGGAGCTACCTGCAGGCGACGGACGGGAGCCTGTGTGTACACTGCATGTGCGTTCACGCTTCGCTTGCTGCGTCCCGAGAGAGAAGGTGCGTGCGTGCGGATGTGCTAGTCTGGGTATTTTCTCGTATCGTACTGTGCTGTTATCTATGTATTTCTTTCTTGATATGTTTCAATGTTGCTGTGGAGGATTCGGGGGTAACAATGGGAAGAGGGCGATATGATTGTGCGGTTTGTCTGTGATGTACAGCCAATGGGCTATAACTGTCTTCTCAACTCGAGCGATGCAAACGAATTGGTATGTGCCTTCTCATCCTACCTCATGGAGACAAGGCACAGAGCACACAAAGCAGTATATGGTTAGCACGAAACAAGATGCGCAAAAGAGGTTACTCTGATGGTACTATTCAGTCGTATACACTACTCGTCTCAGAACATGTTTTCTCTTCGGGAAATCGCTTGAAACAAGTCGGCAACTTGCTACACGAGATTCACATACTGAACAGCACCATTTGTGAGGTAATGTTCCGTGCGAACCTCGTGTTTGGGTACCCGCGTACCTGTTGTCGGGGAAGCATAAGCCCTCACCCATGTCGATAACTAAAACACGGAATATGAAACCGATAAGCGAGACCGAGGTTCGTCGATCAAAGGTCTTTTGTGATCGGAGGTTTATTTCCCGTACTTGCTTCCCAACAAACTTGGGCATGCGGGAGGGGGGAGGGGGGAAGAAAAGTTCCTTGTCGGAGCCATGACCTAAGCTTTCGCCAAAACAACAACATGAAACGCCCGGCGAGCCCCATTACGGCCCATGCATCAAGGTTACCCAGGGCACTCTCCCGCTCCACTCCTTGCCTGTCATGTAAGCTGGGGATACCTATCAAAGGTACAGACTGGCGCAGTTGCAAATGTCCCTGTTTCAGAGTTCCCGTTAGTACAAATACTAACACAATCCACATCACAACCCTTGACCCTTGACCCGTGGAACTCGGAACGAAATTCCGGCAAAAGAAAACGCGCACATACCTTTTGATAAGTTCTTGACACGTCCCCATCTTCTGGAACAAAGTCGGATCGCCGATAATCCGAGCGGCGTTCTTGACCTCACGACATGTCTCGTCCAACCGAGTAATGACGCGGACAATGGTGCCCTCCATGACGTCTGTTAAGTCCGTGATCCGATTGAACGACATACCGCGTGCCCACTCATACACGACCTCGACCATGCCAAAGCGGGGCTTGCTTACGAAGTCATTCGAGTCATCTGCCGACAGAATGACCTGATGTTTCGTCTGGATCTCATTGACCTTTTCTGAGATTTGGATAATCTTAGCTACGCCGCGTTCCAGACTGGCCGTCAGAGTGGGCTCTATGTCGGTCTTTTCCTGGAAGACAAAGGCCGACAGTAGCGCGACGATCTCCTCGGGCTCATACTCGGCGAGTACGTTTTCTAAAACAAGTTCGGTGAGGACCAGCTCATCAGCTGAGTGGATCTGAGGGTCGTCAGTATGTGCATGACTCGGTAATAGCGGAGTAGGTGACCAGCATACCTCGCACGCAACTTTGCCCTTTAGCTCTACGCGAGACCCTTCATCAATAAAGCCAAGATCTTTGAGCACCTGGATACGTTGCTCGTAATCAGGCAGTAGCTGCAGATTCTGGTCAGACATCAGTTGCCGCAGCGCATGGATGTTTTCTTTGATGAGCCACTGATCGTGCTCCATGGCAAACTACAGTGATTAGCAACGTGCATATGCAGCTATTCGATTCCCAAAACTTACATGTTTTAGGAAGTTGGGGCACCTCAAACAATCTTTGCTAACTGCATTCATGCCCTCTCTTTTACGAGCCTCCTCGAGTTCTCGGAATTTGAGACTATTGATACGGCTGTAATCGTATTCATCCCAGTCCTCATAGTCCCATGACCCGCACAAGGGTAAGAATTGGTCTTGGGCCAGCTTTAGTGTATCTTGCGTATTTTTAGCGCTGCATCTCGGCCTTGACGCGGTGACTTACCTTTCTTCCGGTTAAGATTTTGGACAGAGTCAGGAACATCAATGGTTGTCTTGGTAAAGCATTCAATGTCGTTCAAGGGGACAAAGGCCGTCTTCAAAATTAGGTCTCCGGGTTTGTTCGGTAATTTCCGGAACAATTGCGCAAAAGGGCCAAGATATGGAAGCAAATCGTCGGGCTTACGATCTTGGTGTTGTGCAACCTCGAGTACCTTCACTGTGGGCTCATTACCTCGGCTTGTACCATCCTGCATGAGCATGCCTGCAGTGCGTTTGTTGTCCTGGTGGCTGTGTGTTAGGTCAAATTCAAGGACTGGGTTGGAAAAAATACCTTCTTGTAAACAATTAGTCGATTCTTGCTGAAGACTCGTCTGCCGACAGGATTGATGAGAAGACTCAAATGCATCTCGTTGGTTAGTCTCTTGTAGTCTTCGCACGACTGGTGGCAAGCCTCCAGGTCAATATCACAGATATCGCAGGGTTCGCGCTTGATCTTCTCTAATTCAGCTTCTGAGAGTTTGACTTTGCCTTGGTGTTCTGGTAGGAGTGCCTGGGTTGCATTCTCACTGAAGCTTCGCTTGATCATTTCCTCAATCTTCAAGGCCTCTACACGCAGAAGGTTCAGCATCATGTTGTACGTGAGACGGAACTGTGACCTGAGTTTGGTGGGTTCGCCAAGCATCATTTGCCGTAGTCTTGCTGCTGGTGGTGCTTCGTCGGCGCCAGGCGCGCAAATGATGACAGTGCCAACCGTGTCAAGACCTCGACGTCCTGCACGACCAGCCATCTGTGTGTATTCACCGGGAAGCAAGTCGCGGAATTCTCGGCCATCGTGTTTTCGGAATCCAGAAAAGACGACTGTTCTGGTAGGCAGGTTCAGGCCCATGGCAAAAGTCTCGGTGGCAAAGAGAACTTTGACAAGCGTTTTGGCGAAGAGGATTTCTACAACCTCCTTGACAATGGGCAGCATGCCGCCATGATGAACAGCGATACCCCGTCCAAGCAGTTCTCTCAAACGCTTGATTTGTGGGAGTTCGCGGTCTTCTCGGCTCAATCTAGCCAGCGACTTTTCAATAGTCATATGGATCGCACTCTTTTCTGCGGCAGTGCAATAGTCAATGTTCGAGAGTGCTTCTGCATTTTCTTCGCAGCGCTTCTTCGAGAACACGAATATACAGGCCGGCAACAGGTCTTTGTTTCGAAGATGTTGGATGAGATGCACCCATATGTTGCGATCCTGTGCCGCTGTTGTGCGGCCTCCACCACGGCCTGTCCTAGCAATGTTACCACGGCCTCTGGCTGCGGGTGGACCCCCACCACGGGGATTTCCACCTCGGCCGCCTCCTTGCTGTCCTCTTCCCCGTTGATTCTGGCCTCCCCTAGCAGGTGGACCTCCGCGCCCGCCACCCCCTCTACCGCCCTGAGTCTCACTGGCCGGTGCCTTAACCTTGTCCTTGCCAGAAAGAATGTCATTCGCGTCTTTCCAGCCATTATCGAGAAATTTCTTGTCTGCCGTGACAATCTTGTGAATGTCTTTTCCAGCCCAGAGATAGTGCTCTAGGGGAATTGGCCGCTTAGGTGTGGATATGACGTAAATGTCCTTCTTCTTTGTGCGACCTACCCAAGAGGCAAACTCATAGGTGTTTGGAACAGTGGCTGATAAGAGGATGAGTGTCACATGCTCTGGAAGCATGATGATAACCTCTTCCCACACGACACCACGTTCCAAGTCGTTCACGTAGTGCACTTCGTCAAAGATGACAAACTCTACATCTCTTATCAGATCAGCTCCACGATACAGCATGCTTCTGAGAATTTCAGTGGTCATGATGAGACAACTGGCTTCTGGTTTGATCTGTACATCTCCAGTCAAAATGCCGACGTCATCAAAAGTTTGCCGGAAGTCGCGGAACTTTTGGTTACTAAGAGCTTTGATGGGAGAGGTGTAGATAGCTTTTGTCATGTGCTTGGCCGCGAGAGCAATTGCATATTCTGCAACCACCGTCTTGCCAGCGGAGGTATGTGCAGCCACAAAGACTGAATCACCATTCTCAAGATGATAGACTGCCTCTTTCTGGAAGGTATCCAGCTCAAAAGGATACTCGCGCGCCATTTCGGGCACGAGCTCACGGAAGTTCGTAATGTCGCGGTTGATATCAACCATGTGGGCCCACTCTCGCCCGCCTTTCCGTCCGGTGCCCATGGAAAGGGGACCATGGGGAGCTAATGCGGGAAACTCTACAGGCAACAGAGCATCAATCTCTTCTTCTCCAGGGGTCTGGCTGTCATCGGGCACGTCAGTGCCGTTCGCGCCAGTGTTGTTGAGGTCATCCTCGTCGTCAGCTCTTGTTTCATCTGTGGGAGCAGGTGCCTCGCCCAGCGTATCCTCCACCTCTTGTGCGATGCTGGTATCCGTGGCAGGTTTCTTCTGCAAGTCTAGGCCACGTGTGAACCCTGGGGGAACTTCAAGGAGACCACCTTCGGCGCTGAAATTGATCACCCGGTCGAGGCCTTCCGCCTTCTTCCTGGTGGCGTTTTCTTGCTGCTGAATAGCTTCGTCCTCAATCGCCGCGATTGCCTCGACCCCTTCTAAGCCACCGGGTGCGAATGGAAAAAAGCCGGCGGCACCACGAACAAATTCCGCTCTGTTAGCGGGCTTTCTGAGGAGCGAGGTCGAATTTTTAGCTGTTGCAGAGTTGGCAGGCACTGTGACCTCCTTGTAACCAGTGACACGACCCTCGAGGCCCTCGCGCGTAAAGCGAATAATGGTCCGGGTCTGAGTGGGAGCGATTTGAAATAGGCTGCGATAGTTGGTAGGGGCATCCCAGCGTTGCTGAAGCTGATTGAGCCATTGTGCATTGAAAGACCTTGAGGGCGTGAGGAACTCTTGCTCCAGCTCCTTTTTGATGACTTCTTTGGTTTTCCGTTGGCGCTGGGGTTGTTGTTGTTTGCCGGCTAATGAGTCTATCCAACCGGCGTTTTCATCGAGCTTACTGCTGTTCAGCCGCAGTTGCTCCAGTTGCCCGGACAAGGCCTCCATGTTCGCGAGTCGGGAGCGAACGTGGTCGGGTGCGCCTTGTTTGTGGTGTGTTTGAGAAAATGGATGACGTTGATTGAAACGCCAAGCCTAGCATGGAACGAGGGCGGGGCGCCCTTGGTACCCCACTGCAGCACGAAAACTACACGTTCACACGTTCGTGTCTAGACTCATCAGCGCTCATCCTGCCATCTACAATTACGGTTAAAAAACAGCCCCTGAGTTCTCTCCAATATCTGATCTGTAATATTGCGCCATACCTAAAATGGCCGTTGAACCAAGGCACTTCATCATAGCTGCCGAAACTCTATTGTTGCTGATGTTTTGCGTGGATAATATTTCATAAAAGAAATGCTGTCTGTGTGCGATCCCATCATAAGTCATGAAAATCCCTTGAACGCCTCGCTATGCACTTCACATCATAAAAACGCTTCGGACGAATACTCAGTCCCACATGTCATCCATGTCCGCCATGGCTTCCATCTCGTCTGCAAAGGGGTCATCTTGAGTGGGCACTGGCCGTGTAGGAAGCGTCTGTGTGACTTTTGTAGTAGGCTGTTCGCTTTGGGCCAACAGAGCGTCCAGCTCGTCTTCGTCGGGTTCCTCGTCCGCTGTTTGTCCTATCGCATCCGCTGCTGGGTTTCCCATGTCTCTTTGTTGTTGTTCGGGACCATTATCCGCGCCAATTCGTACACCATCCATCTTTTCTATGCTTTGCTGCACAGCAGATTCTTGTGCGGCCGTATCATCCTCATCACTATCCGGTTCCGCAGCGCGCCGTGGCTTCCCTTCGTCGATCCAGTCTTTCCGCATAATCTGCATGCGCTTTGTGTGTCCAACTTTCTCTACAATGGCTAGTGCATCTGCGAACTTGGCTCGAGGGTACAGGTCGTCGAGCCAGAGTTGATACATGTTTAGCATACGAGCAATGTCTCCATACTATAAACTGGTCAGGACTGTGGATTGTGAACATAGGCTCTCTGGCGCATACCTCGTGTCCCTTTCCCTTGAAGCGAAGGCGGTCTTTTGAAATCTTGCGGAGACGAGGAATACCAGGGTCAGAAAGCAGTCGCTGGTCGTCTAACTTTGGCGCAGGCTGACGCTTCTTGGTGATGACAATCTCCTCATCGACGCCCAAGTCAGCGTCGGCGCCCTGGTTCCTGTTCTTCCTCCAAGGCTCTGGTTGCGTGGGTGGTTCGGTCGATGGAACCACGTTTTCAGGCTCGACAACATCCCTGAGGATATCATCGAGGTCGTCGTCGAAGTCGTCGTTGTGTGTCTGTGGACCTGTCGAAGCCATTGTGCGATTATGGGCGATATCTGTTCACAGAGCAATGGTTTAATCACAATGGCATAAATGGGTGGAACGCGACGCGCTTGACGCGTTCAGCCACACGCACGGGCCCATGACGCTAAGCTTTGGGTCCCTTGTGGCGCATCTTTGTCTGGCCATTCAACACCCGAGTGCACTACTTCATTCTTTATGACTTGAACTTGACATACAAAATCCTTTCCGCTTGCTTAGTTTTTGCGCCTGCAAACCTGATCGTCAGGCTCCTGTATCACCTCTGCCACCTAGCGGTGCAGTCTCATCCGCACCATTAATTGTTCCAGACCGCAATTGAAACCAGGACGCGACAAACATCTTCTCTCAATGGCCGTGCCTGGTCTCCTGCCCGCAGATGCGGTAGCACCGAGAATCGAGCATCTGTTGCGCCGCGCACGTATTGTCAAGCCGGTTTCGTCTATCGATCCTCCGTTGCAGGTCTCAGAGCTTGTGCCAGAGGGCGAGCCACTCATAGGTGAAATCGAAGGCGGAAATCAAGTGCGGATGCTTGCAATAGAGAGCACAGCAAAGAAAATTTTCTATGCCAATCTTGTCAGTCACCGCCATATCGTTGTTGTCGCCCTTTGATAGCTGCTTACCTGTCCAGGGATCCACTCGGATTGAGGAGCCCGCCTTTGTCACCATTTGGAACCTGCTTGATATTCTGCTATACTGCGGCGGCCGAGGTACCTCCCGAGTCCATGTCTCTTGCCAGCCTGCGACTAACAAGCTTCAGACATATGCTCTCGTCAACTTGCCCTCATACTCATCGAGGAGCTTCTGGACAGCCAATCCATCTCGGGATGCCGGGTGGTATTTAACTTTCTCGAGTCCAGGATGGAGACGATTATTGCAGTATGTGGTTTTGGCCGGTCTTGTTCGTGTCGTCCCACTCACCGGCTTCTAGATCAATTCCAGAAACAATGACCTCGTCATCTTGCGGTCATGCAATGAGCTCTTGCGGCGCCTTTCACGTGCCGAAGACCCGGTATTTTGTGGGCGCGTCTATATCTTCATGTTTCAGAGCTTTCCCTTGGGCGACAGAAGTTCGGTCAATCTCCGGGGAAATTTCCACGTCGAGAACATTACCACTTTTGAAGACTATCTGAAGGATTCACACACAGACAATGATTCGATGCAAATTGACGCGGATGAAACTATTTCTGGGACTGTCAGAGATGAATCCAGATCAGAAGCAGCAAGAACACCGCAGGCTGGGGACAGTGACAGAACCAGGGACGGAAAACCTACCACTCTGGATGTCGACACACTCTATCCAGTGTTCTGGTCCCTTCAACATTCGTTCTCGAACCCGCCCAGACTGTTTGAACAGGACAACTTCAAGCAGTTTCAACAAGGTTTGGAGGCAAGCCTGGCCAAATTCAAAGAGGTTCCCAAAGTGATCCAAGCTGTGGATTCTGAGCGCAAAAAAGGACCACAGTCGGGAGAAGGGGATGATTACGACACATTTGCGAACTCATACAACCCAAAATACCTCACGAGCCGTGATCTTTTCAGGCTCGAGGTACGTGACTTTGCCACTGCCAATCCCGCGCTATGACTGACCAATTTCCAGCTCAGCGACCTCGCCTTCCAACGTCATATCCTGGTCCAAGCACTGATCCTGATTGATTTCCTCCTTACCCTAACCGAAAGCTCAAAGAGCAAGCCGTTCTATCAGAATGCACAGAAGGCGATGCAATACAATTTCACCCTTGGTCCCGAACAGGTAAGTGTTGCCCGGCAGTGCACTGCCTCACCCTCATCCCAGACCCAGACGCAGTCACGCACCCATTCTCGCTACTGCGCCTGTGGTCATCAGAGACCCGGCTGACCGCAGAGCACAGACCGAGTGGGCATTGGGCATCAAAAACGCTATTGCAAATTACCTGCAGGAGGGACCGGATGGCAAATTCTACTACCGGATGGTGGATACGGTACTTTCGCGCGACAAGAATTGGGTAAGGTGGAAGATGGAGAACTGCCAGCCATTCACCCGAGATAGGGTCCCCACCACGGACTTTCAGCAAGCCAAGTCTGGGGCGCAGAGAGCCGTAGTGAGCAAGAAGGCTCCCCGGCCTATGGGAGTCCCCAGCACGTTTGACTTTCTCTACAACAATGATGCTGAAAAGGGGCTGTCCCAGCTGCGGCAGAGGAACAGGTACGTGCTCTTTTGGTGACGAGTCCATTTTCAAGCTTCTTACCTTTGTGATGGCAGGTTCCATGTGCCAAACGCAGAGACGTATGCCAAAAAGGTGCAAATGACGGACCTGGACATGGACATGGCGGATGCAGACGAGGAGAAGCAGCAATTGGAGGAGAAGAAATCGAGTCACGTCTGGCGAGGGCTTCGTCTAGCGTCCAAGACGCAGCTCAGCTCGTTTGACAAAGTCGAGCATGGCAAAGGGCTCGAGGCTCTTCAGCCGGCAAAAGCTTCCAACGAGGCCACGGGCCCTGAGGTTGCAGCAGCACCCACCAGTTCTGGTTCGGATGAGCAGGGGTTAGTTCCGCAGAGCGAGCATCAGAGCGTCGAGGAGCAGCGGGCCGGCGAACACAGTCAAGTGACTGCAGATTCAGCAGCGTAGTACTAGCTAGTAGTGGGCAGGGGCAAGCAGAAAATCGCCCGTGGACGAGTTAGGTATGCAATATTGATGGCCAGCGAGCCTTTCCTGTTACGTTGACGTGCAGTCTGGGGGAAGCATTGCGGCGCTTTCTTTACATGCCATCTCACGTTTTTTTCTTTCGTACTTGGAATAATTTTCCATCTGCAAGCACACGCACAAGCGAAAGAGGAACATGGGGCGGGTGCAAGAGTCAGGTGTCGTTTTACTTTCGCCCGGCCCACTGGACTGTCAGCCGTATCGATAGACGATGATCGGACTGCACATCCATCGACAGCGCCGAGCCAGGCAAACGTCGACAACTTTGTCGCCAAACGGCGAGCCCGCCTGCCCCCATCATGGTGCAGCCAGCGCCGCCACGATTTGGCGGCTAGAAGGGGGGATGATTGGGGCGCAGGCAAGGCAGGCCAGGCGGGCTGTGGAGATGAAAAGGACCGCGTTTGATGAGATTCAACAGAGGGGGGACCAATATATCAGCGCGCGTGGCAAAAAGTGTGCCCCCGTTGTCCGTCCCGGGTACCGCTTTGACGTAAGGGACGGGAACTTGGGAAGGCAACTTTCTGGGTCTGATTTGATTGGACATGGCAGTGCAAAGTTCTAGGTCTTGGGGGGGAAGAAATGAGATGGGAGCAGCAGCAGCCTTGCCGTTGACTGCCGGGGTGGGGCCGTCTTGAGTTCAGGCTCATTGGGAAGGGCAAAAGGTGTGGACATGGGAGGGGTGGTTGAGGGCGAGGATGGGTGCGCGCGCGTGTGTGAGAGGAGGGCGTATGTGTTGTCCGCGCCAAAGAACCCACCCTCCGTGGGAGGATGGTGGTTCCGAAATGAAGGGACCTGTCCTACCTGACACTACCGCTCAGCGGCCGTCCGAGGCTGTCAAGGTTGAATGTGCGGAACTGCGTAGCGTAGCGTATGCGTAGCGTAGCGCGGGTGACACCATGGCCCTGACCAGGCTGGGAAACAAGGAACACGGGCCCAGACCAGAATTGCAGAAGGGCGGTAGTCAGCCAAGTCAGTGAGATGGGCAATTGTGTGTACCTCGCGTGAGGCAGGCAGAATGTGGAGCGAGCGAAGAGAGGAAGCATGACGAACGTCGACTGGCATATCCTGCCGAGGAGGACCCAGGGCAACCCATGCGCTCATCAAACCTCGAGGCGTAGCCAGAGGCTTCTGTGAGCGGACGGGTGGAAAATATGGGTGCGGTTTCGCTCCAGTCCCCTGTGTGTTGTTGCTCCTGTCATTTCGAAACCCGCCCTCATCCGCCAGCCGGAAGTCTTGGCAGTGTTTTGGAACTGGGACGGTAACGCCGTGCTCGGCATCGGTGGATTGCGTAGGCCAGCCCGCCCGGCGGCCAGGCCAGCAGAAACATGCCAAACGACCCAAACGCTGGTGGTTAGCTAGGTGCTTCAACGCGCGGGAAAAAACAAGTGGCAGCGGGCCCGGCTGGGGAGGTTGAGCGCGCGAGGCGGCGGGCGCGGGTGATTGGGCGAGGGCGGGCGAGGGCATGGCGCGGTAGGGTATGCGATGGCATGCGTGGTGTGGTGAGGTGTGGTGTGGGCTGGTACGGTGCCGGTAGGTGTGGGTGGCCGCCGCCGCATCGGCTAGACGTTCATCTGCTTTGAACACGGACAATGTCGATCAGCACGGAACGGCGCAGCCATGGGTGGCTTGCGCATCGCGCGTTTTTCCCTGCAGAGGGCGCACGACGACCACGACAGTCGTCACAGGCGGGCAGCCTCATGGCGCGACGGCGACGAGGCGTTTCACGGCGGCTGCTGGCACGGCGGACGAGGGCGACGGCCTTGGTGGTGCTTGACAAGCAGCGATTAGGCCGCTGTCACGACAAAAGTACCGGCAGCCCACGAGCGTCACACGCGTCGCACTACAGCGAGAACCGGCTTCGAGAAACAGGACAGGCGCCTTTTTCAGCATTTTCCCGGCGCGGGCCGAGCTTTTGGCCGTTAGATCGCAGGCCAGTCGAGGCAGGCCAGCAGTCGCCAGCAGGCCAGGCGCCCGCCCGCCAACCAGCAGCCTCGAGCAGCGCCCCTCTCTGCAGACCGACTACTGCTACTACGCGCTGGGCCTATGTACTCACCACCCTGCATCGAGCAGGTGAGCAGCACCACCGTACACATGTGGCTAGGGCCCTGGGCCCCGGGCGCTCGGCTGAAGGCGACGACTGCGACGACGACGACGACATGGACGGGGACGGACGCTTTGTTGTTTATGCATTGCTGCATCGTTGCATCTGGGCTGGGCGTGCGGGCGCGACAGGCGGCTCCCTCCACACCAAGGCAAGGCTGATGTGATGCAGCGCGTTCCTGACGCATACGCAATTTGCGGACCGTGGGACTCTTGACAGCTGCCACCAGCAAAGCCACCGGCCGGAACGAGAGATGCGGGCGAGGGTGCGGCGCCCTGGCACGGCGAGCATGACGGAGCGTCCATGGTGCGGACGGCGTGCGGACGGCTGCGTGTGGCATCGTATGGGGTCGTGTCTGCGGTGCCATTGTGTCTGGGTGTGTGCGAGCATGAGGGCAGCACCAGCCTGGCACCGCGGCGCTACCGCAAGGTCCGACTGCCACCCACACCACCACCACGACGCAGCCATCACCACCACCTCACCACGACCGCTGCCGCGCCGGCTACCACACCAGCGCCCACACCAGCACGCGCACTAGGGCGGCATTGACTACGACACCCCGCAACACGCCGTGCAAGCGTTGCCGAGCCCTGGCGCCCCCCCCGGTCGCTCTTACGGCGGGTTCCTTGGACCTCCCGCATCGCATTGGGCCAGCAATGGCGCCGCCACCTGCCTCGACCATCTGCTGCTTGACGCCACGCAGCCCTCCTGGTCGTCGGCCATTTTTCTACACGGGCCATGGTCTATGCATGCGAGCTGCACCAGCAGCCCACCATGTTCACGCTCGACAGGCATGCACCACGCCGCATCCACCGCCCTGCCATTCGCTCGTTCCCGCCCCGTCTCTCCTGCCTCCAGGGCCCACGTCCCGACCTACCGCATCCCTGTGCCCTGGAGCCCTTGGGGTCTGCTAGGCCCTCGACCGACGTTAGTCACGCTTCTCGTCGTGTAACACGCTGCCTCCACGTCCCTCGTAGGATATCTTGTTTCCCAAGCAGGACCACTGTCCATGCATCCCAGTCCCCCCCGGTCAACTGCCCTTCCCTCATCCTTCGATTTTATCCGGATCGTCGACATTAGGGCCCGTCAAGCCTTTTGGGTTCGACTGATCTGATCCCCCCCCTCCCTGTCTGGCCTGGCCCCATTGCTGATATAGCCTCCGACGGTTCCTGACTCTCTTTTTACACAAAGGGCCCCTACCCCATCCATCGTTGACCGCGGGATCCAGACGCCTTCACTTCTACTAGTATAGAAGCAATCCTTCCCCCGCTCATCCACCTCCCACCATCCCCAAACCTACCAAGCCGTTCTGGGCTCGGCCTCCATCCTTTTCTCTTCTAGGCCTACGTCCACTGCTGTAGCCCTTCCTCGGTAGCTTTTCTACTTCAAGCTCCAGCTCGCTCCCAAATTCCACGCCACATTCCTGCACAGTCTGGACATCACTTCTGGGAAGAAACCCCAAAAAATCAGCCACCGTTGAGAGCCTACACCCTCCGCTGGATCGGCACAACGACATTGCGACATCGACTCACCTTCTCGCTGATCACCCGCAACCCACCCCGCACACAAGGACAGGGCCACCGATCGACCAACAATCACAAGGACCATCGGATCATTACTCTTTGTAGACAACTCACTGTCTACACTGCTCCCAGAGAGTCCCAAGCGACACAGTGCACTGCCACGCCGCCTAGGAACAGAGGTATCCAGGTAAGCAGTGGCGTCCTGTGTGCTGGTCTCTGAGCTAACGACCTCAAAAGGACCTCCTGGCGATACAGCTTTTACCTCTCCCGTAACACTGATTCCGAAAGCCCCAATGGTTGACGGAAACTTCCTCATTCCTTTGTCTCCTCCTAGCTCGCCACACATGTCTGGTTACAGCACAACAGCCCCAGACAACGAGTGGCAATCGTCAGAAATCAGGACGCTGGAGCACACTCCACCACACTCTGACAACGACATGGCCATGCTTCAGGCCGACGTCTCTGGACACAACTTTGACCTGAAGCGACCCTCCATGCGATCACACAAGACCTTTCCCTATCTCCTTGACAGCAAGAACCACATCAACGCTGGAAACGACACGCCAACTGGTCTTGACGAGATTGAGCAGCACGACGTTCCCAATGTGACATTTGGTGGCTCTGCTCCAGCTAGCCCAATCTCCCGCCTCACACCGCCCTCCACCAACGATGGCGTGTCAGTGACCAAGGTTGAGGAGCAAGAACAGGAACACGACGATGATCTCTTCTCTGACGACAAAGAGGACTGTGGTGAGGACGACATCAAGGACGAGGACAGGCCGCCCATGTCTGCTGCAGAGATCCGAGCAGCCAAGCGGAAGATGAAGCGATTCAGGCTTACTCACAACCAAACCCGCTTCCTCATGAGCGAGTTTGCCCGTCAAGCACATCCAGACGCAGCCCACAGGGAAAGATTGGCGCGAGAAATCCCCGGTCTTAGCCCTCGCCAAGTTCAAGTCTGGTTTCAGAACAGGTAGGCTACACCATGATGCTTTGTACCAAGACCTTCATTCTAATGTGATTGTAGGCGAGCCAAGCTCAAGCGCTTGACAAGCGATGACCGCGAGCGCATGATGAGGTCTCGGGCACTCCCTGACGACTTCGACATGGCTTCCGCTCTGCATGCTCCTTTTGCCAACTCTCAAGGACTCGGCACGCCTCTGGCTTCGCCTGCGTCGTACAACCCAAGCTACCCAGAGGGCAACATGATGCGACCCTTGAGCATAGACACCTTCCGACGAGGGCCGCTCGACTCGCACATGTCCCCCACAGGTATCAGCCCTGCCTTTGGCAGCTTCACCTTCACACCCCCACAGTCAGCAACAGATGCCATCTCACCTGTATCAACGCATGAAGGATCGCCCTTTGGCTTCCATTCAGCGCCGCTCGATACGAGCCCAAGGACATCAAACCCCTTCTCCATGCCTGTCAGTAACCCTCCAGCATACGCTGCAAGCCACAGCATTCCTCGTCTTTCACTCCACGCCGACCGTATCTCGAGGAGTCGCGCAGAGTCTCTCCAATCACCCCTGAGGACCAGCATGAGCTACACCAGTGTGGGCGAGCACACCAGCACCAGCAGCCCACACGGCCACCAGGATAGCCCACGTTCGTCGTACTCTAGCTCGATGATGCCATACGGTATTGGTTATTCCTGTAAGTACCTCAGCCACATACATTTGCTGTCCATAACTAACAATTCCAGACGCACCAGTTCCGGGCTTTGGGTCCTCCAACGGCAGAATGCGCTCCTTCTCCAATGGCGTTCCACGACGCATCGAGCTGAGCAACTTCACACCTCAGCGCAACGGTTCAACACCACAGACCGCTCACTTTCCCTCCTTTTCTAGCTCACCACTGGTCACTCAGAGTTTCTCCATGCCTCAGATGAGTGCACCACACCACATGTCGTCGTTCCCCAACTCGTACATGCGCAATGATTCTGCACACAACGAGTCGTATTCGGCTCTCGGTGAAGTCCTCGAGAATGCCAGCCAACACAGCGACGACCACACCAGCAGCCCATATTAACCAAACCGACCAACCAATTTGTTGGAACTTTGCAACGTTTGCACCTGGAGTTCCAGGTGTATATACACACCAGCGATGTCTTTACTAAAGGAAAAAAAAAGCGGGGTGGTTGTATTCTTTTTTTCTCTCGACTGGTCTGATGACATGACGAATCTATCTATCCTCCCCTTCTGTTGTTCGGATATTCTTGTTATTTCTTTTGTAGCGATACCAGTCTCGCTTTCTTTTGTTCCATGGATCCTCCTTTTCTTGGTTGAGGACTTGTCTTGGAATCACTTCATATCACGGACAGCAAACAACGTCAAGTAGGTGGCAAGCACACTATTTCTTGCGGCTGTTCGTGTCTGTATTCATCTCTTGCTTTTGTGTTTGGCTCGCTTTTTTCTTGTTACAAGAGGCAAATATCGGTATAAATAACTTCTATTCTATGTATATCTTAGTCACACTTCACAATCACAAGAACATCACTACTACGATTCTCGATCTTGGACAGTCTGTGATGTCTTTCTCTCCTTGTCTCCAAGTACCTTCACAGAGCTCGCACGTAAACCTCTCTTTTGCCACGAGCCAGTGGGCCAGGCGACCTACCTGTCTCCTCGGTCCTGACCTTTACCCCTCTCCCCGACATCCGGCTGTACTCAGCATGCTGCGCCCTCCGTCCCTGACTAACAAAAACCTACAGCATCACGCCCTCACGCCCCCCTCGTGTGGAGCCCACTCCAGCCCAGCCAGTCAAGTCCTGCCTCAACCCACCCGTGCCTACCGATAGGTCCATCTTTTTCCTCCCCAGCAAAATGCGGAGTTGTTCGCACATACACGCTAGACTAACCCCCCTAACAGGCTGAGTGTGTGGCGGCCGCCGCAGCATCGCCAAGACGGGTGTTTTGACTAGCCCCATGGTTTCGTTTCAACCAGCTGTGCAGTTAGTCGCCTCTGCTTGGTTGGCTGGCATGCCCAAAACAGTGTGTGGCTAGAGCTGCAAGGGGCCATGGGACTACGCTACGGCTATCGACTAGGATAATATCCAGCCAGGCGAAGCGTTGGCTAGGCCGAGGCAGGCGGTTTGCTGTCTGCACTGTGTGTGGATGGTTCTGCGTCTTTCTTTTCTGGTAGCCAGCATGGGTTTGCTGAACGGTCAGATCACGAGGTTGATCATGCGTAAGGGCATGGGAGGGGGTAAGAGGCGAACGAGTGAGTGAGTGAACTTCGCCCCGCCATGCAAGGTGCACGACGAACACATACGAAAACCAGTTCAGGTACGCAGGTAGAAGGATTTCGACTAGACTACCACGGAACCGCTGCCCTTCTTTTCCGAATCCCCGCCTGACTCGCTACCTACGTACGTAAACTATGTAACGTGGGGATGGGTTTTTCAAGGTACGTACTATGTACATCCAACCCGTCGTCCACACTTAGTTCTGAGCACTGTTTAAGCTAGGAACTTAGTCGTGAACATCCCGCTCCCCCCCCCCCCCCCCCTCCCCCCCCCCCCCCCCCCCCCCCCCCCCACCCCCCCCCCC